>JAPMOR010113017.1:1020055-1177798 GCA_026543865.1 Argiope aurantia | reverse complement strand
GATTTAAGAGAAGGGAAAATATAAAGAGGCGATTCAATTCGATTTTTTTTAAATAATGAAAAATAAAATTTCATGTGCATCAAATTAAAATCCGAACTTTTTCAAATAAATTATAAGAATGATGCATGAAATAAGAAAGCATAAAAATTGGCATATCCTCCCAGGAAAATGTAGACATAGATATTTTTATTGCTTGACAAATTTATAAGGAAAGAAGGTTCAATTCGAAATATTACAATTTCTCCACCAAGTAGATACAACCAAGAATATTGATTAATGACAAATATGAAAATGACAAATATGTCTTGGAGAAATATCATTACTTGATCTCTTCAAAAACAGATATTTTAGAATATTTTTATGCAATATTTTAGAATTAGAAGACTGATTATGAAATACAAGACCACTTATAAAGCACATACTCTACAACTGACTTCATTTTTGCCATTCGCATAATATTTCCATTTTTAAATAATTCTTTAGGGTCTGCAAATGCTATCTGCTTTATATTTCTTCTAAGTGCTCCAGACAGTCGATAATTGGAATAAAATAAAATGTATTTTTCCTGTGAGAAAAAAAATGTACTATAGTTGAAATGGAGAAAACTGAGTGATTCCTAGGAAAATTAAAACTATTACAACTAGAATTATCAAACATTCTTTGTTAGTGAAAATTATCCTGATTAATATTATGCGGATATAAACTTTCATTTTCAAAACAAATATTAAATTGGATGATTCAAATCCAGTAAAATTAAATGCTACAATGATTTATAAACTGAAGAGTTGATGGAAGAAGGTAATAAAGCGACTAAAATCTAAATACGATAGAAAATTTATATAGAATGAATTAAAATAATTTAAAATAAACGAATTAAAATTTAGTCAATAGATAATAGTCTCTATTTAACATCAAATTCATTAATGACAAATGTTAACAATGTTTATTTGATGTAATTTAAGAAAACTGACTTATGGTTGAATATTTAATAAACATCATTTTTACGAACCACGGGGTAATAAACATATTAAAAGGGGAAATTAGAAAAGCGCAAACAGCTATTACACATTCGAAAGTCGAAAAACCTTTTTTCTCTCCAAATTCAGTAGGTTTAGGGAAAATGAAGGTTACCATGAATTGTAAATTAATATAGAATTGTCTTAACGTTTGGAATGAAATGAATGCTTGAATATTATCACACAAGTGCGCATACCTGCGTATAATATATGTCGTTCCGAAAATAAGAAGTTTATATTATATATATATCGTAGTTTTAGTATCGATGAACAGATATTTTGCATTACTTCAGGTGAACTATTTTTAGAATGACATGTTATTGGCAAGTGTGAAATCACAGGAACAAATCATTAGAGGGAAACTTAATTAATAATTAACTTATTTCAAAACGGAGAGTATAAGAAATTAATAATTCAACTTTAAAGAATTTCTGGCATGATATTTCGAAATTTTTTGGATCTACTGGTTAAGTTCAGACAGAGAAAATTAAAGCAATTCTTTATTAAACGACGGAGTTAAAAAGGATTTATTATATACATATAATAAATATTTTTTTGGTGTGTGTTTTGTAGTAGATAATAATTGATTATTCCGATAAGCTATGAGAACTTCTTAAAAATATTGAGTTAGTAATTTTTTTTATTAAAATGAATACTAAAAATCCCATTTCCTAGTTATATAAGTTAAACCATTCATTTTAACGTTCTGTTTTTTTATGTTTTTGACTCTTACAGGTGCTTTACAACATTTTCAAGTAGTGGAAATGTTGTGAAACGCCTGTATTGGAACTATTCCAGCATTGGAAGTATTTTTTAAAAATCTCTTAAAATATTAATCTAATTATTTACCAGTTCATTGATTTAAAAACTATTTTAAAACTATAATAAAAAACATTCTGATATTTCGGAATTGCTGCTACCTCCTTCAAAAACACTCTCACGTCACTAATATTATAAGCACACATTAAAATTTACTTTTCAAGCAAATAATTTAATTTAGGTAAAGTATTATAAATTTTCAAAATTCTTTAAAAAAAATTTCCAAATTCAATAATAATCCAGTCGATAAATGTAAGCAATCAATCGAGCCGAAAAAAACTAGAACCCATTCAAGATGCAACGAAGTCAACCTCATGACAAAAGAGAATTTCAAACAAGCATTGCAAAGCATAAACCCGAAACGCAACATCTACCCAGATGCGGCAGAACATTTATCGAAAACAGCCAAGTCAGCCAAATTCGCTTTCTCGAAGTGCTCCGGGCTTCGTTAATTGCCTTGGCTAATAGAGGAATTTCGTGCAGCAACCACAACGCCCTCTGTAGAGAAAGGGGAGATGCCGACCTCATTGCCTTCTCTAAATTCCGCTAACGTTTTCATTGTGGGGTGCGAAAGAAAGGTTAAAAGTTAAACGCGGGCTCCGCATAGGAGTGCTGACAGCGATAAACAACAATGCAGACCACTGATCCAGGTAATTGGACGAAAGGGAAGGACATCGAACGAGGAAGGGATATCAGTTTCAGGACAATTCCTTTTCAAATTTCAAGAGATTTTGGAACGTCGGTGAAAAAGATCTAAAAGCATTCCTTAACCCTTTGCTAAAGGATGGCAGTTCAACCATTCGTAAGCCGCAGTAACTAGATCAGCAAAAATAAAAGTCCAACATGAGTAAGAGACAAATTACAAATTTTACGGAACAGCGAAAATTAACTGAACGAAAATTTTCTAATAATTCTTTTTCAATTCCTTTCGAAACTTTCATACAAATTCTCCAGTATCCCCTCCTTCCCAGCATAAAATTGTGGACCTTAGATAAGGCCGCAAATACTTTACATAGTGTTGAAGAATGATAGTTACGAAAAATAGAACATATGGCGTGAAATCAGCATTTTTACTCCATCTTCCGTATTTTGGACTCTTTTTTCCGAAAGACGATGCAAGTCGTAGTTACAAGATCACATACTGAGTTTCATTGCTTTTTAATTAATGAATTAAATGAATGAAAGCACAGACTGACAGATGACCAAATGTTTGATAGATTGGTTCAAAATTTGATATGAATTTATATTTTAGATGTTAAACCTATGTATCAAATTTTATCTACCTATCTCTGCGTTTCGCATACCGAGTTCCCTTGTAATCGAACAGCCAGACAGACTTCTTGTAAATGGATTTCAATCAAAATATGATAGAAATTTACAAACCGGGTAGCAAATTCCTATACCAAATTTCATCCATTTAGCTCAAAGCAGTTTTAAATTATCGTTTTCAGGACAAACAGATGTCAAACATAATGTCAAAAATATGTTTTTCGAACTCAGACAGATGTATGGAGACTCGCCAAAAAAATGTGGAGTTCAAATTTTTTAATGACTACAATACTTTCACAAAATTTTGTATAAGGGAAAGTAAAAACGTAATGATTTGAATAAATTAAACCTGGTGCACAGTTTTAATATCCAATGTATAGACTTTTGTTAAATTTTGAATAAAATCTGCCTAAATCTATGTATTTTCATATTTGCAAACGTAATGACTTAACTAGCGGGGGCTCTCTAAAACTCTCGCATAATTTATAACAAAAGTGTTATCCCCTACTCCCGACAAAAAATTGTGGACTTTGCTTAAGGTAGAAAACGCCAATGCCGTAAAATATTTACGAAATATTAACGTTTGGCGTACACTAGGCATTTGATTTGAATCGTGTCATCCTTGGTGAGTTTAATCTCTGGCATGCTTTTAACAGTATCCAAAAATCGAATTTGTTTTTAGACGGGTTCTTCTCAACCAATTGCAAAAATAATTGGACGCAGAACTACACTTGTGACCACAAAATCACATACACAATTTGATATATTTAAGTCATTGTGTTTTTGAATTAACACGTTTATATGTTTCTGAAAGTACAGACGGTCAGAGACATTCCATTTCTAGTTGGATTTGGCTCAATATTTGATAAGTGCCTACACTATAGATGTTAAATTTTTGAACGAAATTTTATCCTCCCAGCACTTTTTGTTTTGTAATTAGAGTGCCAACTTCAATTCGAATAGACGGACAGACAAACTTCCTCTGAACGGATTTTGTTCAAAATTTTATAGGAAACTATACATTTGGTGTAAAGAATATGTACGGAATTTCATCTGTCTAGCTCAAAGCGTTTTTGAGTTATTTTCTCAGAAACATACAGACTAATATTTAAAAAAAACAACTGTGTTTTTCGAACTCAAGGAAGTCTAAAACGTGGAGATTCGTCGAAATCTCGATTTCGAATTTTTTTGACAATTATAATATTGTCTATTCTTCATATATGAGAAAGTAAAAAGCTGAATGTGGTAATTATTTAAAATCAATCTCTAGAATGAAAAAAATAATACTATCTCTGATATTTCAAACTTTTAAGCTCTCAACATTAAGATATTGAGATAAATATGAAAGCCAGACTCTGGCTTTATACTTTTTTTATCACCAGCAGAAAGGCGTTAAGTACATGCTTTCAACGATTTTTAGTAAGAGTCATTAGAGACGAAGAGCACGTAAAAGTCTTCCTCCTTTTTATGCAGTCTCATTTCCTTTTCTCCTATCCTTGGCTGAAGAATTACGTTAACTCAACCTTTAACTATCCCTCCTTACATGCATTACTACTTCAGACTTAACGAGTGCCAAGGGTATATCTGAATTGGAATTCGGTGGTTGCTTGGAAAACTTGGCTAATTTTTCCTTTGCGTCATTTCTTTTGCAGCACGACGACAATGCAGTCCAAGAATAGGGTTGCTTCGGAATAAAAAAAGTACCTAAGTGAAGAAATTAGTGTTAGAAGATTAGCACTTATCACAGCAGTCCCCGGATTTGTGCTTTTGAAAGAAACCCGCTAATTAAATTGGTTGGTGTTTGCAGCAGACTTCTGACACTGCGAGCAAGTAACGTGCTCTCCTCCAGAAAGCAATCGAATTGATGAATGGCCATTGATGCTTCGTCGCTTGGAATGAAATGAGGTGATCACAGCGTAATTGAAGAGTTTCCCACCGAGATTTTCAGTGTGTCAACCAAAGCACATAATCGAAGGAAAGGTAATGCACTTACGATTATTTTTCTGAAGGGATCGATGTCTTAAGGGGATTAATTATCATATATGCGGGGAATTAGATGTAGGTGAATAACACATTTTCAGTACATCTTTACTTTTCAAAATTTTCAGACTGCATTCATTTAAAAAAATTAAGAGTCAGAGATTTGTGCGTTAATGCAAATTCGCAGCTTATAGGCTTTCAAACAAAGCATTTTACATGAAAATGTCCCACTGTGATGTAAATCAACACAAAAACAAAATATTATTTGTTTTAACTTAATTTCCTACCAGAAAATATTGTATATTTTTAAAAAAACTTTTATGCAAATAAAATAGTTAATTCCTAAGGTTAGAGAAAAGACAAAAAAAGCACCTAATAAAAGAATCAGCAGCTAAATATGGGGAAAAATGTCGGAATAATTTCATCTTGCACTTATTTTCAACACTGCTTTGTAGTTGGCATTAATATTAAGGCTTAAGACAGATGGCATCATTATTATCGTTGTTGCTTTGCTCTTAAAAAAAAACACAATGAAATTTGATTTCATGTATGTAATACTACTAAATGTGTGTTAAAATGACAGGCAAAGAATGGCCATTCTATTCGGCCCGCAGCAGATTTTAAAATGAAACAAACTATCAGTACATTCAGAATTCAAACAGGGGAATTTATCATCAAACACCAGTTTCATCCATTGCATTAATATTAGGTATTTTTTTGAATAATAAAAAGAAAGTTGAATCCATATTGAGATTTTAAGAAAAATTACTGGCCCATCATTTTTTAAGAGCTGGATCTTTAAAAAAAAAAAAAAAAAAAAAAAAAAAATGGAGCATCCGTACTTTAAATGACTACTTTTAATTCTACAGAACAATCTGTTACTGTCACCCAACAGATAATTTTTAAAGTCATGGTATCCCTAGAATTCACAAAATGTCTTCCGGTATCTTAAAATGTGCTCTTACAAAGGAAGTTATTTTTTAAAAAACTTCACGAAACGTAACATTTTCCTGCAAACAGTCTAGTGTAGTCAAACAACAGGGTGTAATTTGAAACCAAAAAATGACACGAAATCTGAAAAAAAATAAAATAAATAAAGTACAGAAATAGGATTAAAATCGATATTTAAGCTAAGTCGCAAAGAGCCTAATTTAATAAATTTAACATTAAACCTGCCTCGAGTGTTTTTCTATAACAGTTCCAAAGTATCGGTGAAATTCCGGTATGTTTAATGTTAATGAAATATCTTCGAATTGTAGATTTTAAAAGAAAGTCTGATAGCATGATATCTGGATAAAAAAGCAAACAGAAGTCGAGTCGAATTAAATTGCCAGAAACAAAAATTATTGTAATTAATGAATAAACAATTATGGCTCCAACTTCAAGATATAAAGTGAAAGCAATTGAATTTATTTTATTAAATAACATTTAAAAAACGAGATACTAAAAGAATATTAACAAATTGCAAACAATCCAATCGTGGCCTACTTTTCAAATATATCCGTTCACTTCTCTAAGGCAACGCAGGAGTTAATATATTTAATGAGACCCTAAAGTTGCAGGGTAGAAATGAAGATCAAATACGACAATCCAAAAACTTTTCCTCTCTGTTCAATCCATGAGTCAATGATGAAATGACTTCAGAAATCAGATATGCCAAAAATTTTTGATTCAAGAAGCAGAAAATATTAATGATTCTCTGGTAACACATTGGACGGAGATGTAGATTATTAAACATAATGACTACGCGCATTTCGTAAACAAGAGATATTATATACATATGCATACAAAGAGAAATAAGTGTATGCAGTAGCTTATTTATTTTCAATAAAAATATTTCTAGTTTTATAAAATAATTAAGTGGATATATAAGACACACTGTACTTCAAAGCAACAACAAACTGAATTATTGAAACAAACTATTCATTTATTTTATATAATTACTGTTACATTTTAATGCGATCAAAGACGAGTGTCTTAAAAATAAAGCAGATGCAGAAAAATGTGTACTTTTTGAAATAACTGGTTGATAAAATAGAATGGTTCGACATTACTATTGTTCAATGAAATATTAGAGTGATAAATGAATTTTCAAATATGAATTACTAAATACAATTGTAAATAGAAATATTTTTCTGTTTGTAATCGAAATAATTGGTACCTCTCATCTGGAAGAATAAATAATTAATGATTTAAGTTTTATATCCTAAATAAAAAAAATTAAGTAAATTTTTTAAAGTAAAAAATTGATTACAAAATTCCATTTTCTTAAAAATGAAGCAAATCTTGAGTATACAAAAATGGATTCAATAGCATTTTTTAATGTGTCCTTTTACATATGGAAAAATTATAATACAAAAATTTATCTTTTTTATGTTAGGTGATCATCAGTTTTACTTTCCATTTTTTAATTTTAACATTTGATTTTTCTTACGTAATAATATTTGAAAATTTACACTACACATATTTCAAACTGCCATATAATAAAGATATAATTATTTTGAAAATAACTAAACTTATTACTTTATAAAAATGCTTTAAGAAGAATTTTTGAAAGAAGTACTCCAGAGCATACTCTCAAATGAAGAATAACCTACTAAGATTATGGATGAGTCAAAAATCACAGATTTTCTAAGCTAGTTTTCTGTAATGTATATCTTTAAGATATGTTATTCAGGGTATTACGTACGAGCTCCTTTTTTTTCTAAATATCTTACAACATGCTGACATACAGAACAGTACTCGGTGTGATGATTCATCGAAAAGCATATTGTTACGAAATTTCCGGGTTCGTTTGGATAGTGGAAGTTATATGGTGTGGAGAATCAGCACGCGGCAGTAGAAAATAAAACAACGACGTTTATTTACACGAAGACACACAGGACAGCACAAAGACGACAACTATATACAGCACAGAGAAGACAATTATCTTCAGCCGAGACGTGCACACAACAAGACTTTACTGCAGACAGTAGCGCACAGCTTAGTTCAGCACTAGCTTGACTCCGTCGCTGCTTTGCTAATCTCTGGAAGACTCGTTCTTCACCGTCGATTTCGACTACTCTGGCAGCCGCAAACTGCCTCCTTTTATAGGTCTCAGGAGGCGGGGATAGAAGCCTCTCAACCAATCAGGAACTTTCGAGGCGTATCTCGGTTCCTAATAGACGGATCGGGAAAATTCTCGATGTTTCGGGTATAATCTATTTTGGCGCCAAAGTCGCCAAGTTAGTTGCCAAGTCGGCAAATAGTCGCCAAGCTCTGGGACCTCCGACGCGACACCCGGACTCCGTCCAATACAGATGACTGTAAAACAGTCTTTCTGATGATGGAACCAACTATGCTGGGAAGAAGCATCACAGATTCTTAACAATATCAACATACTTTATGAGAATATCTGCGATGCTTTTATTTAAAACTTGAAAATAATTCTTCTTTCAAATACCGTTTGTAACCGTCCATAACTACCTTATTTAACTGCAATCCTCCGAAAGAAATATTTCCTCTCATACATCAATTTAAATAATACTTTTTTATCCAAGCAAAATCAAGACGTTAAAAGAGAATCAAATCGAATTATATATTTCAGAAATTAAAATAACTGAACAAATAAATATAAATAAGAGACTGGAAATCTACGATGCATACGTGAGCAGAAGAAACTCTCACTGTTAAAATTGCATTTTATAGGCATAAATATTCAAGCAAACGTGCATGAATGATCTGCAGTCTACACATTTGAAAGGAGCAGGTCTGTCTTCCCAATATTTCATTCTCTCTACATGGCATGCTGAGAAACGGAGCTCCGAAAATTCATCTCAGATTAAGCGCACATTTGTAATATAGTTGACAATTTTTTATTTGAAATTGGATTAAAAAAAATATCTGGAAATAAATCTAGTATTTTCAGAACGCCCCCCCCCCAAATACAGTAAAGAAATGCTTGGTATTCAAATCATAAAAAAATAATATCTTCAAAATACAACTGAGAGAATCAGCTATAAATAAGATAAAGGGAAAATGACCGTCAATTATTCTCAACATCTAAATACAATTCCATTGCATTAAGAATTATTAATTGAAATCTCTCTGCTTTTATTTTTTATAACATTTTTTATACAAGGAAGAAAATTTCGGAGTAGTAAAATAGTTTTGTTGATAAAATATATGCCAGAAAAATGTTATTTAGAAATGAGAACGAAACACACTATTAAAATTATGACACCCCAAATTCCCCCTTGAGCACTTCAAAGGATGAGCCCATTCCTATTTTAGTCTTTTCTTTGCAGTACTTTTATGATAATTGTAACTTTTTTAATCAAAGGATAAATTTCATTCTTTTGTTCGGACATAAAGATTTCAATGATCAAATCACACTGATTAGAATTAAGAACTGCTTTTGACTTCTCATGACCTAAGATTAGCGAAGTCGAAACACTTTTCAAAAGAGGACAGATATTGATTCCTTTAAGCATGAATTGACCTCGAAAAATGGTAGAACATGGGTCTAACTTTCGATTCTCTCTTTTTTCATTGATTTTATCATTTCTTTCATTCTTTTTATTTTCCATTTTGCTTTAAGTGAATAAATTTCAATGCTTGGCGTTGCATCCGAACCTCTTTTGAACTATACCAACAAGCTTTAAGAATTAGACATTCCGGCAATTCTATCCAGATCAAAACGTGACCTTCATATAACGAAGCGGAACCAGATTTCGACAAGCAGGCAAGGTGACATTTTCTCTCTCTTTCTTTGCTTCGGTTTTACTCTTTAATTCTCACCATTTCTGTCTCAGTACCGATAACGTTTTCTTTTCCTTTCCCCTTTTGCTTGAAGGGAGCGGTTTCAATGATTAGGGTTAATTTAGAAGCCAGGTATCTGCCCAGATAAAATGGCTAACCAAAAAGGCGGGAAAGAGCAGTTACTGATCTAACTAAGAAGATTAAACTGGAACACAGAAAGGGCATTTGTGCCGAAAAGAAGAACAAGACCTTTTATTTATCCCGATTTTCTTCGCGCTCTAAACCAAACAGAGTCTGGTCCTTAAGGACTTAAGTGGAAGGTAATATGGGGTACTCAAAACACCTTCCTTTCTTACCCAGAGGCACAATAGTTTTAGGCGAAATCAAATCATATCGGATATTCAGACGGTAAAAGAAAAGCTTGCAAGGATAAAATGTCTTACTGTTGGTTTAGATGATGAAGCTTAAATTTATTTTATCTCATTTGAAGACTAATTTTTAAAAATTATCTTAAATTAAAATTTAAAAAATGTATTGTTCAATTCTTTGTTTTTCGCAATGCTACATTCTTCATATATAACGATAGTGAAAGGATAAATCTTGAAAAAATGAATAATGATCTTTCATCTGGAATAGATGTCTTTTAAAAATTGTTTCCCTACAGAGATTGACCGTTAACGTAGACTGAGGATTTATCAGATAATTGAAAATGATGTTTTCAGTCATTTGATAAGTCCTCGTAGACAAAATTCCTTTATTCGGGAAAAAAAGTTTCAACCAAAAATTTCTAAGACCTTTTTAAGTTACATCAGTCTAACGATATAGCAAATGATTCAATGCTTAGGATGGAAATTAGTTCTAATTAGCAACCGTTATTAAATCTGACAGCAAATCAAATTTAATAAAAAATGCAAAATACGATTATAAAAATATCTTTTTACTTCTTCCTTAGAAGCAAAATTATAAGCTGGCTTATAATAAAACAGTAGGAAACACTACATATAGACTTCAATATGTTATAAAAAATAATTTTGAATAACAAGTAAAATGTACAAGAATAACTTAACGTAAACTACATCTGCATCTATGTATAACTTTATTATTTCAGAGATAAAAAAATTAACAAATTCAAATAATGAAAATGAAAATATTACCACACTTAAACTGATATCCATAATTTAAGTTTTATGTTAAGAGTTAAGTTTATGTTTGTAGAAACGTTTTATGCTTCTCAAGATATAAAATGCAAGCAATTTTAAAACAAAAATATATCGTTAAAAATGAGAAATACATAGAAATCTGCAGAAAATATAGGGTACATAAAGTGTACCAAAATAAACTTATGTTTTTTGCCGGGACAAACAAAATGATCCTAAGAATCAGATTATCATTTTCTTTTATGAACCCTTTCATTAAGCATCAGTTGAGCATGATCGTAACCAGATGATTCAAGATAATTTTAGTTACATTCTACCACTCCTGTTTAAGCGCCACAATAAAGTTCATTTTTGAGAAAGGTTGCGGTACGGGCTTTGCTACGCATTTTTCAAGTTAGTCTCATCTATGTTCGGTGGTATTAAAGCCGGTTAAACATGCAAGCTTCTCCAATCGATGCATCTTTTTGCTTTCAAGATGTTCGTAAATACACGAAGTGTTATGATATTAGACATTATCATCCATAGCGATGAAACAATTTCCAATATCACTACAAATGTATGAAACAGTATAATATCCAAGTAATAAGTTTGAAATATTATATATATATATATATATATATATATATATATATATATATATTACTGCTGATCCATCCACGTAACGAACTCACGATGCCACTTCTTCTCTTGGAAATATTCAATGAAGCAGATCTAATTAGTATACGGGAAAATAATTCATCAAGGTTCAATCTTCCTGACTCCCGTTTGGAGAAATTTTTAGGTCTTCGTTCATATTTGTAACCTTGCAATCAATGTGACAGCAGTTTCCGACGATTTCGTTTGTCTACGATGTCTACATAAAGATTCTTATTCACAGAAAAAATAGGTCCATGAAAACTATAATATATCTAATAACTGTTGCATATCATAAAAATTTTTCTACAACGTGCAAAGGTAGCTTGGACAATTCCCGACTCATAAGCAACATCTGTTTCTGTCATTTTATCAAAAACATTTCTAAAGGTAAAATCATTAATTTGATTAATATTAGTTGTTATATTAGTCGTTATAATACATAGTGAAAAAAAATTAATCATGTTCATAACTATTTCTATACTATATCAGTGCTATTTCTAATACTATCCCTTCATGGGAATTAGATGAATGCCACATGGTTTAAAATATTTGAATATCATTAATCCACCAGAAAAACCAATTTCCCTTACCTAAAAATTATGTCAGCTTTCTCTGGTCAGAAATTACTTTTTTTAATACGAAAATTAGCATTTTATGTTTATCCACGGACACAGTCTATTTAAAGATGTCAGGAGTAAATTCAGGCAATTAAAAAGAAAATGTTACATTTGTCATCAATTCTCCGCTGAAGTAAATTGTAATGAAATAAAATGAATAAAGCTTGGAATAACTTAAGTCGAATGTTATTTAATTCAATGTTCAAAATAAAAATCCTTATCGTATCTTCTCTCCAAAAAACAAAGTAACACACTTAAGTGAGAAGGATAATAGGAACTATTGAACGGCTTTATTTTCTCACCATGGTAGCTGTTTCGTTTATCAACGAATCGTATACACATCCTAGTTACATTCTCCGGGCAATAAAAAGAAAACGATGACATGGCTGGAATCAAAATAGCTGTCGGGCCATTAGTTAGATACAAGCACATCTAAACGTAATCTAGAATAAATAAATCTTTGGCAACGGATGGCCTAGAACATTAAGGTAAAATGTATCATTGGTCATCAATAAGCGCTTGGTCTTTGGACTCTGTCTTGGGAATCATGAAGGAGCTCAATTCAGAGTGTGTGTATATTATATATATATATACGATTCCATTTTCTGGAACAAAGAGGAATAGGGTCGGATGAGCGTAAGAATTGGATTGCAAATACGAATGAAACGATAGCTGCTCTGTGACAATATATTTTGCTTGTAGAGAAAAGCATAGGAATTTTTCACAGTAATACTTTCTGTGATAAAACTGCCCTATACTTGACAGAAATAAATAGTTAGCATCAAAGGAAACTTATCACAAAACGAGTTATAGGTTTAAAAATGGATTTTGTGACAAGAACTTTCAATAAACAGAAGAACTTTGGATTTGTTAAACTTTTTCAAGAATGTAGAAACGTTTGTCCTGAAAATTGAACACAACAAAAGGAAATTTCAAAAGAAACATCCTTATTGTTATAATAACAAACTTCGAATGAAACAAAAAATATTTTAGAATCTTTCAAGATAAAAAATAAAATCACAGAGTATATTTAAATTCAATAATTTTCGCTAGAATTATAATCAGTATCATAAATATTAAAAAAATATATGCAATTCAAAATGAAAACATTTTCTAGATTTAATTTTGAAACTATTCATCAAAATTTACATTTGCAGTGTTTGAAAACTTTTATACTTTTCATATGCAAAATTACAATCGGATGTTTTTAATGTTTTTTCTTTTAGGAAATTCTGTGCTATTCTTGTGATCAAAAGAAATATATTTGAGCTCATCTCTCAGTATTAATCAAAGAATGGGATTCCAAAGCAAACTACAGAAATATTTCAGTGAAGAACGATGCAATTCCACAGAATGTTAATGAACAAAGTTAACAAAAGAAATTATACAACAACAGTTGTCTATATCTATACTTATAATAAAGCTCAATGTGTGTGTGTTGGCGCTCTACTGGTCAGACCATTCAATCTACAGCTCCCAAATTTGGCACGTGTATACCTTGGAGGCCGGGAATGTGCACCTGGGGGTTATTTTTTCAAATTTTTAACTAGAATTTTATTTATTTAAAAATTAAGAGAAAACTTCCGAAAATATTACAGCACAAAAAAGAATTTTACATCAAGTTAAAGATCAAAAAATTATCTTTTAAATGATACTAATGTTTTAATCTTAACATTAAATTTCTATTTTTAATGAATTTTTAAATAAATATTTTAACTATGTTTTTCAATAATTTTTTTCGTAAAAAATAAAAATAAAATTAAGCACGTTTCGCATTCATGGGAAAAAATTAGCTTTTTTTCAAAGTGTTGCCGTCACATGGATTAAAGCTCCAATTAAAAATAAATTAAATCTTTTCGGAAATGAAATCTGCAAAAATATAATTTTCGGCACGTGTTTGTAGGAAATGAAACAAATATGAAATATTATTTTTTCTAAAAAATAAATTCAAAAAAAAAATTATTTTATGATCTTTTACACTCTCTACACAGCGTGTTTATTTAGTCCCGGAGCCATTTTGATGTTTAATGACTCATAAAATAATGAAGATATAAACAACCTTATGGCATTTACTGATGGAATAACTCATATATTTTCCTTTTCAGGTTTGAATATTTTTACTTTTGTAAATATCGTCTGCGCGTGTGGTTAATTTGAGATAATTTCATTTTCCATTCTAAATATCTGTACTTTTCTAAATATCGTCTGCTTATTAATTGCATTTTTCTCTCTTTAGTTTTTGGCAACTATTGAAATGTTATGTTTACTTTTGATGTGTTTGTTCTATGTAGCACTTTTGTATGTGATGTTTTATTCGAGCGGATATTAAGGAGAATGCATACACCACAAGAGAAATCACAGATTTTATGGTGGTCATAGAGTTAATTTCCAATCAACTAAATCATTGGCATTTAAGAGTTAATTTCCAATCACTTAAACTGACAGATTTATGAAAATTTGAATATCACTATTCAATTAAAAAAAGGATAATTTTAGATTTTCCATCGATCGCTTCAAAGAAAATACGCCAATCAGCGCGCAGGTTTCTCAAGATTAATTGGACTAAGATTATGAAAATGTTTTTTTCTAAATTTTTAACATTTAAATCTTCATAAATCTGACTTAGTTGATCGTGGAAAATAGAAACATTCATTCATTTATTTAAAATTTGGTGTGTCCAGAATATTTCTCAGAATATGATACCTTACTGCATTAAATTTAAACTTCATAATTTTGAAATACATTTATAGGCAGGAACAAAATATTATTCAATATTATTTCATTTCAATCCTTTTGAAAGCAAAACTAAAAACTGAATTTTATGCTGAATCTCAGAAATTTTTGTTGAATTATTGTTTGAGATATTACATAAATTATGAAAAATATTTTGTACTTAACATAAGACTTAAATACCGATCGATTCTGTTTGCAATACTCACATTCAATAATAATAATAATAAATAAATAACAATAAAGATGATAAATAAAATAAAACGCTTGGCTTTATTAAAAAAACATCTTAATATTAATTGAAATTTCATCATTTACATTTTAAATTAAAGTTGAAGTTTTGCCGGAAATAACAACAAATTAGCAAAATATATATAGTAAATTGAACGAAACGATCTAAACAGTATAAGTTTGGTATGACTATCAAAACTGGAAGATTAAAAATGTTTTGTTTGAGAATCCTTTAAGAGACCAGTTACTTAAAATATTTAATTGAAAATTGTAGCGAGCGGTAATACTGGCGAACCGGCTGGTCGCCAAAGGCGGCTAGTATTTAACAAAAGTAAATTTACTTTAAAATTTAAGCTTAAACAGGAACCAGCTTATAAATTTATACATCAGGTATTCAAAAAATAGGAACAAGCTTTTATATTCATTTAGATATACTTGCAATCACAAAATGTTATTAAAGAAGATGCGCAACTGTAGCAAAACATTTTGGTTTGATAGTAAAAAGTTAAAAAAAAATTAAGTGCTTATACACTTCCATAGAGTGAAAGTGGCAGTTAGTAAAATGTTCACGCACAGAAAGCTTCACATTTCTATCTAAAAAATTTGCAGAAATAATTATTTTTATATTTAGAGTGACTCATCACAAATTTAAATGAAAACAGTTCTTTCAGAAATGCAAATTTATTCAATATAGAAAAAATGTCATATTAGTAGTATGTCATCCAATCACAGTGACTTCAAAGAAATTTGTAAATTACGCTTAACCCTTCTTTGCATTTTTTTTTTTTGTGTGTGTGTGTGTGTGTGTGTGTGTATGTGTGTGAAATAAATCAGGGTGATTGACTGAAATACTGAATACAGGGAGAAAATACTGAAACAAATTAAAATAAAATAAAGAAAAGAATTATATCATTAAAAAACAATTTTAAAAATGAATCTGCTCTTTCTAAATGCGGAGTGCATCAATGTTATTGAGAACGAATTAGATTCTATTAATGGCAATAAAACTGTGTGTAGTTTGCATCAGGAGAGATAAAAAAAAGAGGAATGATTGCAATAAGTGTTTATTTTCAGACTGATGAATATAGCATAACGAGATATAAAATACAGAAAAGAATTCGTATTTATTTTCAAAAGACGGAAATCAAATTCACATAAAACATTTAAGGAGGGAAAAGACGTTTGAGCCGAAAGTTACTTAAAAAAGAATGAGTAGACACAGAAATAAAATAAAATTGAATGGTAATTAAAATTACGAAGTATTGCAGATGGACAAGTAAACACTAACATTTTTATCTTATTTAACATCATTTTAATTAGAAGAAAGTTACTTCATCCTTGATAATATGTGATGGACACTAAATAAGTAGAATTCGTTCAATTTTTCAAGAAGTGATGTGTAAGCAAATGGTCTTGATTTAAGTAGAAATATTAATGTTATTTCTCACATTTTTTAAATGAAAAATGAAATTAATAGAAAATTACTACTTTCTTAGATAAAATGTAATTTTTTATTCGAATCAACACATATTACAAAACAAATATTATAATTTATTCTAGAAAAATGGTATACAAATTTGATAAGCATTTCTATTTTCGATGGTGTAGCATTGTTCTTTTCTTTAGAATAGAAAATATGAAAATCCATTAATTAATAAGTAAAATATGTTTTTTTTTTTTTTTTTTTTTTTTTTAAAAATGAAAACGATAAAAACTTAAATCTTTTGCTCAACATGTATTTTCTATTTTATCAATAACGTTTGAAAGAAGTATTAGAAAATTTTAAGTCTAAAAAAAATCGTTTAATTTATACATCAGAGCATACTCAAAACAAGGCCATGCTCCAGATGAAATCGCATTCCCCAAAAACAACTTTTTTAGTTAACGAGAGCAATTCAGTAATGTTGGCTTTTCTTGCCGAAACAGTTCAACCCAAGTGAACTTTAGGACCATTGATTAACCCTATTTCTTCTATAACTTGATTCGCCGGCGGATAGATAAATAAGATCAAGTAAAAAGTAAACAAAACAACACAATGAAAGTAAAGAAAAGCAATTCAGGAAGGATCCCGCCATAAAGCAGATTAAAATAAGAGCTTCCCAGGAAGAAAAAAATCACAATGAAATAGATGTTGCTTTTTGCCCGCCACTTGTGCAGAGTAGGTGTACATATCTGATATATATTCATCAATATCTTTGGTTTACAAAAAGAAATTCGGCAAACCACTCAAAATCTTATCATTAGATGAAAAGTTTCAAGACATAAATATCTTGGAAGTTGCAACTGAAAGTTGATCAATGGAAAAAGTCAGAAACAGTGAAAGTTCAAATATGTAAAAAGACAAAATCCTACTCTTTTTCTTCTAAATTATCATTTAAATTTAAAATGATTGAGAAATGTTTTGTTCTATACGTATTCCTTTAATCTACTGCAGATAAAAATATATATATTGCTGTCGTTAACAAGTCTCTAAATTAGATTTAATAACAAGAAATGCCATAAAAAGCTATCATGTTTCATGATTAAAAAGTCGATTTCTTAATTTATTATCATCAAAATTGAATTTCAAAAAATGCATTTTCTGAATGATAAATACTACATTTGTGTTACCAAATTCATTATTTCAGGTTTTCCTGCAGTTATAGCATGTTATCAATTTGGTAAAAATAATATCACTTGTACAAATGCTTAAATATGTACCACATACGATCAAGATCTTCAAGTCTCTTAATACAGCACAGCACTTCATTTTTCGAAATGAACACAAATTTCAGAAAGATTATATTATTCTTATTGAACGTAAAATAGCTGAAGAAAAATTCCTTTGAGAGTCAAATTTATTAAGTTGAACCTTTATCCAGATTTTGAATATCGGAATTCCATTTTCTATTCAAAAAATTATCAAAGCCTGTTTATTACCTGTTCAAAACTCTGATGCTTCCTTACCTACAAAAGAAAATTAAAATTATGAGATCTTGAACGATTATTACATAAAATTAACCCATTCGAGATGTATATTTTTTTGGAGACCATCCCCAGAAGCCGATATCTAGAATACAGTATTATTGCGCAAACAGTGTACTACATTGCATTTTAGCTCGGAAATTCTTTGCACGTAGAGTGTGCAATCTATCTCGAATGGGTAAATAATCAATAAAAACCTACATCAAAAAGAACAGAAATGATTTCAGAGTTTATTAAATGAAATGCAATAAAAATTTCAATATAAAATAACTGTCATAAATAAGTAAAGTATCTGAAATCAAGCTACTAAAAGAGCATTAAATACAAGGTTAGCAAGAAATAAGTATTTAGAATCAAGATCTGGAAAACTAATCTCTAGACTGTAAGCCAGCTAAACATTTAGGTAGATTTCTATTGAAAAGCATACTAATGAAATCAGTCATTTAGTCTTCAGAAATGAGCTTTATTCTTATCAAATGTTGGTCGGTTGATATTTTTCCCCATTATTGGTACGATATATTTATCACCAAAATGCAATACCTTTTCATGAAAACGGACAAGCGTATGATTGGCTTGAAAATCTCTATACGAAGAAAGCATTTTTTTTTTCACTCATTCGGGAAGACAAGCAAAGAACTAAAGTAATAATTTATTGTTATGCATCTAATGCAAATATTCAATGCAATTATTTTTAGCTACTTTCAAGTACCATCATCCCTAAAATATCGTAAATATTTTAAATTCCTAAATGAGAGAGATACCACTTACTCCATAATGTTTCTATCTTTTAAAGAGAACAAATATTTAAATATTAATTTTACAAAAATGGCGCTTAACCTTCACCCAAACTTCCTGAAATTTTGTATTCACTATGGGGTCAACAACCGAATTAATGATTGGAAACGAATTCAGAAGGCGCTTCGCTAAGAGATGCATTCTTTTCTCGAATCAAAAAGTCTTTCGGAAAATAACTAAAGAAGCAAATTATTTTCTCATCCTACAGAAAATCTCATGGAAGACGCTTCGTATCGCAAATTGAAAATAAAAAGATTGTTCAAACATTACTCAAAACTAGGACTTTCCTGAAGATGAAACTGTATGGAATCACGGTTACTTTCTTTCAGTGAGGGGAAGAAAACTCTTCAAATACTGGTATTTGAAAAAGTAATCTAAGCCTTAAAAACAGTCTCTTGCTTTCTAACCAAGGTCATTAAAGCAATTTAAAACATGCGGAACAGCTTTATTATGCAACATAATCTCAAATATAATAACTCCAGAGATGTTTTCGGTGAAATTGATAAGACGTGTGCAACCAGAGTGTCATGAGAAAAATGAACATGCACTAGGAATAATACCTTCCAAATTAAAAAGCAATTACAGGCGATATTCACAAAACTACAGAGAGTATTTGCACAATTTTAGAGCGATTTCGATTTTAAAAAATCTAAAAAGCATATATTTTGGAATTAAAGTTTCTAGCAATAGCTTATTATCCGAAATGAAAAATATCGTCTGCTACTTTTAAACTTATTCATCTTTTAAGATGTCGCTTGTAAATGAATGGAAGGATGTGACTCTAGGAAAGTGCAAAGAGAATAATCCCTATGACATAATTCAAAAACGTTATGAATGCATGATATTAATATTTCTGAAAGCAAAATGAGCTTTTTTTAATAAATCGTCACAGATAAAATTGTTTATCATTACATCGACATGGTAAGAAGACTTCAGACGAATACCAGAAAAAGTGACACACTATTTCAAATATTTCTGCTGGTAACTGGAGAAAATCTGCAGACGCAAAAATAAATGGCAACATCTTTCAATACAACTGTAGTAGCAATACATACAAATAACAAGCTCAGATTTACAACTTAAAAAAAAACAACTAAAATACACAACATTCACGGACTATTACTGAGATATGTGGCTCTATGTAGAAAAATTTTCGTAATAACCCTGTATGAAAACTATTTAAAAAGAGATAAATGAAAATGCATTTTGATCTTGATCAAGCATAGGTTTATCTAAATGACTACAACTATAGGCCTACTTATTATTGAAAGCGAGGAGGGAAAAATGTGCGAACCTAGTTCTGTCAATGCAAAAAAAATTTCACAAAGGAATTTATGACTGTCGCAGGGTTCTCTCACAATAAGAAATTAAAAATAAAAAAGTGAGAAACAGCGTTAAAATCAATTCAACTTACTATCGAGGAAAAGTTTTAAGTCCGATATTTGCAGAAGAAATATCATTTCTTTATACCAATAACTTTGATTTTCAGCTTTCAAGACAATGCAAATCAAAGTAAAACTGCATTTCTTGAAAAAAAAAATTAAGAATAATACAGATATTGCATATATACCTTTACAGCGCATTCCCTGAAGTTCCATGACGGGAATGTGTTGTCCCGAACTATTGTGAATTTAGTCTTTTGAAAAGAGCTCTTTCTAAGAGCAAACCCACCATGATTTTTGGGTCTTGGAAAGTAGTAGAAGAGGAACAGAAATCGATGCCATCAGAAATTTCACAAAAATTCCTTCTGCCGTAAAAATGGCGATGCATACTTACAGTCCAGAGGAAAAGCTAACAGACTGGGCATTTAAAAAAAATGTCTTCATATTTTAAACATTAATTAAACGGTTCCAAAATCTTTCTAAAAATGCGTGAACACCCTTTGTGCTTTTGTAAATGTGCAATATATAATAGAATGAAAAAATAATAATGAGAATGCAATGTAATCAATTAAGAAATAAGAAGAAATTCATTGGGGAAACGGATAACCAGCACTGTAAATTTGGTACCCATGAGTAAATTTGTAGCCATTGAGTAAAAGGCCAATCAAAACAAACAATAACCAAGGCAATAAGTAAAACAGATTAACGAATGACAAATTTATAATAACTTATTCTAAATATCGAAATAATTGGCGAGATTTTAATTACGATTGCGCTAAATGATTTTCTTATATCAAAACTGAACAAGAACTGAATGATAAAACGCAGAAGACCAACAGAACAACTTAGATACTGCTCTAAGTTTATATAAATAAAAGAATGTAAATATAGAAGAAAATGGGAAAGTAATATCTTCACTTAAGGAACCGTGAAATTCGTGAACAGACTCAGGATAAAAATTCGTGCAAATTGAGATAAAAAAAAGCAATTATGTGAAGTGAATGCTACTAACTAAATTTCACACCACGTATTCCTTCAAAAAACAAAACAGATAAAGACTGCAAAGTTATTTTCCAAAAGCAACGTGAAATGTTTCGACCCAAAACATGTTCATCAAAAAGAAAAATCTATTCCAAGATGCATGGTCTTTCAATTCCTGTCCTTCCCAGAAACAAAGCTTGGGAGCAGAAATGCACAAAGGGGTAATAGCAGCAATAAAAATAGCTCCCTTTTTCACTACGCTTCCTCTCCCCGAGAAAGAAGAGAGCCGTGTATCCAGAACCGAATTCTTGCAGACCATTTCTGCCCACTATTTGCTTGCAGGTACACGTATTCACTATTCTATCACATTCGATACTCTGGAAGGCGTGACATGGCATGCATGAAGATATCTTTTTAGGAGGGGGGACTTCTAGCTGATTGTATCAGTGGAAAAAACGATGCGTAGGAGGAGTTGTTTCGATAGCATTACTAAACGGCTGTTCAAAGATGGGTTTTATCTCTTGAAATATTTTAGATTCAGACTGAAAAAGAAAGTTGTTTTAAATAATCATTTAATTAATTTCTGAGAATGAGCATTTTTTAGCCAGTGCAAATTCATAAGGTTAGGAAACATTTAAAGAAATCTCAACTCATTACGAAATTTAATACAATAAAACAGAGTATTTTTCCTTTCAGAGTGAAACCACAAATGTTTAGTAATGGAATTCTAAGTAAATAATCGATTCTCAACAGATTTATCTCTCACGTAAGCATGACAAATTTGTGAAAGTTAAAACCCTTCCAGTTGATATGGTGTGAAAATTTGAAAATGTCGTTCCAAGGTAACTATCGTGGATTTTCAAAACGGAACATTGCTAGAACAAAACACTTAATAAACCATAATGATATTAAACGATTTCAACTAAAAGCGCGTGAAATGTTCATAATTAATGATTAAATAAAATTTTTTGTCTATAAAAAATCTATTCTCAATGGAAATACACCATTTATTCAATAATATATTACTTCATTTAACATAATGGCAAGCGCAGGTGTTCAGTGTTGATTAGTTCACCTCGTAATTGCTATAAGGATATAATCAAAAACATATAAATCAATCAAAGACACTTTCATTGTAATGGTGAAGAGCAGAAATTGCTATTATATTGAATAAGTTATTAATCTGATCATACAATTTTAAAAGTAAGCATAGATGGGTTTCTTATCTATTCTGTGTAGTGGATTTGACTCGCTGCGATACAAAAATTCTTAAGCTTCTCTTTATCTCAGACCTCGATTTGGTATTTGCAACATGAACAGAGGAATCTATCATGACATGTACTCCAATTTTTTTTTATCCACTACCCACCTTGCAACAAGGAAATACACAAGGCATCAAGCAATTAGATGTTACAGACATTCGAAGTGATATCATGAGATCGACATTGGGGATTTAATATGTTTAAAGTGTATAGATCGATTCCCCTATATTATTACTTATAAAGCTGTATGCACCGAATCTTGTCTAACAACTAACAATAAAAATATGTTCAAATACGAATCTACAGATTTACGTATTAATTGCGTAAGAAGAGTATAAATTCCCGAATTGAAGTTTTTATTTGATGAGGCTTTCTTCAACGAGATGGGAAGTATCCGAGAAATATTTATATCAGCATGAGGTTTAACACCAGGTTTATCATGTGTTGGAATATACCTATTTCTACCAAAGGGGTCAAAATGACCCCTTTCGGTATTTAATTAGAAAAAATATAAATTAGCCTATCTATTTTGATGTTACAGTAGAAAATTTTTTATATTTTCAATATATTTATTGAAGTGTGGATTGGTGAAAAGGCTATTTTATTTTCTAATCTAAGTCTTCAAGATAATCTATTCTTCTACCATCATCTTCTACCAAAACACCGACTCGCACGTCACACGAGTTTCTTACTAACAAACTATAAGAGCTTCTATTTGACTGACTTTCGGCTTCGGCTTCTTGCTTCTTATACACACACATTTTATTAACACAGACTTATTTCTATATTTTCACTTAGATCTATGCGCGTCCCTATCAAGCCGTTACATAAATGTATGTATTCTCAACAATATTCATTCGAGTGGTCAAAATAATCCCTTCGGTAAAAGTAGGTATACTATATACATTCTTCCGAAACTAAAAAAAAAAAGATAAAGATAAGATTTGCGATTATATGTCTTATAAATGTAAGTAAAAATTAATTAAAATATTCTCATAAAATACGGCAATAAGTTTCTTAAAGAAAATTAACGAAAAGTTTTCTCAGAGGGGTCAAAATGGTCCCTTGGTAAGCCTAGTGTTAAAGAACAAAACTTAAAATGCTATTAATAAAAGAAATAAAGATATAACATTTAACAAATCAAGAAAGATCAAACGCAATGGTATATTAAAATGGAAATGACAGCTGGACATTATATACTTTTAGCATAAATGCAGTACAATAATAACTAAACAAGTTGGTTGAATAAATTCACGGATTGAAAAAATTCATTTTCTTATACGATCTCCTTTTACGTGCTTCGAGTTGGAGGCTCCAGCAGTAAGCAGTCAAGCAGTCATCAGATGTATACTTCATCTTGATATCTTTTTTCCATAATTTTAAAATCCTGGAAGAACCTCTTTACTTGTTCCTCGCTAAAATCGCCTCGCCTTCTAAAAATCTGCCTGACTATGTAGAAAATGCATCCTTGTGTTCATATTAGTATCTAATTTTACAAATCTTTAAAGAATAATTTCTACCAATTCCTCAAAGTTTTTTTTTTTTTTTTTTTTTGTGGTTATCATCTATAAAATTCTTAACAACTAAGAAATAATACGAGAAAAGAAAAGACAGTATCAGTTGCAGAAGCTGAAAATTTTTAATCTTTCACCTGTTTTGAAATCAGCAGCCTTGTGATAACCAAAAACTGTAATAAATTTCTTGACAAATAATTTCTTTTTCTCCGAGTAGTATTACCACAGGGTATTCTTTTTGTTTAAGTGCAGTCTTTATTTTATCATTTCTCTGGAAACGTCAAATTAAAAAATGTATCTAATTTTTTCTATCCTGAACAAATAATAGATACAAAATTTTCATTAATACAATTTTAAGACTTCATTTTTGTAAAAAATTTAAATAGATCAGGTTATTAGTTTTTAAAATCGTTTATCGAACAAACTTATTATTGATGAATATTATGTTGAAACGCACAACATTTAAAAAATAAAATAAAATCATTGAGCGGTAAGAGATGCCATTTATTCATCCCCTAAATAAAATCTTTCCATATTAAGAATAAGATATACACAAAATTCAAAACTCGTACAAAGCCATGCATTTTTGTTACTATAAAGAATGGATAAAATTCCAAAGTAACTTGGACAATATTCTTAGTTATGTTAAAATAACAAAAAAGGTATTTATCATATTAAAAAAAATCGAATAAAAAGCTTCTCAAGATGCCTCAATAACTTCTTCGTTTCTTTTTCTTCCAGAACAGAATGGTCGCCAATGAATGCCTGAATAAAACATTGTACGGCCGTTATATCCAGAATCTGTTGAAAAAATATTTAGGAAACTATTATGTACAGCTTACTTTGAATAAGTTGGAATACATTCAGCCACTCCTTTAAATATTGAATAAGACTTTTTACTTAATACAATTATGTAATTGTTTTTAATCGAGCACATCACCTTCCTCGTAGAAATACAAACGCTGATTTGTTTAAATGGTTTTGATTGTCAAGTGTCATTATTTCAAAGAATTGTGAATAAATAAGAAATTTAAAAAAAAATGCGTCTCCCTTACTATATACATAAAATTAAAAATTCTATCCTCGAGTTCAATTTCATTAATACTTTGAAATTTCTGGCTTTCCTTTGTTGATTATCTATTAATTGATAGTAAAGTTACCTTATCAACCACAGAATAATTTTCAAAGCTGCTTCATGTTTTGGCTTCTTTACATCCTCCGTTTCGATTTCTGGGAGAGAATGGTAAAATACTGATCTTTTACAAAATTAATAATAGAAGAAAAATGCAATAGGTTGTTTTACACATACTACGCTTCAATAAAAAAAAATAATAACATTGGAAAGGGAACAAAGTCGTTTAAAAAACCCCTTTGGAATAAAGCTTGTAAAATAATTCTTTTTCATACAACAGATTGTATGTTATGTCTTCGCTTAGAATTGACGGGGATTAATAATAAATATTGCTTTTACAATGTCGATAATATCAATCTACTTATTCATCATTAAAAATGAGATTGATTGGTTTCAAATCTTGCATTCCGATGGATTGCACTAGCCATTCGCATTGCTCCAGTTTTCCCCCCTTCCATTATCGATTGGACGTAGTTGAATGAATGATCTTATTCTGCCATTCCGTAATTCATAACTAAAAAAGAATGACATTTTGAAAAAGAAAAAAAATATTTTTGAAAGAAAGTCGGTTCATCACTTTATTAAGTTTCCTCACAGCTAATATTGGATAATCAAATGAAAGGAACAAGAAAAGGAAATGGAACAAGCAAGCAATGGACATTGCTTAACAGTTCAGGGGGAAAATTCTTTAAGTGAGATTTTGAATAATGTCTCCTTACTACCAACATCGTAATATATCTTACAGCATTTCTCTTGGAATGCTAACAACAAATAACGCATCATTTCCACTTTTTTGATTACAAGAATGGATTACGTTTACTCAGGAGGACTCAGTCAATTGTAAATTTTGATTTATAATACTTACTTCCTAACTTCTGATTAAAACTTCCATTACACGCTCCTTTTTTGAAGAGTTTTCTTCGTTACTTATACTATTTTAAGTTTGAGATATAATAAATTTCAAAGAAATTAAGCATTTATTAACATGCTTTTAAAGAAGTGACATTTAATATATCGCATATATTTATTATTAAGATGAAAAAGTCCGGAGAAGCTTCCAGAAGAAAATATTTGTCATGAAAGAAGAAAATTTTCAAGCTGTCAGAAAAAAAAAATGTCAGAATTGACAGGAAGGAAATTAAATACACGTCATTTATTATTTTTTGTTGCAAAGATGGCATATACATAATCATTGTATCGGCGCCAATAATATCTTTTATTTCTTACTTATATGTTGGTGTTAAAAACTAATAATAAAAACTTTGTTACAAAGCTACTAATAAAGTCAGATCGGAATTTCATTGTAAAATATTTTATAAACTATATAAGAAATTTAGAAATTAAAACGGTGTTTCATTTTTCAGTTGAATTCTGTTACAATACTAAAAAAATACAATATTTTTCATATTATAGATACACTAAAAAGAAAATTTTCGAGCATTAGATAGCTTCAAAAAAATTCGGAGCAAAATGCAGATCTCAAAAAAAAAAAAAAAAGTCAAGATTAAAAAAAGATGTAAAATTAAAAAGACTATATAAGATTATTAAAATCAGTTTATCAGAAAATGACTAACTACATTGTTTATTGAAAATGATTAAAATTCAATGTGATGACAGACAGTATAGTCTTGAATTCGGTATCAAATTTCTTTAATCCTACAGTGCATCGTGTAGCTATTTGGATACACGTTATTATTTCCATTTGTAACCTTCATATGAGTGTTTGGAAATCATTTTCAATTACTTTTTGATAAACATTTATAGAAAAGACCGGTATATGGATATTAAGGGAATACTAGAATTGGATTTAAATTGGGAACTTGAAAAATAAAAAGATGGCTGTTATATGAATAGTTCTACCATTAAAAATGCTATCAATATATATATATATATATATATATATATATATATATATATATATTGCATTGTGAAATCTATAATGATAAAAAGGGAATTATTTTTATTGCACAATTGTTATAATATAATTTTGTCCCTGGGATATTGTGTAACTCATAATGTAGCCATTTGGCGTTTTTTTTAAATTCACAAAAAAAAATTCAATTTTTGTAAATTTTACGCAGCTATTTATTTTTTATGTAAAAAAATAAATAAATAAAAGTCAAGAACCTGAGAAGTGAATGAAATTCTGTTTGATGCATATCCCATTTCCAATGAGACAATGGTCAAATATTCAATTCTAGCAGCACAAACGTCAAGGATCAATGAGACAAGAAGTGAAGGAGGTCAAACCTTTTGAGATTTGCCATCAAAGATAAAAGCATTCACTCAAAAAATTGACATCAATGCAACTATCTAAAATATTTGGAAACAAACTACGTATTCATTTCTTTTCTTATATGAATCAAAGTGATCATATACAAAAAAAAAGTTTAATGTTCCTCAAATAGGAGTCTCAGCTAGCACGTTGAGCATGAAGTCTATAGCTCTAGCCAAGCTTCAGAAGTGGGTATTTTTTTTAAGATTAATTGCCTCACAGAAAGTTTAGGAAGAAATGCTGATGAACCTTTTTTCAGCAGGTGACGCTTTCCCGCCTTCTGAGTTTCCTTCTATTTGCTCTTTTGTTACGCGCCATCAAAGGAAAAGCAAGTACAAAAGACAGAAAAATAACCACCACAAAAATTTTTTTAAAAAAAAATGGAGAATCAATTACTCAACAGAAATGAATAAAAGTGATGCAACAATACCCCAATGCGTGATGCTGCAACAACCTTTCAACGCCAAGAAACTGATGGGATACAATGCAAGTAGTAAATATTATGAATTTTAATTTGCATTAAGTAGTAGTAGAATATGTAGTGTGAAAGAATATAAAACATCGCACCTGAATATAATGTACATTGGTTTTATTGAAATTTTTAAAATATATGATCCAATAGAGTTTTTAATTTGAATCTAATCTTTTCAATAGAAATTTTATTCCATTTTTAGATTTGTTTCATATTCCATTTTAACCCTTTCTTTTCAGGATTCGACCCTTTTACTTTCTATTTCTTTTGCTTGTTAATTCTATATTGAAGCGATTTCAATAAAAGAATCGAAAGTTTCCAATTGAATCAACGCTTTGAAAAGTCGACACTATTCTTTCTTTTGTCCAGAGTTTGGAATTGCATGCACAGCTGCAATGACTTAAGATTCTTAGAGAATATTTGATAGAAGACTTTCAACTTGGTCTGATGAAATAGAAGGCAGAATTTTAAAATCATTTTTCTTTTAAAATACATTAAACAAATATTTTAATTAGTTTGAAATATCAAATGATAAAAACAAGTTTCAATAGGAACTTAAACGCATGTTACATATAATAATTCAATGCTATTTCATGTCTCGGAAAACTCAAAATGTCAGAGCCGAAACCTTTATAAATAATAACTGTTTATTTTATGCTATACTGAAACAAGAAAAATAACTAAACGATCTTTATTATAAAATAATAATCAGTACGAATGACAAAAATATTCCAATAGGATTTCATTAAAAATATAGCGAAACGGTGAATTCAATTATTGTAGATGCACATTACTTCCCTAAACCAATTTTAGTCTCTAAAATATTTAATTGAAGTCGCTTATACACGAACGTGCTCAATAAATCCTCCATTATTTGACAAAAATAGGGAGAAATATAAAAGGGAATACAATGTCCCCTAAAAGACGGAAGACTTATTGCAAGCATATTTGAGTTTTATATGTCAAAAGGCCTATCTTTACGTCCAAAATTTCAGTCACAAATGACTACTACCATCTGGATAAAATTATATAACAAAATAAGAATTGTATCAAACTTTGCTTTTTTAAATTAAAGGATGGAACTGGAATTTAAAAACCTTGCTGAAACGGATAAGGGAATCTCATAAGTGAAAAAAATCAATGAAGCCATCTGGGCAGAAGTGTTATTATCGAGTTGTTCCAGCTGTTACTGCCTCAGTATGGCCAGATACGCTACGAGATCAATCTGAAATTCATGTGCATGTACAAGCGAGTGGCGTGCTAAGTGCTTGGAAGCTGATCGTAGCAATGCAGAGATCCTCATTAGAAAAGTAACGCCTGACGGGGAATTTGATAGAAAGTTGTTGAGCAATGATAGTTTATTAATTAGAATACAACTCAAGCATTTTAAAAAAGATGCAGCATTTTGTTTTCATATACGTGCCAATGAGACTAATTATACATACATTAATGTGGCCAGTATGGATAAATGTGATTAATAATCAAATTTCTTTTTCCGTTTATTAAATATTAAAATCCTCTTAAAATTTACAAGCTGAACTTATTCTTTTGTTCTTAATTATTCAGTAAAATAGTAATAAATATTAACATCTTTTAAGGGTAAAGATATGCAATTCACAATGGATTTTTCAAACAGAAATGAATTCCGGGCATCTTTCGCATTTTCGAAGTTTTAGATAACATTAAATGTTTTATCCTTTAAATTACAACTCTTCCCTCATACGCCAAAGATTTTTTGCTTCGATTAATTATCTTGAAATCAACAAAATATTAATCTTCTATTAAGATATTTTAATTCATTCATTCATTTTACTTTAAGTAAATAATTTCTACTACATACAGTAAAGTAAATGTTAACTTCAACGGATTTATTTATTTTTATTATTATTTTTACTTTCTTTATATTTCTCAGTGTATTAGAAACAGTTTTTCTTTCAGACAAAATAATGTAACCGAAATATTTTTTTATATCTCTAAACATAACTTTACATTGAAAACGTTTGCTTTATTGTCCTTTAATAAATTTACACAGCAAAAATCAAAAGCGATGGTCAGAAGTGGAAGTACTCTAACGAAACATGTTCCTAGCAAATAAAAGACTACGAATGGCTTCATTGGATAGTCTGAGAAGAAACAGCCAGCATTACGGAGATAAGCTTTGCGTATTGAGACCAGTGACATATTTACTCTATCTTGGATTTAATGAGAAACACAGACTATTTAACAAGTGAAAATAACGATTCCGGTGCAGATGAACGGAATAATAAAATAGTTGATATTTTCATTTTATACAAAATGTAAAAAAAATTATTAGAAAATTTAATAATCAGCATGCGAAGAACAAAAATGATTTGTAAAGTTAGATTTTTTTTATTTGAAAAAAAAAGTACATTTAGAGGATAAAAGGCATTAAAAATATATCTGTGAAGGATTTTTCTTAAAATTTAATATTATTAAAGCAAAAGGAGCTCTTAAAATAAAATAAAAGGTTCGCTGAAATTATTTTATTGGGATTTTGAAGGCTTCTGTTTTTGCCAAAAACATTCTAATTTATCAACCTTTATCAATTTATCATTCTAATTTAAATAACCTTCACCCGATATAAAAAGAAGTAAAAACGTAATGAAATAAAATAAGAAGAATGAAATGAAACGTTTTACGAAATAAAAAATGGTTTAAAATCAAAAGAAGAAATCAGATTCACAAAGCTTGCATATTGCTTCCGTAACTGGTATTTGAAAGTTAAAACGTTATTAACTTCAAACAAAGTCTGGCACTTGAATAAAACATTTCTTATGAGTCAACTGAAACAAGAGAATGTTTCAAATAAAGCAATTGGTTTTTATCTGTTATCTAGTTTCAAATCAATATCATTTTGAAACAACTTTACGATTATCTCTGCTTCAAATAGTACAGAAGAGTTGCATGAAACAGAATCGATTTTTAAACTATATTTAATTCAAAACTTATTTAAATATGGCGATAAGTCATGAAGAACTTTGCATGGCGATAAAGCATTCAAGGGAGAAATTATGTGAGACGTTGCAATTCAGCTTCATATTCAGACTGTACTGAAATTATATATTGAAAAGTGGACAAAAGTTTGTTTTAAACATTAATGCTTCTATTTCTTTTAACATTAATCCTTTAACCCCACAATTATTTGAACGACTTTTGTATTTGAAGCGCATTTCATTTTTTGAACATCTGAAGGATTAGCTTTTACGTAAGAATCTATACTGCTATATGATATGATTTAAACTAATTAAAATGATAATAATGTAAAGATAAATTGAAACAAATACGGAACGTTCTGATAAGTCCATTGTACCCGAAGAGTTAAGGGGAAAATGAGCAAGCAATGAATCAGAATTTCACAATAAGTGCAGAAATGATAGAAAATAACTATCGTCTATCAATAGAAAATATTACTTCACGACAGAAATTTCAATGAATGCAATTCAATAATAACGTAAGTCATTTCTCAAATGAAACATTCTCAAATAAAACAAACCTTGTTGGATTCCATAGTTTCATTTCGAAAGAATCAGCAAAAGAGTGTCAAAAGATCCCCCTTTCGTTATGAAGGAGTTGTCACTCCTTTCTCAAAAAACTATATTTAAAATTTCACTAACTGAATAGTAAAAGATATGTTTAAATTTGAATCAAAGTATATTTAAAATGGAAATCTTATCAGTTTTTAATAAATCGAAGACAAATATTATCTAAATGCTCATCATAATTTATTTGGATATTTTACTATTATTTTTACCTGAAACTCAACATAATATCTATATCACATTTCATAACGTACTTCGCATTCCAAATCAACTACTTAATAAGAGTTTATTTAAATTGTTTGTGTTAATGAATCCGGGTGTGTAGCAAAGACATTTAATGCCTAACTTATCCCAGATATATCATTTGAATGATACATTTAGTGTTCATATCGATAGGATTTTACAGACAAACGTTTTGTATGCTTAAAGTTTTTGTTTTAAAAGAAATATTAGTAGATCTTCTCGAAAATACAATTTTTAATTGCAACGAGTCTTGTAGCCTTAATTAGTTAGTTATTCTCTTTCAATTCATGTTTAATCAAAATATTCATTTTCTGTAAATTAAATGTTGAATCTCAGAAATGACATATTGAGAGTTCTCACTATCATATTGAATAACATTTGTCACATGAAATAACTTGAATCACAAAAGTTTCAATTTGAAGATTTTGACTCCAAATCAATTTAAAATATAGAAAAAATGCATTCAATGATAAAAAGCTAAATAAATTTTTTAAAAATAAAAATAGCATTTTTAAAAAATTTTTTCATCCTACTTAGATATAATTTAAAAATAAAAATATGCACTTAAAATATTGGGAAAACATTTTTAAAAACCTTTTTGCATACAAATACAATAGAAGATGCTACGGATAAGAAGATATTTAGCAAAATTAAATCTTTTCATAAAAATTGCATATTATCCTCATAGATGTATTTCTCCAAAAAAAAAACAATAACAAATTTGTTTGCACAGTTTCATCAAAATGTATTTAATAGAATTCTTCCACACTAATTTTCTAATATTCTTTCTAAAATTAGATCAAGTACAAGAGAATGAATAAAAAATAACCCTTCGCATCTTTTAATCTCAGCACAATAAATTCATTTTCAAAGAACTAGAGAATAAAGATAATAATAAATGATTTTTCAGAATTTTTATTATTTCCACTTTTTTAAATTTTCAAAACCGTATTTACACCAAATCGTGAAGATATAATATTTACACAGATCCAAATGATTTTGCTAAACGAACATTTTTTAATAAATAAATTCTGAATTTCATTTAGTTCTTAGAATTATTTCAATGAAAATAATAACAGAAAAAAACTTTTGGAAAAGAAAAAAATATGTAGTTATATGATGATAGATACTGATAAGAAATTCTAGTTTAAAACAAGCAGCATATGTAGGTTCTTCCTGTTGACAACATTATGAAAATATTTGATCTTGCATATATGATGACAGATACTGATAAGAAAAATTGTAATTTAAAACAAGCAGAAGATGTCGGCTCTTCCTGTTGACAACATTATGAAAATAGTTGATCTTGCATATATATAACCTATTCATGATTTCGATCTAGCTTCATGAATTTCATTCTTGACAAGACACCTTCAAATCTCCAGTTGATTCTTTGCCTTTTCAAATAGCTAGCGTAGAATTTTTTTTAAATTTTATTTTCTATTCTTTTCATATTTGCTCATACAGTAATCATGTTTAGAATTTAAAATGAGAGATAACATAAAAACAATGCTGGACTCTACCAACTGCATTTACTATTTAAAGCAGTCCGCATTAATAAAACAGATATGTAATACATTGAAGAAAAATAGATAAAATAGTAATTATGATTATTTCGAAAAAAAAATTATTTTGCTTAAAAATCAATAAGATTGCATATCAATTTAAAATTAATGACATTTAAATTTAAAATTAATTACTATAATAGCTTTAAAAACTTAAGAAATAATATAAATAGCAGCGAAATAAAATTTCGGTTCAATTGACGTCTTGCAACGTTCTTTCAAATATAGGTTCATAAATCCGTGCGCATTTTTGTAATAAAAGTATTGCGATATTTGTATGAATATGATCAAAGGGGCATTGGAATTTTCCCCAATGTAAAAAAAAAATTGATTCTAAAACTAACCGAAATGAGCGCTCACACATTATACTAAGAGGTTTTACGTAAATCAAACAAAAACAAACAGACAATGAAATAGATCACAAATGATACTGTGCGTCTATTTTAAAGTAAAAGTTCAACATCACTACAACCACAAAGTATTACCCAAGTGATGAGGATCATTACGCCTATTACAGCTGAGTGTAGCATCGATGTCACCGACGGGCTGTCATATGGCATCTTTCAGAATAGCTGGGAAACCTCATTACTCAAGAGATTTTGAATATTCTCACAATGAAAAATCTTCTGGGGCCAGTAAGGTGATTAAACGTACAGCCTGGACTTATCATAGGGTTTTTAAAAGTGTCCAATACTAATGTCTTGACTTCATATGCAAAGTGGTGAAAAGCCAGTCATAACTCCGAAAGGCTTTATCTTGTACGGATACATATCCAAGATTCCGCTCAAAATTGGATGAATCGACGATTACGGAATTATTCTCAGGGGCACTGCTAACACCTCTTCCATTACACTTTTTATAACATGGTCTGCTACTTCAAGGACGAACCTCGAAAACGTGGTACTAAATTCAATATCTCACCTTCAGTCCTTTCCCTATGCGGAACTTGTGCAATGCAGTTGTGGATTCACCATTCTAGTAGAAAATAACTATCAACGTTCTATCTTAGCATGTTGCGGGCATTGAATGAGGAGGTATCTCAAGTTAGGTATTTTATTTCTAGCCTGACTTGCATAAAACGGCCCACTTATGACATGTGAGCACCATCTTATAGTTAGTTACCTTTGGAATAATTTTTTATACCTGGAAAGAAAATATAATGCCCCTCTGATCATATTCACGTAGACCGACATTTTTTCTGATATTATATTTTTTAATATAAATCTTCAAAGTCTGCACGACTTGATGACGCATTCTTTATTCATCAAAACAAAGAAAACATTTTAAAAATAAAACAAACATTAGAGAAAAAAAGATTGGTTTACAAGAAATGTAAATATCATTTTTAAGTTTCAAAATTTTGAGTATGATTTAAAGTTTAAAAAATACTTAAATAGTAAACGAATAAGTAACTGAATCAAACTGAAATAGAAACGGATCATTAATCTTCTTAAAAATAGATTGGCGCTTAACATGATCGCTCAATATCAGCAATCAAAATTGAGTTCCTTATTTCAATAAAAATTATATGTTTCACAGTATAAATTTATAAGCAAAAGCTTGAATGAAGAGTTTTATATTTATTATCAACTGAAACAATCCTCTTTGGAGAAAGCTAAAAAGAATAAACCGCAGTTCACAGTGTGCGCGCATATCTAATACAGAGATTCAAAAACACAACAAACTATTCAAATAAAAAGAAGAAAATTATATATGTGTATATTGCTTCTGATGACCGCATCTCTAACGAGTTTAATGTGAGGTCAACAAGTTTCCATAAGTATATCTCGGATCATGTATAATTCCACCCACATCTCCTTTCTAACAGCTGGGTGGAGTTCTTACAGAAGATTCGTTACCGGCAGACGTGCCTTACATAAGATATATCAGACAGAGCATCATTTCATCTTCACGAGACTTTCAGCGGCCATCTGAAAAGCGTGGAGAAAATTCCAAGAAGAAATGTAGTGTTTTATAATGCAGGGTTAGCACTTCCTTTGTATGGCACGCAATATCTATACTATCTTCACAACAAATTCAGCTACGAGAAATTTCAATAATCCAATAGCCTTTCATGCATGCATTCGTTAGGAAAAGTTTTTTTATGGATACTGGTCATTACAAAAAAAAGGAAAGATTTAAACAGCTTAAATTTTCCAATCTTAGTTGAAGAATCAGTCCTCATTTTTAGTTAAATATTCCAGATTATCGTGTTTAAAAAATGAAATTAAAATCATACAGATTTAATTTTAAAAAAACTTAGAATATGGAGAATTCTTCCTATATTTTACAGCCCAAAGATTAAAATCTTATTAAATCCAATACTAAAAGTTGCCGGTATGAGAGATATTGACGCTGCTGTCACGTACGAAAGAGCAAAGTTGCATATCGAGATAGATTATGTAAAATTTACAGGGAAGAGCCGATTATAGGGATTATAAGGGAAGAGCAAACGAGGTTAGCAGTTCGTTCTTGACTATTGATGTGTTCTTGATTGACTGCTGATGGTGCTTAATACTGGCTCTACTTTACCTCAGCATGTTTTACTGGTAAAACTGTCCTACACTATGTAGATAGTGTAATACAGTGGCTGCTTTTAAGCAATCCTGCATGTTTGCAACAGAACATAAGACAGGCTGTTATGAACATCGAAACTGACAGTTTACACGCAGTAGTGGTAATATGTGGTACACAGAAAAGGTCAGAATATTGAAAATGTTACACGACATCCAGGGGACCTTAATATTGATGAATAAAAGAATATTTTCTGTGAGTTTCATGAATTCATTCATAACTGTGTTCCCACAGCGCTAGTATTTTCCCCTTCGGCAACTTTTGGTACTAATATTTTTCTGCGGAATTCATCTTCCCATGTCTTCCACAGTATGTATATGAAGTGTGGTTTCATTTTGTTCATTCATTTAAATGCAGATGCCGCCAAACAAGGAAAATTATTTTAAGGCCACAATGTATATGTATGCACTATCTAATCAAAATATCCGAGATCTTTCGGATTTATAGATTTTTTCGAATTTGTTCAGAGAGGCTAACAAAACTGCTTTTAAATCTCTACTATGCAAAGAATATGTATGAACTCACAATTTATTGTGAAAATTTGAAAACAAGGCAACTTAAGGGACCAAGCAGAAATTGATGAAGATAGAAATGAACTGGGCTCATTCCGCTTCACAGGAGTTAATGATTTGCAACTTTCATCAATGGTTTTGTTCTGAGCGCGTAATACTTAAAATGCATTTTTGAAAGAAAAAAAAAGCATCTTTATTCGGGAAGATATAAAGGATTTTTAAAATAATCATACGCTTTTCAAGTGTTTGATTATAATATTTAGAATTTTCAACCAAAACATACAAAACAACAGAATACATAACAATTTGGCATCAACACATTATATTAAAATATGAAGTAAATATTTTGAATATCCAAGAAAATATGAATATTTATATTGAATCATTTTTTTAACTGTGCATATGCGACACATAAGAAATTTTGAATTTCATAATGTCACAGCTAGATATTTAGGCCATATTATATAAAAAAATTTCAATAGAATACCGTAAAGATGAGAAAGATACTGCCATTTTAGTCAGTTGAATTTCAGTTGCTCTCAAAGAAAAGTTTAATGACTAGAGAATTTCTATAAATTGATTGAATTTAATCTTCGAAAAGTTATATTTATTGCATAAAAATGATTAATATGCTAGAACAGAGGTGGGCAGAGATTTCCAGGCTTCTAATTTTTTCAAGGTGTTGCGGTCGCCAGTGGCGTAACTGTGGTGAGGCAAATTAATAAATAAATAATAATAATAATAAATATTCTACAATCTACAATATTTATTACAACTTAATAATAAATACGGAATATGTACTTATCTACATAACTACAAACATAATAATAATAGTCACAAATATAATAATATCAAATGACGCATTTAATAGTAAACCATTCAAAATACATTAAAAATAAATCATTTTTCTCTAAATTTAGTTCTCGTAGTTATAGTTAGTCGAACACTTAGGCTATGTACTCTCCACTAATCTTGAGAATCTCGGTATATTATTACTAATATAGCACTAGATTTTAAGTGGTCGTCTGTGAGACGGGAGCGATATGTTTTCGTAATTATATTCGTGTTTGAAAGTGCAGATTCACACAGGTAGGTAGTGCCAAAGATTGATGGAAAATGATATACAACTTTTTTTTAATTAGGATACTTAACTTCATCTATTAGATTCCAAAAGTTATTCTTTGGTTTCTGAACTAGGTGATTTTAAAATTGCGTCAATTTGAAGTCGAAAAACTTCGTTTTCATCAAAAGATAAAAGAAAATATATAATTTATATTTTTAGTTATTTTTTCTACATCAACATCGCCAAATGGGTAACAATGAATGTAACATTTGGTTTCTTTCAGTATGCGCCTCTTACGTCTTAGTAAAGGCGGTCACCCCAAAATGTCTTGGTGATCCACCAGTCGATCGCGATCAACTTAATGCCCACCCCTGTGATGGATGTTCCTAAAAAAAAAAACTAAGTATTTAATTTCAATTGCAGAAAATTATGCATCAGAAATAATAATACATTTTTATAATCCGTTATTTACACAAGCATTAGAATCGCCTCATGATGTAACGCGGCAGACTCTTTACGATTAACAGCATCGGCACTTTTATGCAACGGGAAGAGGCTTGTTTAGTTTAGTTATATCAAAGTCCCGTTTTAAAGCAACACTAGGGTTATTTTGGGACGGACCTCGTCATTTTGAAACGTGGTCAGATATCGAGGACGACATCTGAGCTGCCACCCCCTGTCCAAACTTCCACACCACACCAGCGGGAGGACGTTTAGCCCTGACGGATTAACGTGTACCATATCCACTTACACGGCGGTTCTTCGGTGGAATCGGGTCTCGAACCTGAAACACTCCAGTTCCGAAGCCGATACCTTTCCACCAGACCACCGCAGCCAAGAAAATCTTTATCATTTCATCCGAATATGGGAATGAATTTAAATCCCCTGTATGCTGTAGATGCGTCAAATACTAATATAAGGTAGTGTGGCTTTTTGCAATAATGATGTCCACTACTACATGAAGAAAGTTATATCCTAGTTTTTTTTTTTTAAATGTATCCGAAGAAATTGCACTGTATTGTAAAAGAAAATTGGAAATTCTGATCACTAATGATCGAATACCACTGTTCAATTCATCCCACATATGTTAATGGGATTCATTTTATATTAATAATGCATCTTATATTTCTAAAAGGAGCATTTGTAAGAAAAGTCAAACGTGTTCAGAAACTTTAATTTTACAATGCATATCGAGTTAAAATTCTAATGTTTGTGCAAATCATGAGAATGAATTAATAAAACTTTTGCTATTTATGATATTACTGCATTTAATTACTAACTGAATGCAATTTAAATTGTGTACTTTATTCATAAGTACTTAAAAATATTCAGAATATTTTGAACATTTATACAACTTAATATAATTACTATCTGAGATTCAACTTTAAAAATATCAATTAGTGGGAAATCCCTTACCATTTATTACTAAAAATCAGCTGATTGGGCGGCCTCAATTCAATTGGAATTTCTGTAGAAGTTGCCCCATATATCGGACCTCATATTATGTGAAACAAAGATAGGTTTCAGAAATGCGCATTAAAAAATTAATATACAAACTCATATTTCAACGAATATATATAATATTAATTTCAAATTTTAATATAATGCTTCTAGGCAAATTGTTATTCGTTGTTATTTGATTGCAAATTTAATTATAGAGAAAAATAAGTATTCGCAGTATATGTTTATTTATTTCATAATTTGAATTTTCTTTTGTACTTAAATAGAGCAGCATTCAAACATTTGGCTGTTATTTATTCTGCTTGTTTTAATTATTTATGCTCTGTAGCTACGTCACAGTGTTAATTATGCAAAGGAATAAAAAACATGATGAAATTGTGATTTTCTACATTACATTTGGAATGTTGCATTATTCAAAGTTATAATTTGAAATTAAAGTGAATCATTATAAATTAAATGTTATGTCGGTTGTTTTTTTTTTGTCTACAGGTCTTCTTATGTAATGAAATTCTATGTCAATTCTAGCAGTTGCACTCAATTAATTTAAATAGAGTTAAATGCCTTCATTTCTGTAAATGCCGAGTAATTAATCTGGCTGATAAAAATGTATGTAATGATTTTTTAAAAATATGCTGAAGAATTTAAACTCCAAAAAAAAGTACTCTCCTGCATTCCATATCGCGAAATATTAAAATTAAAACTTACAGAAGAAAATCTTGCACAGTGAGAATTAAATTTTTAAAAATTCAAATAAATTTAGTCTTTGACATCACATTTAAAATCTCACAAAGTCTAATACGATTCATAACGGTAAAAACATTTATTTACCGACACTTCACGTTATTGTATTCTAAAACCCTTCGCACTTTTGCGCATGCGTTAGGTTGGATTTAATTCGGCAACATAGCGGTGAGAGGAAAGATGAAAGAAGGAGATGTTAACAATAAAGTCAATTCTAGAAATGCTCACATCCTTCCGCTTAGTGAGAAAGAATTGTCGAAAAGGGGTCATCTCAGGATACTGAAATGAACAGTACATAGATTTTTGAAAACTTATTAAAAGTCTAGTTGCATATGTAACGTAACATATTTACTGTCCTCTACAGAAAACATCTTATATTTTAGATATATAAAAATGAAAACTCGAATTAGATAATACTTTTCACTTAGAATGTCACAAATAGATTGTTTATATACCAGTTTCATTTGAATTCCTCCACATGACTCGGAAGATATTATATCAAAATGCCGCAAATATAAAACAGAAGGGACTTCCACTGAATAGAACAATGTATTCATCATAAAAGTTTTCAGAAATTATTGATCATGACATTAAAAGGGAGAAGCATTATAAAGAAAACGGAGGATCAAAAAACAAACCATTCTTTTTCATATATCACTTCATGTTAATAAAATATAAACTATACGAAATGACTTCAGGGCTTCCAAATTGCACAGTGAAATGAAAAAACTAGTGCGAAATAAATTGCTTAGATGTAATAAAAAAAGCTGGGCAAGAACAGAATATTTGAGACTAGTTCATTTATCTTCACTATGAGTGAAAAGACAAGGAGTTTTCGTGAGAACTAAAGACATACCATTAAGGAAGGAGAAAACAAGGTTTCATGACAAAAAAACCGCATGATCAAGTAGTTTTTATGAAATAAGATCTCTCCCAATTGGTATTAATATTTTATACCCAAAGCGAACAAGTTGCAAGAGACTATTAATGCTCCCAAGAAACGTTATTTCATACTGGAAACACCACAGCATCAAATATTCATTTGAAGATCAAGAGCATGATACATAAATTCAACTCTTGTTTATAACGCTATGATTTGAAGAGTTAATAATTATCAATTGAGAGGACAAATAAAAATATCTCTGCAATAGACAATGAAGGAACTAGAAACATGAGAATTGGTTTAGTTTAGTTATATTAACGTCTCTTTTTAAAACAACACTAGGGCTATTTTGGGACAGACTCGTCATTTTGACGAGGACGATACCTGAGATGGCACCCCCTCTCCAAACTTCCAAACCACACTAGCGGGAAGGCGTTTGGCCCGACGGATTCAGCGTGCCCAAACCCGCTTACATGACGGTTCTTCGGTGGAACTGGATCACGAATCTGAAACCCACCGGTTCCGAAGCCAAGACTTTACCATCAAGATCCGCGACCCTCCATGAGAAATGGAGTTTCTTAAGAATGTTAAATGGAAATATTATAAGAAAAATCAATCCTAGAAAACTGTATTCAAAGCAGCTATGATAGACTCGTATACTTCATTTTTAATTCCTGTGTTATCATGTATCGTCTCAATTGATACGGATTTAAAGACTGACATTTCCAATTTAAAGTCTTCTCGAAACAATTTAAATAAAAACGTCTGTAGGGCGAATTAATGTAGTTGAAAAAACTGCAGTGTACAAAAAAATTACTATTCAACATAACTAATTAAGATTTAAATTGGTTTTCTGATTTTATATTTAAAATTATTCATTTTAAAAACAGGGAATTATACGAATACTAAAATAATATCAGCTGCATTGTTTTTTATTATATTTGTATGGCTTCGTCATTATGTAAACATAAATATATTTATTATAAATTATATTAATTTCACAGTAAGTAAAACAGACCAGAAAACAAGTACCAAGAACTTCAGCAGAATGTAATATTACGACAAAAGAATTGCCCCCTCTTTTTCAAAGGAAGCATCAAAGTTCTTCTAAGGTTTACATTTCTGTTCGCAATAATCACCAATGAAACCATACAAGCAGCCTGGAAATTGCAAAGAAATTAAAACTCGAACGAGAATAAATAATAACAATAAAAAAAAGAGCAAAATTAGTAATGAAAGAAAAACAGAAAAAGAAAATACCACCTCAACGTTTGATCCCTATTTTTTTCATTTATTTAAAAATAAAACCCTCATCTAATGCGCTGTCGATTTTCTCAGGAGGTATCCAGCTCAGATGCGCAATGCATATCACACACAAAAATAAAGTGAATTCAGGCATCACCCACATTCATCTGAGCATGCTTGTCTTGACATCACCCGAAATGAAAGATGCAAATTATGGAAAGGACAGTTCACAATCGCATCATCAGACTAGGACAGGTGAGTATCCGTTATGAAGCATTACACCAAATGAATACGTGTTGCGCGAGAATTACGTCCACCCAGCAGTTTATTATCCAAACAATTGCGACACAGTCAACGACCGAGTTCTCGGATAAGTGAATAAGATGGGAATCACTTGGTTATGTCAGCGGTGGTTCTTCGTCACAGCAAATGAAGAGAAATTATATTTGAACAAAATAATGAGAAATCACGTCATTGCGAATTTCTTCCACTGCAAATTAAAATGTTGTAACAGTTTAGTTTAAAAATGCAAGTGTCACCGATTCTGGCACTCCTTTTACAAAAAAGAATATAAAATTAATTTTTTACCCAAAGACAATACAAATACAATGTTACAAATGTTATTAATGGATTTAGGGAATAAAGGAATTACTATGTTTTAATTTGTCAACTACAATTGCAATGAAAAATAAGGTTTTGATTTTAAATATACCGCAAATGCAAAATAATATAAAATGAAAAAGAGAGTTTATATATATATGAAAACATACAATAAGACGTAACGAATACAGACATTTATAATAAGAAGGGCAAGCATAGACATTGCGGTCCTGTAGCACCTCACCTTTTTTACATTTTGCTAATTTCCTCATCAATTTATTCTATTTTGCAATTAACATTTAAATCTATCCATAACTAAAGCAGTTTTATAAAAAAAAAAAAATCGATCTTCAAGTAAAACACACGGAATATTCAAGTTCCTTTCCGATTATATATCTTATTGCGCAGGGAAAAATAACAGCTCGTACGAACTGGGATTCTTTTTAATACCGAAAATTTCACACGCTCAATTACAGAGCTTTAGCTGCCATGTTTCGAAACTGACGGAAGCACTGCCGAGACAGGCAGTGTCACTGATATTAGCCCTTCAAGATCATCTCTCACGTGACAACAGCGTTTTGTCAACAGCGCCATGTATAAAAGTTTAGAGTCCGATAAGGGTCGGAAACTTGAATTTGAAACGTCTTCCTATGAGCCTAGAATATGAAAATTTATAAAGGAAATGAAGAAATAATTGAAAAAAAATAAACAGATTAAATATAAATAAAATGTTTTTCAACTCAAATGATTTTTCAAAAATATTAATTACAAATGTTGATGAGAAAGGTTTTCAATAATATTTTTTATCTAGCAAGTTGATTCCCGGTTCGAAAAATCCTCGACTTCAACTAAACAAGGGTCTGGTGTTAAGGTCTCGACTACGGAATAGGGGAGTTTTCAGGTTCGAGATCCGATTCCATTGAAAAGCCATCGTGTAAGCGGCTCTGGTGCACGCTAAATCCGTCGGGGAAAATATCCTCTCCCTGGTGTGGTGTGGAAGTTTGGAAAGGGGGTGCTAACTCAGGTGTCATCCTCGTCATACGAACGCGGTTCAAAATTACGAGGTCCGTTCCAAAATAGCCGTTAATATAACTAAATAATATAACTTCAACTAAAAAAATTGACTTCAACGAACAGAATAACAACTAGTGTATTCCCGTTTAAAAATATCACAATCCATATTTAAATACATGTAATACATTCATTTAGGATTTTTTTTTTCTGTTAGAACATCAGAGCCCGAACTCTGCTTTTTGAAAGTAGAAAAGAATAAAATATAAGACGCACTATATAAACCTGGAAGCTTTGATTTCCTCGAATAAAGCAGTTTTTATAAAGTATACATTTTTTTTTAATCTTTTCGCGGGGAACAAAGTAAGAAGATTAGATAGTAATTTTAGTAATAATTACGATTGATTATTTTATACTACGAATTTTTTTCCTTGTTAATTGATAAGAAATTTATTTTAATCCTGCATTTGTCATTTGATTTTTCAATCGTGAATCATTCTAAATGTAGGAATACAGGAACATGAAATAAAATTTCGAGTTGAAATATTTTATTAATATAAATGCATTGAAATATTTACCAACTTGAATGGTTTATTATTTAAATAGTTCAAAGTGAATGAGAAAGGCAAAAATTCTAAGTTGTGCAAATAAAACTGCCCCTACAGAGCGGCTCTTCGTTTACAATATATGAACCGACCACTGTTTAGAAAAAGCACCAAAAGTAATAATGAAAAGATAAAAGAGGAATTATTTATTTTAATCTCGAAGATAGATGAAGCATCGTATGATTTAGTTATATTAACGTCCCGTTTTAAAGCAACACAAGGGCTATTTCAGGACGGACCTCGTCATTTTGAGGCGCAGTCAGATGACGAGGACGAACTGGCACGAACATCCTCTCCAAACTTTCATATTACACCTGAGACCATACGACACCTGAGCTGCCCCCCCCCCCCTCTCCACACCATACCACACCTGCGGGAGGATGTTTGGCCCCAACGGATTTAACGTGCACCAGGCCCGTTTACTCGACGATTCTTCAGTGGAATCGGGTCTTGAACGTGAAACCAACCGGTTCCGAAGCCACAACCTTACTACCAGGCCACCGCGGCCTTGAAGCATCATCTGAATCAACTATTATTTTTAATACTGACATTTATATACTCTTTTTTTATATAAACATAATAACTATGTAAAAAACGAATTTCTAAAAAGCACGCATAAACATCTGAAAAAAAAAATCGATTCAAAAACAACTATTTGTTCGTTATGCTTAACTACAACTAACAATATTCTAGAATTTTTCATTAGTGTAAATTGTAAGGTAACACAAATATAATAATAAATTGCAAAACTTAAAATATATTATAAGAAATTAACTTGAAAATTCGGCTGAAAACTGACGAAGTAACAAAAAAAAGTATTAATACTACTTTTAATAATTATTTATCAATCTCGTACATAAGACAGGTTTTAAAATTTAAATATGCTGATAAAATTATCAAAAAAATATCAGTTTGAATTCATTAATAATGATTTTGTCAACAATAGTAGTAAGAAAAATTGAACCTAATAAACTGGAAAATTTTCATTTCATGAAATCTTTTCTTCACTCCCCGATGTTAAATTATCAGTCGTAAATTTATTTAATTTGGATCCTTTTTTCAAGCTTTGAAACCAAAAATAAAAAAAGGAGGAGGGAGCTTTTGAATAAAAATTTCAAAAACTAAGAATGGAAATCCCAAGACAAAAGCAATTCAACAGTGAAGTCGAACAAGGAAATTCCGAAAGTAATTTGATAGCGAATAGTTTGAGGAAGATCTTATTTAAATAGAAATTTCATTCAATAGGAAAGTATAACCTACCAAAGCTAATAACTCTCATCATGGCACTACTAAATATTTTATATCTTATGAAGTACAATTTCGACATTTATCAAATGTGTCCTTCAAAGCCAAATTCGCTAACCAAACTTTTTATCAGGATAAGAACTGGAAGAGGAGAAAAGTGCAGAATAACGAATCATGTACAAAATATATGAAGCAGTTAAGTTATATAAAGATCAAAATAAATGTATCCAACAGATCCGAGGAAGAAAAAAGGTCTTTCACAAAATGAATGCTAGCATTAAAGAGCTTATCTGTGGAATGCGTTTATCGCCAATGGCGAACCCTTCACTGACACTTCAAACTTTGATAAGTCCGCGAGGGCGAAAACAACAGAAGTAATTCAAAGTATATAAATAACTTTGATGAGTTCAAGTGTAGATAAAGACAAGCAGTTATTGATTATTACAGAGTTTATTTACCACTTAGGATTTAAAGGAATGTTCAGGTAGTCATTTAAAAATATTTACAAAAAAAAGTTAATAAAACTTTAAATCTAATATTCGTTTTCACAAAAATATTTTTATCCTGTAATCCCATACACCTCAAATTAAGTATAAAATAATCAACTAGAAAGAGAATCCAACCAACTTAAGGAACTAGCAAAACTGGAAAACCAGCATGCCGGAACAATAACACTGATCTATGCGAAATAACCCTTATTTCATTCCCAAACTTCTTGTTAAAGAGTTACGTCCCGGAATCGGTAATGGGTCTATTAATCAACCAACTTCACCATTATTATACTCCCAGAAGAAGCGAAATCTGCTTACAGTTTCGGGCATCATGTCACCTACAAACATATGATGTCCAAGAAATAGGATGTAGTAACAAAGAAATTTAACTGGGATTTACTTAAATCTTTCTATTATACCATAAAACTGAAAGCGCACCAATTATTTACTTCTCAATAAACATTTAGACTTCGGTGAAATATTTGTGCATGTACGTATGTGTGTGTCCAAAAATGAACAAAATATAGGCAAAATTATTTGATAAATAGTTTTTGACTAATTTAAACTCCAACTGTAAATACGATAATAATAATAATAATATACACTTGCATATCATAAACACAGCATTTGAAAAATTTCACAGAGAAACTTTTTTTTATACCGGAGAATAATTTTTGAAAAAACAAAAACAAAGAAGACCAACCAAGATTAAATGAGTGTCTAGTGTTGCAACTATTCTTAATCTCCAATTGCAAATACGATAAAACGACTATCTATATACTTGCATATCATAAATACAACACTTGAAAAATTTCACAGAGAAACTTTTTTTTATAACGGAGAATATTTTTTGAAAAAAATAAGAACAAATAGGACCAACTAAGTGCTAAATAATAGAATATTATTGGATACCGTGTAAATAAAAAATAAAAAAGATATAAATTTAACGTTTGGAATGGTTTATTTTGCGAAATGTTCAGATAGGAATCGTAGGCGCAATAAGTTACGGAAAAGTAGAGACACTGATCTCATATACCATTAAACAAAGAATGATCTGTATCGGAAGACTCATTTTTTGCAAATAAATTGAATACAGCAGAACAAAATTTCTAGGTTTTTCCAATGTCGCAGAGAGATAAATATATTATTTTAGAAAACAGATAATCAAATACAGAATTTTGACATTCTTATTAGATACAACTGTATAGAGATACACATAAATGATCACACGCTCCGGATGTGACGTGGTGTGGAGCGTTTATCAGTCCCGGTTACACGACGATTCTTCTGTGGAATCGGGTATCGAACGTGAAGCCCTCCGGTTCCGAAGCCGAGATGTAACCATCAGGCCATTGCAACCCCTGTTGTTTTATTATAAGTGAATAAATTGTTTTATAATATAGAAACATGTTATTTAATGTTTTATACTAATTTTGAAGTCGTTAAGTTTTGGGATTAAATCCTGTAAAAAAAAAAAAAAAAGATTTATTTTTTTTTTCTTATTTTGAGTAATAATTTATTATAACTGAAACATTAACATAATAAACATAAACAATGAATGCTTTTCCCCATTTTTTAGAATAAAAAGAAATTTTAGGAAAAAAAGGATTTTTATTTTTTTTAAAATCGTCTGCTTCAAAGAGGTAACGTAAGTATACTTAAGACTTGACTAATCCAACTCTTCTCAATTGGAAGAAGATAAAAAAATACAAAAGGACTTTCAACATCTTCATTGGAATATAAGATCATTAAGTTAGATTTAATATAAGGATGCATTGATGGGAAGAAAAAAAAAACACAGGCGCACAGAATCATTTTTTAGAGTGTTTTAAAGACAAACATATTAGTTTAAGCCCCAACTTATAGATATCAATTTTTATATAATCCTTGGCCAAACATTTCAAAAATATTTTTTTAGTTTTAAGCGATAACTGCACAACAGAGTTCAAATCAGTTTTAAATAGGAGGCTTACTTGCTTCTTACTTGCTAGATTCTAGAATTTCAGTTGTAAGGAAAATATTACACAGAATGAATGATAAAATGAAGGTATAATTTTAACATTTCTTAAGAATTTATTTCAAACCAGATTTTCAATACTTAATATCTATTAAACGATTTACATTTACAGCTATAGATAGTAAAAACAAGAAACAGCTGGAATTTAAAGTAAAATATAACAAAGAATAAAATTTTATTTGAAATGAAAATATTTGTTGGACATCTAAGTTTCATAAAGAAAAATGTTTGAATAAATCTCTGTTCCTTCCTTTTGACGATGGTGTTTTCATATCATACTTCTGATTCATTCAGAATTTGATATTTAATCCTTCCAAATATCATATGTATTCAATTATTTGAAAAGTACGTAAGAAATATCGTTTGCAATGAGTTATTAAAAAGATAACTCGATTAGAAAATACAAAATATCTTACAGTCGTTTCAGCTTTTAAAATAAATTCCTAAGAACGTCATCATTATAAATACTAAAAATAACCATATTTAATTAGCATAATGTTTGCGCAATTCTAAATAAAAAATAATATGGCGTTGGTATCAAAAGTAGTGATGATTCATCGCAAACATTTTCACTTAATGCCAATTCTCGACATTGTTTGTAATCCATTGAAAAATAATACATTCTTTTTCCAGAATTTGTTGTTGAAAGAGAAAACTGAAAAACTCAAATGATTTCATGAAACTGCTTAAAACGAATCTAAGTTTTGAAGAAAAATAACAAAACGTGGCAGTCATTCACAAATTATTCAGTTTATCTATTACATATCAAAAAATTAATGTTTTAAAAAAGCGAAGTACGAATAAAAAAAATCATTTGAAGGAAATAATTCATTTGCACTTCCAAATATGAAAAAAAATCTTAAGTAAGTAAGCAAATATGAAATAAAGTCATAAATAAATCATAACTTTATAGCCAAAATGAAAATATAATCAAATGAAGCAATTATAATAAGAATTTGAGAGGATAAACAAAGACACTTCCTATTATTCAAAAAAGAGATTGCATTTGTAGTCATTTTATTTTACAGACGCAAAATAAGACAGGATAATTACACAAATACGATTAACATCTTAAATGAAATCATTTTATTCGAATTCAAAGGCATCATAATCGATGACCAAAGATGATCTCTCACAGCACGAATCATTTATTTCAATCATGATCTATTTAGCATTTACTTTAGCTTTTCAAACATCCATTAGTTCGAACGCAAAATCAACTGAATATTCTATTCAGCAAAATCCTATACAAAATGAGACCAGTTTTTGAAAATGTTTCACAGCATGGGAATGGAAAATTGTCACTGATGAGAAACCTCTCGGACGAGGAATGGATTTTCATAGTTAACGAATTTAATATTGCTGAAGTATTGTTAAGTTATTGCTTGGGAATTGACATTTATTAAATACATTCATGCAACTGAAAATTGAATAAATGAGACGTTTTTGTTAAACATATGTAAAGAATATTTTTCAAAAAATTGTCATCCTAAATCCCTTCAGCCAGACTGAATATTTGTTAGATCTCTCATTGCACAGAAATGAAATACAAAAAACAAATCCTTATATATAAAAATAATCGTCTTTTCGTAATCAAAAAATAAGACAAAGTTCGCTACTTTAATGAGAAGCTTTTTTCTTCATAAACAACTTTTTAAAAAGAATTCTTCGAAAACAAAGCAAAGAGCAGAAGGAAAAGCCATAACCAGCAATAAAACCCAGAGCAGTAGAGGAAATTTCCAAATTCTATAGCAATGCCAAACCCACTTTCCAGTTTAATTCTACTTCTCTACTGGATGCAATGAATGCAAGAAGAGAAGCAGTACAAACTAAAATAAAAACAAGGCATTTCTTTCTTTTCTTTAACGAAGGAAAAAAGTAGGAAGTACAAAAAAAAGTCTTTTTCTGTAGTTAAAAGTTGGCTGGAGAAAATAAAGCGCAGTTGAGGAGGAAGATATTTCAATCCTGATTTGTATAGTTCCTCCGGAATAATCAATAGGAAGACGAAAGTGGAACCAAACTGATGAATTATATTTTCCATTCTTGTTCTTTTGTAAGAAGTTAAAGACTTTCATCAGAGAATGAAAACTTCTCTCGATCGCAAATATTCAAAAGAAATGTTGGATGCAGAGCACACCATGGCAAGTTCGAACATGAGAAAACTGAAATCTCTGTGATCGATTTTTCTCCGGGAATGCGTTAAAAGTGGCTGGAGAGAAACACCGTTTCAGAGCTAGGACATCGGTCAGGATATTTATTTGGAATAAATCAACTTTTCAACTTGCTGCTATTCTCGTATTTGTCAATTTAAAAAGCACAATATATATAGTATATGAACTCTGTGTATTGATTATCGATAGATCATAATCCTTTTTCGCTAATTACTACAGCATTTCATATAGCGATTGATGATATCTTTATACAGAAATTAAACACCTCAGATGTATACTTACATGATTTCAGAAAAATTAGATTTTCTTCATAAACCGCCTCTTAGTAGAATGCAAATTAAGTGAAAAAATCGGAAAACGTATTATAAACATCGATGATCTTATGAAAGAGGTAGTGAAGAAAAAAGCATAATAATAGTAAATATTTTAATATACGATCGACATATTTTTGGGGACTGAATTATACATTCAATCATTTATTTTTGAAGATAAGAGTGGTTTAAAAAATGCATTTCTATTTCACATTAAACTTCCCATTTATAAATATTCACATCACTGCAATGAAACCTTTTTTTTTATCAGTTTTAATAATCAATCAGGGTTCATTTCCAACCAGTTAAAAAGCTAGAGAACTATTCAAAATCTGCATTATTAGAAATAGAAACAAATCGCGAATTCTCTGGAAAATTATTAATCTGTTCACTGGATATGACGAAATATTTCAATGCAAAACGAATTGAGTATAAGTTAATTACCCGGTTAACACGCTAAATTGTTTATACCAGGTTTTAAAATATTCTTATTTACAGAAATTAAAACGCTTATGACAAAATAGAGGAGATAGTCTTTTTTCCTATGAAAGCAAAACTTTTACGTCCCTTTTAGTCTTTATAATAAAGAAATCATCAAAATCGAATAAAACTTTTTACTGGGGAAAAATAGTACTGCTCAAAGTTTAATTATTATATTTAATACAAATTTTAACAAATATACAAAGGTACTTGACATAAAAAGCGGAATCAAAAATATTACATCAAAAGGAACCACTTTATGTCCGTACCCTATGCATATAATAACATATGTCGGGATGAATAGAAAAGTTTTGGAATATACAAACTCGTAATGAAAAGGTAGAATTTAATTGAAACTACAAAGACAACATTTTTATTGAAGTTTCTTTAGGAATTGCTAACTATATGAATGACACCTCACCAATGATACAAAATTCTTATTCATATTGATAATTCAGAACTTTTATGTCAAATAACGAGTCGCTACAGTAGAATATAACATGGATTCGAAAACGTCGAACGTTCGAGTAGAAATTTTGATTAGTGTCAACGAAAACTAAATACCAAAATTCTCAACAGAGGAAAAGAAAAGCTGTGTCAAAAAGTTTTTTCCTCATTTTTTTTATATCTCCGAAAATAACGGTTAATTCTTATACTTTGAAAAGCGTTTCAAACACTAAATCGCAAAAATGCATTGTCAGATAGAAGCAACCTGCGCATGATAAAAGATGACTGACACGTTATCAACTAGATTCAACAGGAAATGTGATAAGCCCAAAATATTATCACTTGATTCAAAGAAAACATTGTAATCAATTGCTTTTTTAAAACAAAATTATCAGAAGAGCTGAGAACTCATTATATATTACGAGTGAAGCATTAACCGTTTAACTGATTTGTCCGTATGTCGTACGTGCATTGATTTATCGTATTTTATAGCTGTAAGCAAAAAATAAACCATTCATAACGATTATAATTCAATATAAAATTACTTCGAATACAGAGATAATTCAAGTATTCAATGGATTTCCATTTGAATAAAAATAAGAAAATATTCCCAAAATAGATGGTGTCATCTTATTAGATAGTAAAGAAAATAAAACAGTTAAGTGGTTAATGCTTGAATGGGTATTTCTTCTGAAATCATCTCTGAGATGATCACTAAAATTTTCCGAAATATGAAACACTTTCCTTGTAATGTCATTTCCAAATGTCTAATGGGATGTGCATATTATACCTTGTAACTAAATGGCTTGTATCGTCATTCTTCTCTTTTTACATATTTGAACTTGCTGGACTCACCTAGCTTTCATATTATACAGTATACAGCCTTGCAAGTGTGACAAGCTATGGCTGTCGAAATTCCAAAACGGAAGCAGATTTGCCTCCAACAAAGAAAAAAAATTTCCGATAAGCATGAATGGAAAAAGACGCGCTTTATATTTTCAACCTCAATAAAAAAATTTCTTACCTGTATCCGACTCCCCGAAAAACATTTCTTTATTATATGCAAGAATATAGGTAGAGAAAAGTGGATTACCTGTTTAATTATTAAAAGTCTATAACAAAAGCCTCAAAAAGTTTCACATTTTTTAATTAATGAATACATTATTCTATTATTAAAAATACTTATCTGTTTACCAACCTTTGCTGGTAAAGTGTTAATAGAAAAATTCTAAAAGCATATAATAGAAATCACTACGGTTTTTTTCCCAAACGAACCTAACACAAATCGGACTTCTAAAGTCAATTACAATTCAAACCAGTTTATTTCCCAGTTCAGCTACCGTATTGACTCTTCCATCACAAAAGAAAGAAAAAGCAAAAATTAAAACGACGGACATCTAATATTTGATAGATGACGAGCAATACACTGTTATCACTTTCTTTATAGTGTAATTTAATTTTGAGAGGTTTCATCTAAATAAAAATAATCCCTTTTACCTTTCAGTGCTCAAAATTACTGGTGAGATTATAAGCGCACCTAGGAAGTAAGATTCGTGTACAATCCTTATTTTGGAACAGTTCTGCTTCATGTGATTGTCAAACTGAAGAGATGCATTGCTTTTCCTCTTGTTTCTCTTCCCAATCCACATGACTAAAAAATAATTGCTTTCTAATAATATAAAGGCAAATTTTCAGCAGAGATAATTAAATTTTCAAAAGAATGTTGAGAATGTCAAAAATAAATAATAACATTCGAGTACGAGCAGTATCCGATTTTAAATTGAATATTGGAATTCAAATTCTATAAACCTGCAGCATGGGGAAGAATTTGTTTTGCAAAACAAATGACAGACAGCTGGAATTATTTCAACTACTTAAATCCTCAAATTACAAAAATCTGTAATGATATTCGCGTGTTAAAGAATAAAACCTAATTTACTATCTTGGGAGGCAAGATATTATTATAATGAATATTAATTAAACATAGGCGAAATATTTATGAAATGATAAACGATACTCGTAAAAAGTTGAAATTCGCTATGATTATTAACATAACTATTACATATTAATTAGTAGGAAAATAAATCTTAATTAAATGGAAATAAAAATAGCAGTGAAGGAAGAACCCCCTCCTCCCCAAAAAAATATGGGAACGAGAATCATAGGGACTAATGTATGGATAACTACCGCAAATTTGGATTTATTTAAATCTCTAAGTGAAAAGAATTTCTCAAAGATTAATCTGTCCCACCTCATTAATTAATTCCATTAATCTTGTTCTTTCTTAGTGCTGCAGAGTAATGATGAACATTTTTGTATAATTTCTTAGTCATGTGCACTAATGAAAATGCAGATATCATGATGTCGCTTAGGTTAAAAACTTTTCTTTTAAAATTTTAATTATCTTTGTTTCATTTTAGGAATCAAAAATTACGGAAGATACAAATCACAAATATATTTAAATTTTTGTATTTTACAGAAACATTATTCTAGAATTCGCGAAATCTGACTGCTTCATGTTCTATATTATTCCCACTCTCTTTTTACTGCAGCAAGAAAGCTTTTTAAAACTGCAGAAATAAAATTTTATTCTTATATAGAAGCGATGTTTTGTAGTTGATAAAGTTTTTTTATGAAGAAGGAACTTTGTTAAATATTCAACGGATAAATAATTTTTTTCTTTTAAAGCTTTACATGATTAAATTAGTTTATTCAAAAACAGCATCCGTAAAAAAGGTGAGACTGAATTTTATATTTTAAATCGAAGCAAGACTCAAGTGCATTATTCTTATGTTAATGAAACAACGGAGATTTTTCTTGACAATTTTAAATTCAACCAACTAGAATCAATTACATCAAAAAACTTAAAAATTGAATTTGGCAAAGAAACAGATGCCAAATGGATCAGGATTTTGACCAGGAGATCCCTCGGTCATTATCTTAACGAGGAATTCATCTCGTTTTAAGTAAAAAAAAATGTTAATTCAAGCGCATTCTTGCACTCTCTTAAGTCCCGTTCCGACGGCCTGTTGTCTTTACGGATATGGTCACAAATCTGCCAACTGACCCATTGTAGGACTAGCTCCACCTGTGGACGTCGATCGGAAGCTTCCTTCAAAATGTCTGTAAAACGAACAGACATTAAAAAAGCCCGGTAAACCACAAGAGGGCAAGTGGGCAAAATGACCCTTTCACAACACTCGCAAGGGCCGTCAGAAAGATGCTTTACACTAATAAGAGACTACGAGGAAGTCCGCCTTCATTAACCAATCAATTAATCAACCCATAACAAATTTTTATTTTTCACGAAAAAAAACACCTTTAAATAAAATTTACATATACAAATTATATACTTTTTCATATCTTGTTTAGCAATGCAAGGAGATACTTGTTGTCTGGCAGCAATTTTTTTTCATTTTATCAAAATATTGCAGCATTAGGTTTGAAAATATGCAAACATTTTGTGCAATGAGCCAATTACCAGAAAAGAGTAACAATAAAACAAATTTTAATATCTATAAAACAGCAATGTTCCAAATTTAGAAACCCTCATCTAAAATCATACCTTTCAAAAAACCAAGAGTTTGTTTTTTAAAATATTAATCATTATTAGAGTCATCTGCTGGTCAAGACTTACAAAATAACCATAGTTAACCTGATATAACATACCGATTCCAACAAATGTCAAAATGTTAAAAGAAGCCAAAGTTTATGACTTCGTTTATTAAAAATTATATTCTCATGCATGCTTTGTAAGTTTTCAGATGGTAATGATATCGAATATCTTTATATAAAAAAGACAATGCACATGTTTTTAAATAAGCCTTAAATTGATTCATATACTCGTGTCCATATATGAATTGCTTTACTTAAAATCCGGCAAGTCAACATGTGAAACACCCGAAATAAAAATAATTTTTCCACAGTCACTTTTGACCAAACACAAAACGTTGCAGAGTTTCTTGGTCGATAAACAATATCATAACTTAATTACATTTATTCGATAACTTACACGGCTTCCAAGAGTCATCCTAGAATGTGGTAAATCAACAACAGCTTTTCCCCCAAAATAAAAAAGCGGTTCTTTTCACGACGTTGAATAAATTAACGAAGAAATTTAAATTTCCTTTATTTGGGAAGATCAATAAGGCAATCTGAAAGTTCAGGTTTTATTTTCTCTTCTCATCACAAAAAAGAATATTGTTGACAAGGAAGATATATTGATTCTAATAAAAACGACAGTATTATTTGTATGAGATGCATCCAATACCGCTGCCATTCGTTCAACTTTAGGTACATTTTTAAGCTTTAAGAATTCTTACGAGATGAATGACGCATATAAAATAATTATACTATCTGAATGAAAACTTAAGAATTTATCTTAGTTAAATTTAATCTACGAGTCAAAAATCATGCAACAATCGGAAACAGAAATCATATAGTAATAGGAAACCCGTTATCAGTCAACAATTTTTTACTGAATCGTACATGACTAGCGCAGGTAGTAGAATAATATAAATATTCTTTATTAATTATAAATAATGCATTTACGGAAAAAATTTTTAAATAATTGTACGTCATTAACATAAAACTTAAGAGCGGCATATCAAAATTTCATAAATTTTTAAATCAAATCATTTGAAAATTTAAGCCACTCTCTTCCATTTTTCAAAGGTTCATACTGAAGTATAGTTTCCATGGGAATATTACTCTCTAGCCAGGTATAAATACTAATATAGTTCTCTTCATAATTATAATTACAGACCGAATTGATTTATTCTGGGTGGTTCATTTTGACATTCCAATAGCACTTTAATACAAATCATCTGTTTGATTTCTGACAAACTGCAACCATACAATAGCAGTTTAATACGGATTCACTATTAAGAAATAGGATTCTTAATCAACATCAGACATCTTACATAAAGAATTCTTAAACAACAGCAGTTATCTGGCGTCTTAGATCGCTATCTGCCCAACCCATCAATTCTGTTTTCATAATAAAATAAATTTTGTTTCATTCCAGTCATTCTACCTTTTTTCATCAACAAATCACTGATGCTTTCCGACTTTTAGAGCACCTTAAAATCAGCATCAGCTTAAATAATATCGAATGTAGCTTTCTAATTAGGCGTGGACACAAAAATGCAGGAACATTCTGTCAGTTCAAGAGAAGGTTTCATAAAAAGAGTTTGAATTTCATCAAATTCAGTGCAATTTAGGAAACAAATTTTCTTTTACTTCTTTTGTAGTTTTGATATAATAAAAGAGCCAAATAATTAACCAGCTTAATATGCTCATTATTTTTATAATCTTGTCTTACATCCAACTGGTATATATTCAGTACACAAAAATGGAGATTTTGTTCTTTTGTCTGGAATTATGCCAAGAACGTTCAATTAGTAGACAAGCACAACGTATGAAGAAATATTTCAAAACTTAGCGTATCTGAATGTGTTGGAAATTGCAGACATGTTTGGATATGCCAAAGTGAACACAATAATAATGTATTACATTCTGACACCTTGAATCAAATGAATGTGCAGATAAAAGGGAAAGTGATGGTAAACTTCCTAAACCTTACACAGAAAATATTTTAACTTGGTTTTCATTCCTGAATGGAATTAAATTTTGGCGGGAAAAAATTATAATTATATACTAGTCTTTAAAATAAACAAAAACTGCAAATTTTCTCCGGTCATAAAACTGAATTTTGGCAGAATAAAAAAGAAACTAATTTTTGAAATTTAAAAACATGCAAATTTTCTCCGGCGAAACAACGAAAAGAAAATACTTTACAGAGATTTAGCAAATTAAAATGCCTTTGTAAAATAAACTACTTAATAAGCTCACTTTTCTGTATATTATTAATTAAAAGAGAGTGTTGAACTAAATAATTCAACACAAAAATTTTGGAGATTTGCTACAGATGATGTATCTGGATAAACAGTTTCGATGTGATATGCATAGCAAATCATTTTTAAAATCGTCACTTTTTTTTAACTGAAGGGAAGCACACAAAGGATTAAACAACTCGATTAAAATGTGAATAAATTCCAGTCCCATGATCTCGTTTCGAATGTAATAAGTTTCGAAAATAAAAAGATCTAAGGTCAAAACTGGAAAATAAATGGATACAACTTTGGTTTCTGAAAGGTATTTTTATTTCAACAAAGAAACGGTTTTCGATTGAATGAAAAACTGCTTTTTTTTCAAAAGGGAGGAAAGGGGATGAAAAGTTTTGGACCTTGTATATTCCAGTCACTAGAAGAACCCCATTTTTCTTTGCATAGCATTATTGCTTCGAAGAAAAATCCAGATGTGCACGGGGTTCTTGGCAGTAGACTCAGGTACTCTTCGCGTATGACACCTGGGATCGAGCCAAAAACGAAACGTATCGAATATAGGTCAATTGCAATTTTATTTCCTTTCTTAAAAAAGGTAAAAAATTATTCAATATTTTCTCCCTGTTCTTTAATAATAACTTTCACAACACAGGTGAGATTCTTTTATATGTAGAAGCAATGGATCTTCATTTTGAACTTCTTGGAAATCAATTTGAAAACACAAGCTTATCAATGAAGGATATTAAAATATTAATAATATCATGAGTAATTATTCCATTACTCGTTCATAGTTTTATTTTCATTATTCTTATAAAATGCAAAAAAAAAAGTTATAAATTTTATGCATGTGATTGTTCTGAAATTTATCTTTAACAAGCATCTTTTAGAAAACTAGTTGAGTGAAAATTCTTTTTAGAAACTCATCAGAATACGTTTACCTTCTTGTGTGGTCAAATCCTCCCCCCCCCCCCTGCCCAGGGAATCTCAAAGTGCTTATTCTGTCATTCCCTCTTGATAGCTAAGCAGCTAACTCTTTCGTTGCTTTAATATGCGTTTCAAAATTAACATGCCGGATACCCAAAAATAACATTAGTCAACAATAAAAGATTTTTGACTTACAATATATAAAATTGAAATTCAAAAGAGAGGAAAAAATGAGTCATCTTCCCACTTTAGCAAGATCCATACCTTGAATGCTTTGTATTTAAATCATAATTAATCTGTGAGAATTAATTCATCGAGTAATGGCTATCATTTTAATCACTGTTTTATATTGTAGAGAATCCACCTTTTAGCAGTAAATTAAATAAAAACTTTCAATTTATTCAATAAGTTACTTTCTTCTCACACAATCAACATAAAATTGTTGCATTGGATTACTGTTGCCATTTTTGTAATGTTATGCAAAATAAATACTATTCTAGTGCAAAAATAGATTACCACACAACTACCAGATTTACCAATGAAGCAATGACTCAAAACTGTTAAAATGAAATGAAGAGATGGTACTTTTTCAGAAAAATATTTGGGAAAGAAATGTGTACTGCATTTTCATTATTGTATGCCAGTTTTTATTGACTATTTACAAAACGAACGTCAGTTTGTGAGGCTATTTTATGCGCAATTATAAAGTAGATTTCGTCAATGGACCGAGGAAGTCTCCATCAGCCTCTTATTCTCCAACACCACATATCTAATTTATGCGCAATTATACGGTAGATTTCGCAAATGTATCTAGGAAATTTCAACCAGCATCTTATTCTCCAACACCACATATCTTTAGACAGAAAACTTATTTCGCAAGCTCCAAATTTTTGATATTTTATGCACTGAACTCGGATTGCTGAAATGCCATCTATATTCAAGGCATGAAACGGATATATAACACACAAAGCAATGTTTTGGGTCGATGTAAAATTCTAAAAAAATAAAAAATAGAACCATCCAATACATAAAACCATGATTTTGACTTAGCACAGAAATTTTCATGCAAACAGTTTATATTAAAGCATAAATTAGGGCATAAAATCTAAAAAGGCATATTTTCTAATATAATGAATTACTAAAGCAGATACATTATCATAAAAAAAAGAGCAAACTCGAATGTCTTTATCCGATTTCTCTTCTACAGGACAGTAAAACATTCATCTCGGGTAACAAAATAACGCCTTCAAGTTTATTTAATTACTAATATTTCTTTATCTGAAACTGAATGTTCAAAATCGAAATACAAGATTCTTGAATTCAGCAGGTTTTCGAAATTTCAACAATTCCCGTCAAGAAGGGATCAAAATAACTTTATAAATATGCGTCACAGGACCGGATTCAGCCGCAACCACTATTTCAATAAGTAATATAAATGAGTCTGTGGAATTTTCCATTTTGATCATTTAAATATATAGGCATCATTCATGCTAATTGTATATATTGAAATGAGAAATCAACAACGTTGCAAACGAAACGAATTCTCCAAAACTTTTTCGATATTGCTCAGGTCGCCTTTCTAAGAGAGAAGGGAATGGTTCATTTCGTCCTTTGTTGTCACATAAATGTCGAATTCAGTAGCGAAATGTAAAGAGTGGAATTTCATTTCTGTTTATTTTCAGGGGAATGTGAAGATAAATAACATTAAGAATTTGGAATTCATTAATAAGTAGTTAACGATCCATTCATTGTAATTTTAACTATCACAGAATACGAATAACTTTTTATAATTCGAGATAATGCATATTGAATGCTTTTCGTTTTGAAAAAAGAAACAGTGTGCAAATAAATAAGTTTTTCTGACCCTTTCTGCAGATGACATTTATTGGCTATCGGAATACTTTTTTTTTTTTTTTTTTTTTTTTTACTACCTAAGAAATTTCGGTAGCAATGACGGAGAGCAGCCTGAAAAAAATCAAATCAAATGTTATAAGGAATTTTCTACTTTGATAAAAATATAAAAATATCCTATCGATAACCATTTGCTCTCTGTCAAGAATGAAAACGCATACCTTGAGTATGCTTTAATATCCGAACAGAAAATTAGAATTTACTTACCGAATATATCAAAAACAAAGAAATTTCGAATGGCCTAAGATAATCTAAAATACAATGAATCAAAATGAATTGCGTTCTCCCCTCCTCCCCTGCTGATAAATGGCATCTTTAATCGAGTTTTTTTTTTTTTCCCTTAAACAAAAAGAATTTGGAATTTTTGATGAAACCAAACAAAAATTTTCAGCGAGTTCTTATTTTTTAAAAAAAGGGATACACTATTGTATTTCCTAATCAGTGATATTCAGTCAGGTTGTCTGTTGACAAAAAAAAGAAAAAAATGAATTCTAATCGGGCAGTTTTCTCGTGGAGTACAAAGTGTTTCGGAACACCTGGAAGCTATCACTTTTCCATATTTTTTCCATCGGCAAGAAAAATAAAACAAAGCTTCAAAATAACGGTTAAGATTTCAGAATTTGAGACCAAGGATGTTAATTTTTTTTTCCCAAAGATATAAAATGCGCATTACAAATCCGCTTAATCCATGCCTAATTATTCAATGCATATTGTTCCTAACTACATTTACAGATTAATTTATTTGCACATTGTAACTGCATTTGAAAAATAATTCATGGTGGGTTTTTTTTAAGCTTTTCACATATGTTTCGTATTTCACATATGCGTATGTTTCGTTAAGTGAAAAAAAATACTGTATAGCATTTACATTCTACATTATTCTCAAACCGAAAATTCAAATTTCTGATTTAAAAAAAACGGTAAAATTCTTTTTTTACTTAGTAAGCATAAGGGTTGTTTAAATAATGCGCATTACTCTTAAATTTCAAAATTCCATGTACAATGTTAATTAAACAAATGTGTGTGGCCTTAATTAAACAAATATGAATGCTTCAAGAAAGTCTTAGAAACAAATCTTCACTTCAAAAATATTTGGACGCAATCATGGGAAGAAATTTTACGTTCCCCTGTAGTTATTTCATTTGAAAATATTCAATTCAAATATTACAGCGCATTTTTAATGCATCACATATTTTAACTACTTTTAAAGAAAATTCTACAGGGTAAATTAAATATTTTAGCATTATATTCCACTAAATGTAAATGAAACACTTACTTGATGATCAAAATAGTAGTCAAGAACGGAATAATCAGCTTACCTGAAACAAACAGAAAAAAAAAAAAACGTATTAGAATTAAATCAAACATTTCGATTACATGTAGCTTTAATGCATAAAATGATCAAATATATTTCAAGAAAAAAATATAATATACGCAAAATAATAAAAAATACAATAGCACTGAAACATGACAGAAAAACTGCTAAGAATTAGGAAATTAGAATCTGCCACCGAACGAAAGCTAATAGTTCCATTGAACAACATTTCCAACGTAGAATTGCACTAAATATATCCAAAAGATTTTCTTTAGAAGGCAATCATTAGAATCAGTTTAAAAGAATTTATTTCTTTAAGTGTTACGTCATATGGCTTCGAAATAAATAAGCTATATCAACACAAAAATTTGAATACAAAATCACTTGTATATCATTAAATACAAGAATAACACTAAATACTTTCTCATATCTGACTTTGAAACATAAGCAGAGTTTAATATAAGAGCTTCTTGTCAAAAGCAAATATATCCATTTTTAAAAAAGCACAAAAAAACTAATAACTTCCTAAATAAGGCTGGTGCCACACCAACCCCTCCTCTTCAAGCTTCCACACCACACCAGAGGGAGGACATTTGGCCCGACAGATTTAACGAGCATCAGGCCCGATTACACAACGGGTTTTCGGTGGAATTGGGTCTCGAACCTGAAACTTCCGGTTCCGAAGCCGAGATCTTATTAACAAACAATGTCGTGAACCTCATTATTTAGAAAGGTATAATTTCTCTGGAGTATCATTTTTCTAACACTCAATAATCTTACTTTTGACTTGCCTATAGATAATGGCAAAAATTTCTAGCAAACTCGTCTCATTTTTTACTTTATCTTCACGAAATACCTCAAAGAAATTTATCTTCGGAAGACTGTCTTCCGGTTTGTACGCCAAATTGAGCCGCTTAAATGCAATATCTAGATTTCTTTTCTTTCTTGCTGAATAGAAAATACTGCAATTTAATTTCGTATCATTATGGGTTAGCGAGTCACTTCGAAAAATGATTGCATGTGTAAAGATGAAAAATTGAGCTTGACTCACCGTATTTGGAGATTTCCGGTTTATCCTTTTCGGTTGAAAGGCATCTCTACTTTCTTGAAACACGAATTAAATTTTAAAATAGAGTTTCATTTTAAGAAGTCGATAAACAATAATACCGGCAAAGAATTGCTATAATCAAGGAATGAGAACTGACTGAAGGAGATTTTAATATAATAGCTGCCATACCCGAATGAATCAAGAATTCTATCAAATAAATATATATATAAGCGAAATTTTGAAGAAAGTTATAACGGTTTTGTAAAAATTTGGATGAAAAGTAACCGTTGTACATGAGAATGATGCGAAGCAGAAGTAACGTCGCCTTAACACTTTCAAAACCGACGGGATATTTAAGAACATTTAAACCAATAGAATTTTATAAAATCGGCCTCGAAAGGGTTAACTTTTATCTGAAAATGTATTGAAAAACCCCAAAATATATCTTATAGAGGAAAGGTGAGCTAGAACAAGATATTTAGTATTTTCAGATAACATATCCCCGCAGATTTTAAGATACAGTTTGCAAACAAATAAACCAAATTAGATATAATGAGATAATGGTTATGTTCAGCCTTGTTAAAATATGTTGTAAAATGATCATTTTTGCAGAAGTCAAAATATTTGATTTTTAAAAAAATTAAGTACTTTAGGGAGCTCTACAAACAGGAAAATAAGTTTTCTGACAAAATGAGACTACACCTTTGTACAGTAGGCTACTAATGTTACCAAATTGTGAAAAAAATGTATCGCAGAAAAAAGCGAATTTGCTCACTTTTAGTATATAGCTTCTCATATAATTTTCCCTAAAAGTTCATAAACATCAATTCTTTAAAAAATGATCAAATTTAAATGAAATAAACCTGAAAAAATTCTAATAATCAGAAGTTCGTCTTAGAAACTGTTGAGAAACTGACCAGTTGTAAATGTATTAAAGTTAGCTTTCCAAAATAAAAATCGAAAATTCTTCAAAAAAGTCACAAATAAATTGCAATTTCTCGGTCCATAATCAAAGATTCCAATTTTATCGAGTTTCGCTCTTAAAGAAAGCATATCGAATAGACCATCACGAATTTAATCATATGGAGTTTTTTTTATCGAAAGCATTCTCTTTTCCACGTCGTTTCCGGCCTTCTCTTCCTAACCCTGAATAAAAGAGAGGCTAGATTTTCTTAAAAACATTTAAGAGCATAAAAGAAACACGGAAAGAACTTCATGGGAACATACAGGATAACAAAAATCAATCTTTGCATATTGCGCTGCAAGCCGATCGAAATAACAAGAGAAAGAAAGAAAAAGGACATAATAAAAATTTCTTTAAGAATGAAATAAATAAAAAAGACGATTCGGAGGGAGGGAAGTGGGCAGAACGACACTGAACCTATATCCTGACGAGCAGAACCATTCGGGACGGGCCGATAGAGACTACAAAAGGAGAGCATCCATTCTTGCAAAATAGATGCCTCTCTCCTTTTCTCGCCAGGAAACTTCCATCTAGTGCATATTTTTTGTACCCCGTGGTCTCATCACTCACTTCTTGAGTACCGGAATGTGCAAACGGGGATAAAGGAATCCGAATAGAGATACTCTCAGAGAAGATAATAGTCTCCCTATAACTTTCCAGACGGAGACCTACTATTCTGTACTGCAGTTATAACTTCTCTGCAAATTTTATATTTTAGATATATATACGCTGCATAGGCTCATTTTATCTTCAAAATAAGTACTTTGTAAGCACCTTTAGAGAAAAAAATAGGAAGAACTAACCTTAACGTTTTATAATAAAAAATACTACTACTATTATGAGTTCGATAGGGTATTAACTAACCGCCCAATTTTATACAAATATAAACACAAAATACTACCAAAAATTATTGAGTATTGAAACTAAATTATTAAAAAGTTTTTTCATGCAAATTTTCTTTCTTATTAAAAGATTTTCATTGTATATCTTAAATTATTTAATGACACTAAGCTAGTATAGGATAAAAGGTTATACTGTTACGTCAGTAACATCACAATTCATCTAAAAAAAGATTAAGAACAGAAGAAGAAGTAAGAAGATTTTTGTTCTTTGAATGATCCAGTGCCATTTTTTGAACAATGTTGAAAGAAATAACCGTTTCTCATAAAACATATCTGCACGAACGAATTTTGCGAACCAACTACAGAAATTCAAAATCCCAGTTCCGATACTGAATGATAATGTGTAACAGCCAGATGATAAACACTTTTGACAACAAAGACAAAGACAAACACTCAAAGACAAAAGAGTATTCTGGATTTCAGAAATCCCTCAAAAAAGATTAAGAACAGAAGAAGAAGCCAATTCATCAGACAACATGCAAATAAGATAAAGACAAAGTGGTTGATGAATCATTGATATTGCACCGGATGTAGAAAGGAGGCAGAAATTTATTTTCAACCCCGAAATCCCACCGATGCCTCTGGCATTTTTAAGTTAATTAAGACCTTGATTTCCAGATCCTATCATTTGATTATTTCGCGATTTTATAAACAGCTTCTCGCTTCAAGCCAGCCACGCAGATACTACGGGAATGACAATGATCGCGTACAGGAAATTGCAAAATTTAATTAATCACTCTTTCCGTCTTGAGAGTTCAAACACCTTTCGCTTAAGAACAAAATTCTACTTTTCCGCTTTAAGATCTGCAACAGAAAGTCGATTTAATGAGTTGATTGCCGGTTTGGACCTTCTGTGCAATTCCAATGTACTTCAATACTGAACGATTACATTAGAATTTAGAGTATACAATCATAATGCAAATTTTAATATTCATTTAAGAACAAGTCATTCAATAGACAATACTGGCAATCAAAGTTTAAAATTTGCTATAGAAAACCAATCTGTTTTTTCAACTACCCAATACTCGCGGTTTATTTTTAAAATTTGAATCATAAACAAGCTCGATTAAAATTTATTATAATATGAAATAATATGGTTAAGAATATCTAAAAATAATTAAAGCTACAATGAATAAAACAAACAGATTAATATAATTCATTATAATTTTTTTAGGAAAAACATTGCAATCAGAACGCGCAAATGCTGCAACGTCCATAAACAAATAATTACACACAGATTATTCAAAGTAGAAAAAAGCGTGACGATCATTCAAAGTAGAAAAAAGCGTGACGATTATTGAGCATAAATAAAAAGAAAAAATTGAAAAATAATGAATCCAGCCTGAAAATTTTATCCAGGGTCACCTTCGGGCACGGATTCACACAGGGGATTTTCTATCTGTGAGGGGCCATCCAAAAATTAAACCCTTATGATCCGAAAATTTCAAGAAATTGAGGTTTTGGAAAATCAGGAAAAAAAATATACATAACACAAACATAAAAAAACAAGAATAAACAAAATTATATATATTAATAAATTCAAACATCCAATTCAACATTCCAAAAATTGAAAAACTGATAGCCAGAATATAACTAAGAGTTAAACTAAAGCGTTTATGCTACATAAACAGGAAGGAATTCCAGAAAGCATAAAACTCACAAAAAATTAAGTTAAAAATCAATACATTAAATCGCTATAGTTATTACAACAGATGAGGGAATTTGTAATTTAAAATTTCCACCTCCTCAAAAAAAGAAATTGAAAAATGCTTCATAGAACTTGATACATTTCCGTTTTCTTTTAAAAAGCACTTTACAATAATAAAAACATCACATTTCAACGAGTTAAACCTGTTTCAATATCGAAATGAATTCATGCTACGTGAAACACGCGACATGCACCGAGCCAATTTATTCCGCATTTTAGGAGAAGCACGACTCACACAACGTATAGTAAGGGGAAAAGTCAAAAAAAAAAAATCATGGAAAAATTCCGAATGAGTGAGAAATATAATGATAGAAAAAATTAGCGAGATGGATTGAACCGTCTGCTTCCGCATGGAAGCTGAAAATCGTAAAAAGGGGGATAGGCGACTGTTCTTCACTGATTTCAAAAATTTCTCTTATCTGTTTATTTTAGGATTAGCTGTTCAATACTCATCTTCTTAAAAGTAATATTATATATACTATCAAAACCAGTCAACTCTTTCCTATTGCACAATCCTACTATGTAAACAAGACAAAAATGCATGAAATTATAAGTCATTTTATTTTCTAATCTTGGCATATATTCTTATCGATAAACTACAAAGATTCACTACATGAACATAGCAAAGAGTTGTTGTTGTTGCTTGTCATAGACAAGATCTTAAATGCTAAATCTGTGCATCAAATTTTACCTCATTCTTTATCTTTTGCAGATATTATGTTCGCTTACATAAGGACAGGTCATTTCCCTTGCATATATTTCGTTTAAAATTTAATAGGAATGTACACGTTTAATGTCAAGTCAATATATTAAATTTCATCCGTTTAGCTCGAAGCATTTTTGAGTTACGCTCAGGACGGACGGAAAAATAATTCCAAAAATGTGTTTTCGGACTCGAGGAGGTTTGCCACGTCAACAGATTGAAGTCGAATTGTTTTCACGCTTCAAATCCTTTCTCTTTGTATCCTTCGCGCACGAGAAAAGAAAAATACCATTGGATGCTACTGTCCATGTGAATTGCTTTCCCTCCCCCTCTTATCTCCAAATTGAGGTCTATTTTTTAGCAATCCCAAGAAAATAAAGTACATTGCAATCTTTTGTTGTTATCTTGTGGAAGAATTTGTAATTCAGCGGAAGAAAGGAAGTTTGAGAAAATATTATGATGAATGAACGATTTTGTAAACTTTTTAATTATTATTTCATTTTGTAGTGAGCTCTTTTCAACATGTATTATTGACCCTTGTACTTTCGCATAACTTCAAGCAATGTAATTTTTAAAGGTAAACGCAATGCCATTCTGTATGTTCTCGTGTAGTTTCGAGTCAAATTTTGGTGTTCATCGCTCAGTTAAAATTCGCCCAAAATACATATTCTTAGGACAGATTCATCGAAATGCACGATTCATGCCAAAACTATCGTTCATCCAAGTGAGGCAAAGTATTCCCGGCCTTACTCACAGGCTCCAATATTACATCATTTATTCAATTTTTGACGAACTAAGCGGTAATGATATCACAACATCAAAAACCCCTTATGTCGATAAGTCTGATTGTTTGATACTGAATGAGTTTATTGTTGTTCAAATGAAAAAAGACAATGCTTTGTAAAAAATTTTTAACTGAGAAAGAAAAGGCTCTGACCGTAAAATTGTTTTATCAAAATAACAACAATGCTGCTGCAACTCTTCGTGAGACGGAAAAACATTAGATATGGAGCAATACCTGGCCGTAGCGTTCACAAAATGATTAAAAGATCTGAAGAAACATAAAGACTCGCCATTCTTGGTAGATGACGAGAACAAAGAGGCAATTTTAGCACTGAAGATGTAGCTACTGCTGCAATAAATTTATCAAGTCGCCATATGGAAATGCAAGTTTGTCAGTTATTGCAACTGATGTAGACATCCCGATTTCCATGGTGAGAAAAGTGATGCGAAAAATATAGAGCTACTACCCATGCAGGATTTAAATGCAGCAACAGCTATTACAGGATGATCCGAAAACTTGGTAAACACTCGCACTACAATTTATTGCCCGAATGAATTTGGATGTCTCTTTTCTTTGTAATATTCTGTGGACCAAACGAAGTGCATTTTTATTTTAACGGACAAGGAACACAAACAACTGTCGTATTTGGAGGGGGGGGATCTTAATATTGTTCCTCAATTCCATTGATAGCAGCAAAAGAGAGAGTGGAGTTTTACAACTATTTTTATGACAGGACATCCATAGGACCCATTGCATGATCCATAAATGGGATAAAATATCGCAATATGTTTTCAAGCATTTGGATTCCAGAGTTTTAACAACAAGGCCGTTTTCAAAATACCGTTTTTATGTAAAACAGTGGACCACCTCACATTACTCACTCAGTTCAAACTTACGCAAGAACGTGTATTAAGTCATCAGTTTCAACCAATTTGGATGCTGCTATTACACAACATGCGATTTTTGAAAGACTTTGTGTCAAAAGAAAGATGTCTTTGATCTGGAGGACAATATTAGGCTTCATATTTGATCAATCACACTCAGCACCTGACGCCCTGTAGTAGAAAACAGAGTTTACATAACGAAATGATGCGTATTGAAAACAATAGAAGGTTTATTCAGCATGAGTAACGCTTTTTATTTGTCATTGTAGAAAGACAAGTTTATTTATTTTTTATTTTTGTTTATTCATTTAGATTGCGTCACACTTTTTTCAGCATTGTTTGGATCTGTAGATCCGGCTTTAGAGATTCTGAATTCGCGAACTTCAACAATGCAAAACATTTTTCTTGATTGATTTAACAACAAACCTGAAAAAATCGCTTTTGAATTTGGCGCACTGCAACTTATTGACGAAAACTGCACTAATTTTCTTTTAGATTTTTACAAAATCTATCACTTGTATTATATGCTAGTGAAACTGTTTCGTTGGGAACCATAGAACTGGCTCAAGAATCTTCTGAATAGGTGAGTTTTAATTATAGCAGCCCTGTGTATACTGTATAATAATGGAAAGTAAATGGTGCTACACTGTACAATCTTGAAGAAAATGCAGTAATGATGGAAAGACATAACTCTCAGATTATTTAAACTAGAAGTTTATAGGAATAAATGTGACTTTAAATTTACTAGATATTATTGTTAGTGATTCCTAACCATAATCATTGGAGAAAAACACGGAGAAGTTTAAACAGTGGGAACAGCAGGGTACGAAAAGATCGAGACAATTTTAGAACTCAATAGGAGTGGGGAAGATTAGGGCAGTTCAAGTAACAACTATCAGATTCCGAAAAAAATTAGAAACCAGTGCAACTGTTAATGTTTTTTAAATTCGAATTTAAATGGTTAAAAAGAAAATTTAATTTTGAAAATTAATAAATTTAATTTATTCATATATTGTGAAAAATGGTAAAATATCTAAAATATTCCCGAGATAAAAAGAAAGTACCAAGCAGCAAATATTTCACCTATTTATCCTAGATGACCTATATATACAATACAAAAAACAATGCAATTAATCTCTCTGGCTATTTTCTTTAGGGGTAAAATGCATATACGCGATTTCTCTTCCTAGTGAACAATTTAGTCGGGTTTTGTGTAAACTGCACCTATAATTGCATTGTTCCCTTCCGGGGCACATCTTCTATAGGTAGACGAACATCAAGATCCCGAGGTTTTATAGTGATCTGTCCTATTTGCAGCTTTACTTTCCCCTCCAGTTTCTGCTTTTTCCCCCCCCTCGACAAACAAGGGACTCTCCGTACGAAGCAATCGCCACTCCGCCACTCTGCTTCTTGCTTCTCATGAACAGCAATCCACACCCTCCCCCCCCCCCGACGTATTGGCCATGCGTGGCGACCCTTTAGACGAGTAGTGCAAAGTGAAACCCCGGTGTGTCAAGTCGGCCGGTAGTTAGTCACCTGAGTGATTACTCGGATAGGATTAAGCGAAAGGGTTACCTGAGGCTCCGTTTTAAGGCTGGTAGACGTTCCTAGAAGTGAGCCAGCAATTGCCTTCCCTTGTTGAGCTACGTGGTGGGCGGTGCCATTGGTTCCGAATTTTTATTCTGTTTTGTATGGGGTTTCCTAATGTCACTCGTTTTCTTGTAATCCATAAGCTGAATACAATTCATAAGATATTTTTCCTTTTTGGTAAATAAACCGATTATCTCCTTTATTGGAGAATTTAAGAATATAAAGAAAGTTCCTTCTGGCGATCTCTCTATGGTAACTGTAACAAAGCAACAAATAACTGTTTCAAAACTTTGAAGTACCTTTTGCCGTGAAGGCATATTCATGCAATACCTTGAATTTTCTCGGGGAATGATTTCAGAACCCAGCCTAATGAACTGTTGTTGAACCTGAAGTTCTGAAGAACTGCGAACACAAAAAATATGTGAAACACTCCGAATCAAATTTAAATGCAATAATAAATTAACTAGCAATGAGCATGTTACGTTACCTTCTGTTGCCATCCTTTATTTCAATCCATATATGCTAAGCTACATAAATAGCAAAATCAGACCTGGTGTTCCAAATCTATACAACTTCTTTCAAATGCCAGAGATTCGGATATTCAAAAGCCTCTTGTTGTTCAAATTGCAATGCTAAAGGCCACGATACCAACGCTATTGTAAATCGGAAACATTTAAATGCATAAATTGCTCAGATACTCATCCGTTTTTTTCCTGTACATGTTCCAAATTGTCTATAGAGAAGTCTGATCAAGTCTCAATGGCCTTTAGACTTTGAAAGCCAAGTAAAGCATTACTAAGGCTGAAGTCAGAAGATTGACTTTGGATAAAATATTGAAAGTTGGCGTGTCTCATAGTACTGCAGCTATGACAATATTAGAAACCACTGGTGCTTAAACAGCAACTCAGATCATAAAAACTACTGACACAACTTCCTTATCTCATGAAAAGAGCGAATTTCTTCAAAATACATCCGTCAATTTTTTTACAAAATACTATAAATATTCAAATAGAAATGTTCTCCTTACAAAAGTAAGACTCTTCAAAACCGAATTACTAATAGTTCTATTTTAAAAAGGTTGAACCTGTCCTGTTTCGAAATTTGGCTCTTTTGTTAATCAGCATTCTACCAGATCCGCAAAAATTCATCAATGTTATTTCCTTTCCGCAACCAACCTGACCCTGCATCTCCTATCTATCGGAAAAGAAAAGCACTCTCGAATCCTGTTTCCGAGTCTCCCTTCTGATCTAGAAGTGATCACAGTTTTTCTGATAGCTGATTATCTATATGCTTTACTTGATTTTATCTTTCAGACCAGCATCCAGCTAAAACATCTATCACAGAACTATTTTAGCTGACCTTTTGCTTGGCCTTGATTCTCAAATGTCAACGAAACGCTCGTTCAAATTTCTAGCTTGAAATCCTATAATTTCACGTTTTAGAGATTAAAAGTAGCGTTAAACAATATCTTATTAACTTAAGTTACAGATTTCTCTCTTATAACTGCGATTTCCAGATGTCTGAGTTCAAAAAAGTTCTATGTAAATCGCTTAACATCAATCCAAAGCCCGATGGAATTGCGCATTCGATGCTCCGCCACCTAAGGGACCTTTCCCTTTCCAAAATACTTCAATTCATTAATCGAATTTGGAATTAGGAAAAATTTCCCTTGCAGTGGCAAGCTGTAGTGACACCGATCCAGAAATCTGGAACGGATCCAACAAAGCCAACAAATTACCGCTTGATAGCATTAACAAGTTGCTTCTGCCAAACGCTTGAACGAATGTTTAATGCTTGAAACGGTATTATCCCATCAAATCAAAAAGGCTTTCGTAAAGGCAAGCCCACTCTTGATAATATCGTACATTTGGAGACAAATCTGTAATGCAGAGAAATAATTTAGTCTCCATTTTTAATGATAATGAGAAGTTTTATTATCACACTTGGCGTTATGGTGTACAACGAGCCTTCTCTACATTAGGATTTAATGACCATTCAGATATTTCTATACAGAAATTTTTAAAGCACTACATTTTTAACAGACGTTTGCCATTATGTATTCATTGTATTTTAAAACATTTTCTTATTTAATAGGTTCTGGAAATGGGCCGTGGTGGTCTGATGGGTCCCAGGCTCGTCATTCGATTCCACTAAAGAACCTCTGTGTACGCGGGTCTGATGCAAGTTAAATTCTTCAAAGTTGAATGTTTTTCCGCTGGTGTGATGCGGAAATTTGAAAAAAGGCATCAGGTTTTATCCTCTCATCCGACCGCTGTGCAGGTAATACAAAATAGCTTTAGTGTTGCTTCAAAACTGACGTTGACATAATTAATCTAAAGTAAGTAAATAGGTACTTGAATTTGTTATCCAAATTTCCAACGAATAAATCAATCGCAATCACTGAAAATTTTTTTCTCATTATTCGAAAAAAAAAATTAGTTATTTGGAAATAGACACATATGTCCTTAGAAGTCTGATTCATTAAAAAAACTCTAATAATTGAATTAAATTTTTTTAAATATATCATTTTATTGTTATAGTACAATATTTGAGAGAAAATATTTCATCTATAACTTCCCAACAATAACAAAATGGTTCAGCCCCAAGAAGGAAATGAAATCTTAATTCCATAAAATCTCGAAATGTTTTCATATGCAATGGAATCTGATCAAGTCGAAAGTTTAATTCGACTTCTTTAGTCAGCCTCTGAATTTTTTATTAACGTAATATCACGATTTATTTTGCGTAATTCAGAGTTGAAACAAAAAATTATTTAAAAAAAAACGACTCTGAACAGTTTTCTTTAATTAAATACAACAGTACCTTGTTTTCTCAACGAATATATTTTAAAGCTCTTGCTTTTTCCAAACATTTTATTGCTATACGAAGTTTCAACCAAAAAGAATTATTTTTTAAGGTATTTGAATACGTTAGATGCACACTTTAGTAACTGAATAAAATTATTTAAAAACATACAGTAAAACTAAAATAATGCCCAAAGTTTTGAACAAGTTCTTCGTTAAATAATCTACGCATTTTTTTTTAATTTTTTAAGAATTTTACTACTACATTACACATTAAATTACTTATTGTTCAATTATTAATTATGTATCATTTAATATTTCTGTTAAATATTATAAATATTTTCTGGTGATTTTAGGCTAAAAATTATAGCAAAATATTTAGGTTAAAATTAGCACTTTATTGTACTACTTGTTTTCAGATTTAGGTTGTATTTTAGATTCAAATTTTGGGGTTAAAAAAATTGCTATTGTGTTCCCATCAGCTTCTAATAAATCAAATTCGAATTCATTATCAAAATTCAAACTCTCTAAGTGTGATTATTTTGGCACAAGAGCTTTAAAATTTAAAGCGAGAGGTCCAAACTTTGTTACATTCATTCACATCTGAATCTTAAGGAAATTTTTTCCAAGAATAAATATTTTGTATGCATATGAATTATCAACTTTTAGTGTGAATAGGAAAAACGGAAATTGCCGGTTCAGCCGGTGTCAGTTTAAAAATATAATTCTTCCCACCCTCCCCTTCTGGAGATTAACATCAGAATGTTGTTTAAGCGATTTTAAATGCAATTCAGACCTTGTTTTTACGCATTAAAGTAACTTCGTGTCATTTTCACATCATTTCCAGGGGTTCTATTTTGACATTCAGCCCCTAATGAAAGGCGCAGGACGATTTTCAGTTGGATGAATGCGCGACCTAGTAAAATCCTGTATACTTAGATCACACGTTGAATATTAATCACTGTTTTAATCAAAAGGCAATCGTTATCGTTTCTCAATCATTTAGTCGAAAATTTGCGTTCACCGTATTCATCACATAGACTTTCGACGTCCAGCTAAACAGTTGGCCAATTAAAAATCACATGCATGCGCCCGGCTTAAAGGGAGAAAAAAAGAGGGGGGGGAAAACCTTCCTAAGGAGCAAAAAAAGACAGTTGAAGCAACAACAAATGAGTAAGAATCTTGCAGGTTCTACTATTAAACGTCTACCTCTCACATGAGTCCAGAAGAAAAGCACCGCAAAATTAGAATTGTTCAAAATAAGAAAAAGTATGTTACCAATCTAGTCTGCTAGAATACTATCTTCTTGCCGTACTGCAATGAATGCCATCTTTTTTGCCATCTGATCTAGTGTTCATCGTGATATGTTTAAAAGAAATCGATAGCAACGCTCAAAACTTCTTAAGAAGAGAGAAAAGAAATCTTAAATATATTAAACGTTTACAAAAAGAACTTCAAAGAGATAATCGAAAATTCTAAGAACAAAGACACATACTTAAAAAGTTTTGCTGTCAAATGTTTTGGATAAAGATTTAACGTGGGTATTCTTGAAAAGATGTTTCTCTTTCCTGTCGCTTTTTTGGCTTCCGAACATTCCATGGCAGCTGTCTCTCTCTCTTAAGTAAGTGCACACGATAACGATAAGATTGGAGAAGGCAGATATATTTTCGTTGTACTTAGAAGCATACAATATGTCACAATATTAAAGCAATACCAGTGAATATTCTATTTAGTTCTAGCGAAATATATTCCATCGATGTTGTCTCTCATTTAGTGGTGGCTCGTCAACTCAGTAATAGGCAATGAAGTAAAAAGTATTTATCAAGAAATTCAAAAAAGAAAAACTAATCTATTCATAAGAATTTTTTAATTACAAAGCCAAATATGACGTTTTTTGCAATTTAAATATATTACATTTCTAGCATACATCTTTCTATTGATAAAACTACAAGAAATTTATATGAATATTTCATATTTAGGATTCAGAAGATAAAAATATCAGTCTTCTTTTAGACGCACACACTTCCATCCTAGCCCAATTAGCTCAACAATGCTCGTCCAAAAATGAATATCAAATAAGATGTACAATAAATAAGCTGTAAAGTTCATCGTTTTTTCATGTAATAGTTAATAACTGGTCCACCCTTATAAAAACTTTCCCTGAATGATATATATGAAAATTGAACCTCTAACAAAAAAAAAATGAATATTTGATACATCAGATGTGTTTTCGAGGAGGTAAACACCCAAAGAGAGACGGGGTGGGGGGGGGGGGAGGGAAGACCTTCGAGAGAACGAAGGGAAAAAAAATTCGAAGGGGGGAAATGATCAGCCCTGCAAACCGGGTCAACTCCAGCGTCTCAAAAGAGAAAAGAGTTGCATTTGATCCTCGCTCAATCAGTTGTGTGTGCAGTGGGCTTTCAAGGCTTGTACAACAACGCTTGTACTCAAGATTGTAACCAATCTGCGCTTCTTTTGCTTTTTGTTCTATTTTCTGTATGATTTTCATGTTTTTGTTGCTTTTTTTTTTTTCCTACTTTCGTTGCTAATCGAACACTCAGACTGAAATGTAAGCTACAGCATCGAAATCTCCGAATGGAAAAGTAACCAGATTAGATAAAAACGATTTAAAAAATATTTCTGATTGAGGATGCAGCTGTACAGCACTAATGGGCAAGCCGTCCCTGCTCTTGGCATCAGAGTATTCTTATTCCGAATACGAAACGGCATTTTTAATTCTTTAGCATTACACACTGTAAGAAAGCAAACAGAATATTTATCAGTTTAAAATACTTCAATAATGATACTAAACGACAGTTTATAACAGCAACCATGATATCGATAAGAATTCGTTGGATAGTATACATTTTACAGGCAGGTAGTTGGAAATGTATACTGTCCAACAAATCTTTCTTTCTTGAAGCACTAAAATATTCTATAAAATTTGGGAAGCAAGACATACTTAGGGGGGATATACCTCACAAGAAGTGCCTTCGTCTTTCAGTAAGAAAAATGCGTCTTTCAATTATACGTAAAATTCGATTATTATAGATATGGATTGTTTCAGAAATATATTTACAAATAAAGAAGTCTGAATTATGTCTGAATGTTGACAGCTAGATTTGGCAGAATGAAATACCAGGATAAGAATACGCCGGCTTAATACCACATCGAATATTTCCAATTAAAAATAATATTTTTACTAACAAGAAAATCGATGATGTACAGCATCAGCTTTTCTCAAATCATAATCTATGCGAAAGTACATCGATAAAACATATCACAAAATGTATAGATTTTGATCAATATCTGTTTCGATTTTCAGAAGGAAAAGGGTATAAAAGCTACTCCCATTGAGCAAGTTTTGATTCACACATTTAAACCATTTTGTGACTGTTTTAACACAAGAACATTTATAAATTATAAATGAAAATGAGAAACACATCTATAGTCAAATTAATTTTAAAGGTATTTCAAAATATTCATTTTCATTTTCAATAAAAGTAAATGCTTCCCATAAAGCGATAATATTTTCTTAAGTGAGAATTCATGTTTCAAAATACAGCAAGAACTTTAAAAAATAATTCTTCAAACAAATATCAGTTTCATTTACTTTCTACAACAGTTTCTATGTGAGATAAATAATTCAAGAAAAACCAATATCGATTACTCAATGAAGTCTAATATACTTGGTAAATATTCAGATTACCTAATTTCAATCACTCAATCTGCACATGCAAAACAATAAGCGGTGTGGGATATTCGATACATCTATAATAAAAACAGAATTAATGATTTCGGAATCAAATTACTAATTATTTTATTAGACCATCAGATATTGTGAATTAAAATTATTTCTTAATCCAATGGTTCATTTTTTCATGAATTTTAAAATTTGAGTACCGCTAAGACATGAAAAAGATTTTTTGTATCTTCATATACAATACAAATTACAAATGCTGCGATAAAACGGACGAACTGTTTTTTCCCAGAGGATGAATATCTTTGTGTTTGTGTTCTCTCCAAAGCCTTTTTCCCGTGAGCTCTCGATGAAATAGGCTCAAAATGGTTCTGTTATTCGTCTTTTCTATATATCTGTGCGTGCGTGTGTAATAAATGGGCTGTCCACAAAAACTATGCCCAAGATATTATTGAAAAATATCAACATAAACCATATATGAAAATAACGATACACTTATTTTCTAAATATTATCAAATATCTCCCGAAATATATTAGAATGACAGGTTTAATTTTATTATTTCTGTCAGGAACTTTCATGTTAATGATGTCTTTAAAACCTAAAGTGTTTTATAGGACATTCTTTTTCCTAATACAGGCAAAAGCAACGTTATAACTGAACAAATGCAAGTCGAAGTCGACACAAGAATGCTTAAGACAGCTTTCTTAAAGTCATGATAGTTTATAAAATACATTTCTTTCCTATCAAAACCGACAATAATTACTTTTTAAATATTTAACTTCAAATTTTTTCAGATATTTAGAATCCATGTCATTATCTCAACAACTTTCTTCAATTTATGGCTTATAAAAAGCAAGGAAGAGTAAATTTGTTCTCAATTAACAAATGAACATAAAGTAGTAGTATAGTTACATTGATTTACCGTTTTAAAGCAACACTCAGGCTATAATTTTGAACCAAGGTCAGATGATGAGGGCGATACCTGAGTTGGCACCCCCTCTCCAAACTTCCACACCACACCAGTGGGAGGACATTTGGCCCGACGAATTTAACGTGCACCAGACCCGCTTACACGACGGTTCTTCGGATTTCGAACCTGAAATCCCAAACTGAGATCGAATCTAACCCCAGATCCGAAGCTGATATCTTACCACCAGACCACGGCGGCCCTCTTCAGGCATTCAGAATTCATGTTATTATTTCATTATCTATACATCTTCCTTCTGTTTATAGATAATAAAAGGCAAGAAAGATTAAATTTGCTCTCAATAAACAAAGTAACATAAAAGCATCAGATGAAGGTTTTTTTTATACTTTATTTACTGTGCATATGCTTAACTATTAATGTTTTTTTTAACTGGTTTATAGGGCCAGTCCTAAAGGTGAATCTGAAACGATGAGTTTGTTTCCTGTATTCAGATGTAAAGATACAACGGTGAGTTTAAGATAATAATTTCGGGTTCAACGCCCTCGTATATCAAAGCTAAATAATCGATTGTCCAAATGTGATGTATATCTCGAGAGGTATAGAATGTATGTATATCTCGAGAGGTGCAAGAATCATCTTACTCATAAGAAATCAGATAAATTAAATATTATTACGCACAGAGATCATATATATTGAAAAGCTGTCATAATCAATTTTATAGATGGTTCCCAATTATCTTTCGAATAATTAATATAAATTAAGAACCCTCAATACGGATATTTCATTCCATCGCAAAATAGCAATGATAAGATTCCAGCTTGTGTCTCGAACACATTCCGCATTCTCTGTAATCTTCCAACTTGTAAAGATTACCGAGAATAAATAGAACGAGATTAGATCAAAGAAATACAGAAACGATCTGTAACAAGGATGAAAAAAAGTATATATCAAGGCGATCCTGTCATGGCCAGGACAGATCTATGATGTTGGAAACACACAAGAGAAACATATTAGGCTTTAGAAAAAGGACTTTCTTTTATTATAAAAAGAATCTGCCAAGCACAGATTATAAGGGAGATACAGAAACACAGTTCATCTCAAAAGAAAACTTGACCAAAAGATCATAAAAACTGAAATGCTCCAATAGTATCGATAAAAGAGAATTCATCCTTTAAACAGAAATAAATTCACTTAAATGATTAAGTTATTAAAGATTGATTCTACTTCTAAGATTTATTCAAGAAATACAAACAAAATAATTCTGCAGATGTGTTAGTTGCTGTTCACTGAAATATATTTGCGGGAAAAGTTCCACGGATTCTGCTTTTGTTGGCTTCTTGTTAATATTTTGATTTTAGAAATCGCTTTGATGTAAAAGATCCCTCAATGGTATTTTTCGTCTTTTCAAAGGAAATTTTAAGAATAGGAGGATTCACACTTGAAAAAAGAAGCATCAGCAAACAAGTTATTTCCTAACTTGCACAAGTAACCTAAATAGATTACAATTTCAGTCTCCACTAAATGTTGTTTGGAAAGACGTTTTTCACATGAATTTGTTTCGATTTTTACAGAGTAGTTACTAGAATATTATTTTTTGATTCTAGCTTTGGTACAAAGAAATGAACCAAAACTAAGAGCTTGGAAATAAAGTCATTCAAAAATGCCTCCGGTATACGGATAACATCAGATATTTATCTTACTTATTTTACCTTTCACAAAAATCAACTTTGTAAATCCTAGAAGAGAACAGAAGTTTAAAGAAAATAAAGAAAAATGTTTCTTCAGAAAGTATTCATGCCGATTTCAAAAATGAAAGTTCATTTCGGAAAAAAAAATGCAACTTCATAATTCCACAAATATTAAAAATATAACAGACTTGCAAATCACACAGCAAACATTACGCCTTACCTTTCTTCTTTCCATAATTGTAGTAACATGAAAAAAAATCATTATTCCACGAAATTAATGAAAAAAGCAATTGATTTTCAAATAACTTTCATTCTTAAATGAAGCATCAATAAATAAAAAATCAAATAATTGTCACTATTGCTTCATTGTGGGTAGCATGTACAATCATCATAGTATTAGCAACAGCATTGTGTACTTATTTAACATAAGTACATTAAAATCTTTGAGGATATGCAAAACAAATCAATAAAATTTGATAGATATGATGAACATTTCTAAGAACATGAACAATGGAATTCGAATAAATGCAGAAACAAAATATTATATATATATTATATATAAATCTAGCTACGTGAGAGTATTATTATCTACTATGCCTGTTTTCAGTTTCCCATTAATGAAAATAAAAACAGGCCTTTTACCTTTAATACAAAATAAAAACAAATATTTAAAGGCCTTTCTATGAAAAACAATGATTTGCTATCGGAAAAAGATGAAAAAGAAGATTGCAGATTGCTTTGGGACAGCAAGTGTAAACGAAAAAATCTAATTAAAAAAACATATTTCAGCAAAATAATGCTAACTTGACTGCATTTGGGTTCCTTACAAATAAGAATCGCATTTTTCTTTCTTGTGTGAAAAGATGGAGCGCACGCTGAAAACGCAAACAAAAAGAGCATTCACCAAGATTCCAGACGCCACTTGCCCGTCTCTGGAATAACTGGTTTGAGATAGTAAAAGAACAAGACATCGAATGTCTCCGAGCAGTTCAAGAATGATGAAACGGCCCAGTATTGTATATCGATTTGATAATATGCTTTCATTCATTTAAACTTTTCTTACCGACGAGCAGAAATGTATTTTTACCCTTGTAGAATGCAGGAAATGGAGAGCAGAAATCGAGACATAAAAGAAATCTATAATAGTCGAAGCTTTAAATGACAAAATCTGACAAAAAAAGTACAATTTATGCACTGATATTGGACGAAAAACAATTAAATATTTTCAGTCATTTTTATTCCATCTCAAATGAAACGCAGTAATGTAGACAATAAACATTATTATGTTCGAATTCTTACCAAACTAATTCTGATTATCAATGTTGAGTTCATTGAGTTGTAAAATATTTAGTTTTCAGTTGCATTAGAAAAATGGTTCAAATCCAAAATGTTGATGAATTCTTTAAAAATTAACTTACTATATTTTGCGTACTAAATTGCAATACATCATACGATGAATACATTAGAATGCTTTAAAAACTGATACTTTAAAATCACAATTATTACAATTTATGAGTGAGAAATTTCTAAAGTGTCGACATTTTATGATTTCAGTTGGATCCGTAGAACCCAAAGAGTGTCATCAATCATTCGACCCTCAATAAAATGAGCATACTGAGCAAGTACATTGGGTCGCATTGACTTCATCATTGCTTAAGACATGAGGTTTTAAGATAAACGCTTCACTTTTGAACTACAAGAAAACCATTAGATAAAATAGAAATGGGGTTCCTAAAAGTTTCGGATGATAAGTATTAGACATATATTTAGCAATACTCGAATCAAAAGATTTAGAGATACGGACATTCAAATGTCAAATATTTCGCTTTTATCTACCGCTACTTCGACTTTGGTATAATCTAACAGCACTCTATTTTTAATGCATAATAATAAATAAATAAGCCTAGATCTTCTCAAATCCTCGAATTGCTAACTTTTGAACCGACACTCATTTTACAAAAATCTCAAATCAACAAAAGGCATTTCAAAAGATGACCAGTAGTTAAAGGATGAGAACATTTTAAAGCATGAAAATTGCTTTAGATACTTTCTTATTTTATTTATTATCTCACTTTTGCAGAAAAGAAAAAAATCCTTTCGCATCCTATATAATTTTGTTGCAATTGATAAGACACCGATATGTTTATTAACTTATCACTCTTTTATCTATACAATATTAATGATCACATAAATTCTATTTTATAATATTTCAAATGGAGCATCTGATTAATACATTAAATGAACTCATAAAATATTTGAATTTCCGCCTTTGGATTGAACACTTGAGAAATCAATCCGAAGGTCAACATTAGCTATCACAAGTAGAAGAAAAAGACCGTTCAAATAAATAAATACAGAACGAGTTCTCTTGACTTAGCAAAGAACACAAGATTAAACAGTAGAAACAAATAAGTAAAAAAAAAAGTATGTTGCAGATTTGAAAGAAAAAGACTATTTTTGCTAGCTGAACCACTATCTGCAACGACAAACAGTCGTAAATAGTAATGGTAACAGGCGGATACACCGTCAAATGCTGTTGCCAAAAGGATGGAAACAAGTTATGGATCCAAGTTTCCATTTGTTTCAAAATAAAAAATGGATTGAAATAATGCACTTTTTTTATGACTCATTAATTAATTGATAGCAAATAATTTTGCAGCACATGAGTAGACACTGAAATATCGAAAAATTAATTACGTCATTACAATGACAAGGAACTTAGTGCTTCATTTATCTTGGATGCCTCATTATAAAGAAAATGTACAAGGAAACAATCTTGGCTTCTAAAATTTGAAGGCAGAAAATGAAATCTTTCACTCTTTATTTTTTTAATGATAGGTTTTGATATTTCTTTAAAAGTTCCGTAGAAGATTTACACCAATGCAAGAATGTTGTTATTGATTCATTTCGAAAGCAGAAAAAATTTTGCTTTGAATGTTGATTTGCAGATCATAACTATAAAAAAAAAATACTGTATATTTTCAAGAGTCTTAAGGGCACAAGAGAATGAAAAATGAAATAGAATATTTAAATATAGAAAAAATTTTGCACTTCTGGAAAAAGTAAGAATAATCATATTAAAAATAACAGATATAAATGCTTTTACGCAATAATTTTAATATAAAATGAAATTGATTCTTTTGTGCACAGAATGTCTTGAAATTTCATTGTATGCATGCGTGTGTGTCACTCGAGTTACACAAAAGAGAATAAAATGGTTCTTTTATAAAGAGAAGTTACATTTTTCTTTCAAATTTACGTTTTAAGAAATATTTGCAAATAGAATCTGTTAGTATAGGAATCCAATTAAAAGCATTACAACAATTTTCATTTCTTTGTACTTGAGAAGCTTCGAAAGCTGATGTAAGAGTTTCATATAGTAATTTCTTGAAAAATTGGGAAGGTATAAAGAAAAATATATGAATATAAATCTTTAGTGTGCTTTTTCTTTGCTTTTGTAACGTAATCGTTGCATATAAAGCAGGTTTTGCCGGACGTTGCATTTATTAATATATCGCAGGATGGCTAGCAGACTTATTTATTTTATCAACTTCGCAAAATTGTACATCAGGTTTTAAAGTCCTCTTTAACAATGTGATAATTCCGGTATGGTGGTTGGATCTCGGCACTCTGGAGGGTACACAAAAATGTGGAGAATCTGGCTCCTCCCATCGATGACGGAACGTACTTCCTTCGGGAAGGGTAGTACCGTGGCCGTTGACGGCCTTTAACACTCAACCACCGTTCCCGCCAGTGTTGCTGTTGCGGCGGTCCATGCATTCAGTTTTCTTTACCCGTGTGCCTTAGGACGGGTCGGAGAGACAGTGATATGACTTAACAATGCGATAAAATGCGAATCTCTTTCACATTGTGGAACTATTTGACATTCAAACTGCTGAAGTATTTTCTTTTTGCTGCTGAAGTATTTTCTTTTTGCTTGATACTCATTATCCAGGCATCTAATGAACAAGAAATTCGGAAATTTCATTTCATCGACATGGAACTTTTAATTCTCTAACCATATTCACTTCTATGCATGCGTAAATGAGTAATATGTAACAACTGGTCATCTTCAATAAACTAAAATCACTTGATGAAAGATGATTCTCATATATTAGCAGTAATACCTTCAGATACATCTTCTTTAATGATAGCTGACATAAACCAAAGTGATCAAGGCATGCGTCCATTGTGCTCAGAAAAATGCTTCTTTCTAAACACAGCAGCACTAACAATTTTATAAGAGTTATGGATCTCAACCGAATTTTAGTTATTACAATACTTCAGATACTTTTTAAAGGTGAAATATGACCAGAGAAGATTTGATTCCCTAACGCACGGAACATTATTTGCAGAAAAATGAAAATAATATTAATGAATAGTTAATGACGGAAATTACACAAAAATATACGTTCAAAAAACTGTTGTCAGGTATCGTTCTTTTAAGAACGTTCACTCATTTTCCTAGAAGTATATTCAAAAGAGAAAAAATCGCTTTATGATTGCAGTTTTTATTTGCAAGCATAAAAGCAAACAGTGCAATGAACAGTTAAAATATCAGCATAAATTACATCTAGAAAACAATAAAATAAATTAGATCCCCCCTTTGAATAAATTAGCTATCACTTTTTAAGAAAATAAATAATTTAAATCTATCTCGCAGGTTTTTATTTCTAGCACGGTATTCACATTCTCAGGACACATGATTGTGATTCAGATTTTTATTGTCATAACTGGGTCGATATTAATTAGAGTCTGCAAATTAAAGTAGAATTATTGATGAGCATACTTTGAATACTTTTCATTTTTTGGTCCACTAGCTGAGATAAAATACACAACTAGCTTTTGATGCGAGCAAAGATGGTTAAAAAATATGAATTATAATCAGCTGCAAATAAAGCTGGCACTTTTTAAAATGTTTCCTTTGGTTTTTTCCGATAGAATTAAAAAGTAATCAAACTTTAAATCGAAATTAAACAAGGTTGGTAATTTACAGCAGTAGATTCCATCTCTCATTCAAAATAACCAATAGAATGCCGCAAAGAATTAAAACATTTCGAAAAGCAGTAGAAACAGATTATATTCTTCATTGGATATCATAATAATGCATTTAAAACTTGCAAAACTATGAAAATCTTTTTTTGTTATCTTCCGGATATATATAAAAAAAAATGAGTATTTCATTTATAAAATACCGCTGAATTTTTACCGAAATTTGATATCTTTTGTTTAGAGACGAAAAATAAGATGGTAATACCATATTAAATATTCTATTTTAGGTTTTCCTCATTTCAACAGAATATTCTTCTTTATATTTTATTAGTTCACAAGCATTACGAAATCAGCAAAAGAAAAAGAAAAACATTTTTGATCTACGAAAACCCAATTGAAAAATCTGCAGCACTAAACTCTACGAAAATATTTTTGGTTAGTGTTCTATGAAAATGCACGTTTGAGAATTTTCTTTCAGCAGTAAAATCAGTTGCTTATAGCATTCCTTAACATATTCTTTGATTGGTGTTTTAAACTACTTTTGCCACATTTAGGCCTTGATAAGAAATAATTACTTACGAAGAATTATCGCAATTAAATATATTTAGGTGAAAGGGTCAGTTTTATTTAAAATTTTCTAAATAATTATAAAATGGATATACCTTGAATATAAATGCAATTTTAAACACGGGTTTACGATGAATGGAGAATTATTTTCATTCATTTTCTTTCGTCAATGGATCCAAAAAAATAATGTTAAGAAAATAACCTGTTTATGCACTGACTGTTACAATTTGCATTTTTAAATGCTTAACTTCAATGCGAATCTAATCAAAATCTTCTTTGTACTTTTATTTATAATTTAAAACGAAGTATATGGGGTTCAATCCAAAAACAATTTTCAACACAAAGGAGTAGTTAAATGGAGAAGTTATATTGAAATTATGGAGTCATATTTGAAAATTTTAATTTTTAAGTGACCACTCATTAAAACAAAAATGGGAAAATTCATAATGTGGCATACACTTTTTTAATAACTTCAGAAATTATTGTGACACCACCATCTACCGAAAAATGTACAATTTATATTAAAATTAAATTATTTCCAAAATATTTTTCCCCACGAATATAAGTGCTCTAGAAATATAGCAGGTTTATAAAATTTTTAATTTGGTAAAACTGAATTATCTAAAAACCAGAAAGAACCTTTCATAAAATACAAGGGTGAGTTATGAAAATTATTAAATATTTTTTAGGAAACTTTAAAATGATAAAGCGATTTAAAGCATTTCTAAGTTAATATAATATACACATGCTTACAAATGAGCTTTGTGATTTTTAATTTATTTTTTCGATTTTATCCAATTTTATTCGAAAGTCTTTAAATCAGTTATGTTAATAGCAGACAAAAGTGTGGCTGAACACTACTTCAAATGTTTTACAGAACGCGAAAAAGTTAAGATTAAAAATTAAAGCTGTTTCAAAAAAATTGAAGTATCGCCTTCAAAATTCAATAATAGACTTTTCTATCGAAAATAAACATAGTTGTGAATCTCCAGCTAGTATTGTGAGTAAGATCTAAGAAGACCGTCTGGCCGCTTATCTTTCGCACCATAAAAATATGTTAACTCATATTAAGACAGATGGAAAAAGGATTTAGGCACATGGTATTTGCTACCTTTCTACCATTTTGTCTTGAGCAGCAACTTTTCTAAGGAGCAGATAATGTGATATTTTTAATACTGTCCGAATAATTCTGGATTAAATGAAACTGTGCTTGCCCAAAGTGAAACGTATTTTGGAGTTAGTGGATGTAAGGAGAAAGGACATGAAAGCAATCGGAATGAAGACAAATCGAAGGGGTGTCTCATTGATCTCAAGGAATAAATAAAAATGAGCTAAAATTCAAATAATAGGTTTGCAAAAGAGAGGCCAATTCATAATAAAAGGTACAGAATTGATCCACTCTGAAGCGAAAGATGATCTGAACACTGAAATATTTCAGATAGATAGTTTTATAGACAGAACGCATTAGATCTGTGTGTTAATTTCGTTGTGCCTAATGCATTCCGCACTAACACATAAATGATTAACTAGGTTGAAGTTACATCCTTGTGGTGTCAACTGTTTCATAAAATTACAGAAATATTTTATTAAAAGCAGAAGATTAAGAATAATCATCACTTAACATTATCAGAAATAAGATTAAACAGAAAAGAAATTCTTTGAGAATGAGCATTTTCTTATTACAGGAATTATATCCTGAATAAGACCGTCAGAGAAAAATAAACTTATGCAATAAAAAAGGGCAAAACTTCATCGTTAAATAAAATGCAGATATGACATTTTAAACCGCTTCTTGACTATTACAAACATGACATAAAAAAGACAGATTTAATATGAGAGGAAAAATCAAAAGTCAAGTAAGCCTTAAATAAACATTCCAAAAAAGCAGTTTATTTTACCTAGATTAACGACATCTAACATTTTCCAAAATGAAATGCATTATCTAACCTAGACGCGTAAACTAACTGTAACACAAAGAAAGGAAAGTAAAGACATCCAAATCTTTTTAAGAATGCGCTGTGATAGCACAACGTCCACCCCATAACGTGATTCTCAAACAAAGAACCAAGCCTTTTATTTTTTCACAACTAAAAAAGAAAAGAACCTTCTTCAAGAACAAAGCTAGATGAGCAGGATTAAACCATAACGCTAAATCTCTCCTGGTATTAACCATCATCTGTAGTACACACTGGAAACGAAAAAGCCAATATTTGGGAACTGGAGACAATTCCAGAAATGGCATTACTAACAGCCTATCTCTGGACAATATGAGAGCAAATCCTCAGACGAAGAAAGGCAATCTCTTCCCGGCATTAATGACTTACTTTATCATCTCTAATAATGGTCTAAACTGACCTTCAGTAGTAAAAGAAGTAACGGTCCTCGAGAATTCCCGAAATAGCATTAAGGATTGCAGAACTAAAGATACAGGTAAAAATAAGATACTCACATCAAGTATTTTCATAAATAGCATCTTAAAGTGTGAAAGTTACTCTTCCTCCATACCCTTATTTAGTGCGATAAAATGAATTCCGCATTTAGATGGATTTATGGATGGGTAGATTTATCTCTTGACAAATATCTCAGAAGGTTTGTGCACTGGAAGAGATAGATAATTAGAGATGTTTCGTTTACAGCAAAAAGCGACTCCCTTTATTCCGAGTTTCTCCTTTAAACCATAAAAAAAAATTCATGTATCAGGTGGAATTAAGAATTTAAACTTTAGGTGGAATTTGGAATGGGCATAAATATAAACAGTAATAAATATGCACAGAAAAAGCACCAGGGAAAATAATGAAGGAATTTCTAAAGGAGAATGAAATCAGAACATGATGGAAGAAGTAAAAAAATAAGTCAATATTCTGTAGAAATTAACGCATTGTAAATAAATTTTATTTGTCTTCTTTCCGTTTATCTGGAAATTTAAAAGAAAGACTTCGGGAGACTAATAATTCTTATAAAAAAGTTCGTATCTTAAATAACAGATTTTATGAATGACTCTTTCTGTAAAGAAAAAATATGCTTTTAATGAGAAAATACGAATGAAATGAGCATTTATATATATTAATTTTTCAAATCAACACTTTTAATATTAGGCATGAAGACTTCATGTCCTAGCATAACAGTGTTACTGAAAGCTCTTTCGGTTAAACTCTAATAATTAAAGCTTTTGATTTTATTCATTATTGGTCACATATTTGCAATAATTTTCATTTGAATTATTTTTCAATAATCTGCTCTCTCGAAGATTGGGTGGAGGCAACTACCGTTCAGTGATGTTCATTCATTACACATTGGAAAAAATATTCACTAATGAATCAAGTCAATGTTTAGTAGTTGTTCCCATTTATTAATAAAAACTACTAAACATTGACTTGAGATGATTAAAAGAACCCCAACAATGATTTAACGAAGTGATTTACAGCTGGAGGAATAAAATATAAATGTTCAGTTAATGCCTTGATACAAATGTGATCCTACGAGTACTAAGCATGAAATTGTAATATTTTAAGCATTTAGAACAATATCATGAAATTACCTTTACACAACTACTTTAGAAAATATTTCAATTGGAAAAAAATCTCTCAAGCATTTATGAAATGAACTTTACACTTCAATTTTTATAGGATAATTTGCTTAAAAAACCTGATTTCTTAACATTTTAATATCAATAATTAGATGCTTTTTTCATATGTTTTTTTCATTTCTGCTATAAAGCACAGAAAGAATAACTTCTTTTCATAGAGTATATATTGAATTAACATCGCCAAAAGAATCTTGTAAGAAACTGGCCTTTAGAGCCTTTTAACTGCCAAATACATCTATTGGTGACTAACCACGTGCCTCGTTAGCCGAAGAAAGGAAAGAAAAGCGGCTGAAATATGTGCGAGTAATCGAATGCTTTTTGGCTGTGATCTCCCAATCAGTAATCTGTTATCTTCTTACAGAGTACCTCTAAGTATCGAGAAAAGCAACTAAAAATGAGTAGGTGGAGTGGCTCAGTTATTGATCAGGAAAAGGAGCAGCAGCAGCACGGATGTCTTCCAGGTACATGAACACGGAGCTAAAATTCACCGGAATTCCCGGGATCTCAGCAGTACAAACAATTCGAAAAACTCCTGCCATCATTTCAGTTGATTAGAGATGATTCGGGGAAATAAAAGAGTATAACTTTTAACAGATTGGATAAAAAAAAAAGCTTTCATTTGATTTCTGAGAAAGAAAAGAAGGGATATTATGTATTTGAAAAATGTTTCCTCCATTTCTTTCATGATTATGTTGCATATAATGAAAAAATTATGTATTTTTTCCATGACTACGTAGTATATGGAAATGAGTTTGAAGATGCAACGCACAGATTGGCTCTTCATTTTTTTTTTTTTGCATGTTTTCAGATTTATTTTCTTAACTAAATGTTAAAACTGGGGAAATCTTAATATTTTTGGAAATTGATGGATATAATTCCTTCGAATTTACATAAATATCTGAAAAATGGATCAAAAATAAAGTTTTGAGATATTTATATAAAAATAATGCTAAATCGTTCCGAGTACAGGAAACATATTTCATGTGCGTAACTTAAATAAATTTTAGGAAACCGAATATATCTAAAACAATTTATTTCAACAGCAGAAAATTAAATGTGTGTGAATTTTAATCACGCATATTTTTTCCAATTGCAAAATATAAATGGCGGGCGTTTTTCTTGCCATTAAATGAATGATTTTCTTTCCTTTCTACGAGCGAAAAAAGAATTGAAATGAAATGAAGTATGTTTCGTTTAATGGTCTCGACTATTGAATGATTTAAAAATTCATTTATTTTAAAATCACTAACGAGAAATTAATAGCAGAAGTAATTTCCTTCACTTCGATTAAAAGAAATATGTCAAAATGAACTAATTGACAGAATTATCTTCGTCTAAAATAAACAGGCAGTATTATTATTTTGCTGTATAAATGTAAAGAAAGCTTAGCTGAACAGAAGACTAGACTTTTAAGTGACTGAAGGAACTAGCTGGATTTCGCAAAATGATAGACCTTATTCAAATATTTTCGTTAAGTTATTGAAGTTTTATTAATTTATCAAAAATATAAAATAATTTGTACAATTAAGTAAGTTATTAAAAATAACTGAGCGATCTGAATTAAATTCAATTTCTCGGATCACTGAATTATTTGAACTAAAAAAATTTATATAACGATTTAAGTGATATAAGTGCTATGATTTATCATAAAATAAATATAAAAATCACGGAAATTTTTCTGATTAAGGAAAAAAAAAACATGTTTCTCGAGAAAACAAGAGACTGAGCAAAAGCAACAACAAGAAATGATTAATGTCACAGAAAATATTATAGTGTACTATAAAAACTATATTTTAAAAATAAAAATACACAATGAGTATTTGCTAGATAACAAAGCTGGAACAAAATAGAATAATATGCAAAATGATCATTTTCAAGCTTATTTCATCACATTTAGAATACTAATTTACAAGTAACGGATAACATCAATTAGATAACTCATTACCATAATCAAAACTTCGTTCATTCATAACCTTGACTCAAGATCGAGGTAAATACAATTTAGTAAATCTAGACCAAAATAACAATCACAGGTTTATCTGATTTTTATTTTCTTTATTGTTTTTACCCTAATCACACGGAATCAAGTGGTTTGTGCAGAAACTCATTCATGCGAATTAAAATACACAAATATTCCAAATGATGGGCATATAAGCTAGCTTAAAGCAAAAGATGAGAGTTTCTGTACGCGAACACAAGTTTCACTGAGGTAGATTAAACAATATCGGGAAAGGAAATATTAGATGAGACAAATAGTTTAGTGTGGCAAACCGAAATAAAATTCTCCACGAATTTATTGTGTGAATAAAAAAATGTTGAAATTAAAGTTTCTGATTGAAAAAAAAGAAAATACGTGAATTTTTTTTTAATGCTATGGTTTGCAAAATGCTAACAAAAAGAAAAAGAGTGCGAGCATAAAAAAAAATAATAGCAACTCATGAATGTCAAAAAATTGCTCCCATTTTTACAATATTTTACACTACACACACAAAAAAGTAAAAAATGATGTTTCCTCAATTTTAAGTAAATGGAGACAAACTCGAAACGTAACTTGAAAAACTTATGGATTAATGTTTTAACAATAACAGATTTATAAAGAATCAAAAATGCAAAATTTACACTGATATAATTCGAAAAATTTATATTTCTCAGCGGGGCTTAGCTGAATAAATCATATAATCAATACAACTAAATAATTACTATGAATCAAGGATACTTTGAATTATTTGTGACATATTAATCACAATATTTTAAAAATGTAAAGTGTATTTATTTCAATTGAATAGCGGCGAAACACGAGATATTTTTAGCAATTATAGCAAAGCCCCTAATTTATACGTAGTGTCATTACAGTCATTCGTTTATATGATACGAAATACTTCGTTTATATGATATAAAGGACACAAAAGTTTCAATTATATGTCGTTTCCTGTCTATCTAAATTCGCAACTCCTCTGCTTGAAGAATTATGTCAGGAGTCAGGAAGAATTATGTCAAAATGACGAGATCCGTCCCAAAATCGCCCTAATGTTGGTTTAAAACGAGACGATAAGATAACTCAACTAAATCAAGAATTGTGTCTATGTTCTTATTTAGTGGGAAACCTTTCCAAATAAATGTGACCTTGACATTTGCCACTAAAAGACACAGGAACTATAAAATATTCCTTGGCTGGAGGGTGGGGAATGGACAATGAGAGAGGCACTTGATTGGATAAATACATCATTTCTATGTCTCTAATATAGAAAAAAAAATGAATGCTCATTCTGTATCTTTCGTAATATAAAAATTTAAACAGCATCACAAAAGTACAGGTTTAACATAAGTAGAATTGGTTAAACAATTACGTTGTATGTCTATTTATTTCTATTATGTATGTCTATTAAGTTACGTTGTATGTCTATTTATTTCTACACTGTATGGAGCAATAACCAATAGGTATGCTCCAAGTTCTTTCTCTGATCCAAAGTTAAATAGAAAAAAAATGTCAAAGTTATGAACTAAATAAAGCTTGGACAATAAGATGTGCTAACATTTTTATTGAGTAATTCAAAAAATTGATAAAAGTATGAAATTCTGCTCTTTATGATTTAATGTTCAGCTCATCCTCAACAAACACTTTTCGCAAACTGCGAAAGTGTTTTTTCTTTCTCCCAAATATACGAAAAAATCCTAAGACCTGGGAATTATAAATTTAAGCTTCCACTACAAAAAGTAATTTTTTCAACATATACTTTAAAAATTCAAAGCAACTGTGTTATAAATGTATTTAAAGCTATAGAGATAAATATGAAAAAGCAAAGAACCCTTTTCAACCTATCTAAATATATTCTAAAACACTAGAAATCTCAAAAAAAAAAAAAAATCAATTCCCCTGGCAGTAAAAAAACTAAACGGATGATCTTTTAGAATGGAAAAGACACTGTCAGTACATTGTCCGTAATGAGACAATTAATATCTAGTTTGAGACACGCGGAAACTATTTGATGTTTATCCCTCGATGAGCCCCCCCCCCCTCACGAAATTCCTAATCGAAAAGAATTTTTTTCTTTCAACAGAATGAATATCTACAGCTTTTTTGTTGTTGTTGTTGTTATTTTCCATTTTTCAAACACTTGAATAGACTGCAGTACAACAGCGTTCATATCTTAATTGAAGTGCCTCGGGTACAAAGATAATTAAAGGACGCATTATTAAGACTGCTTCTAATTTTTAACTATTTTACGTCAGTTGTATTTGTTTGAAATCCAAAAAATAGGCTAGATTTCAAAATTTAAATTTTCAAATTTCGACTCATTTTAGCCTTTGTGTGAAATTATCTATATCTGTACTTATAATAAAGCTCAATGTGTGTGTGTGTGTGTTGGCGCTCTACAGGCCAGACCATTCAACCTACAGCTATCAAATTTGGCACGTGTATACCTTGGAGGCCGGAAATGTGCACCTGGGGGTTATTTTTTCGAATTTTTAACTAGAATTTTATTTATTTAAAAATTAAGCGAAATTTTGACGTGTTTCTGCTATAACTTCCGAAAATATTACCGCACAAAAAAGAGTTTTACATGAAGTTAAAGATCAAAAATTTATCTTTTAAATGATACTAATGTTTTAATCTTAAAATTAAATTTCTATTTTTAATGAATTTTTAAATAAATATTTTAACTATGATTTTAAATAATTTTTTTCGTAAAAATAAAAATTAAAACTAAGCACGTTTCGCATTCATAGGAAAGAATTAGCTTTTTTCAAAGTGTTGCCATCACATTGATTAAAGCTCCAATTAAAAATAAATTAAATCTTTTTGGAAATGAAATCAGCAAAAATATAATTTTCGGCACGTGTTTGTAGGAAATGAAACTAATATGGAATATTATTTTTTCTAAAAAATAAATTCAAGAAAAATTATTTTATGATCTTTTACATTCTCTATACAGGGTGTTTATTTAGTCCCGGGCCCATTTTATGTTTAATGACTCATAAAATATTGAAGATATAAACAAACTTATGGCATTTATTGATGGAATAACTCATATATTTTCCTTTTCAGGTTTGAATATTTTTACTTTTGTAAATATCGTCTGCGCGTGTGGTTAATTTCAGATAATTTCATTTTCCAGTCTAAGTATCTGTACTTTTCTAAATATTGTCTGCTTATTAATTGCATTTTTCTCTCTTTTGTTTTTGGCAACTATTGAAATGTTATGTTTACTTTTGATGTGTTTGTTCTATGTAGTACTTTTGTATGTGATGTTTTATTCGAGCGGATATTAAGGAGAATGCATACACCACAAGAGAAAGCACAGATTTTATGGTAGTCATAGAGTTAATTTCCAATCAACTAAATCACTGACTTTTAAGAGTTAATTTCCAATCACTTAAACTAACTGATATATGAAAATTTGAATATCATTATTCAATAAAAAAAGGATAATTTTAGATTTTCCATCGATCGCTTCAAAGAAAAAACGCCAATCAGCGCGCAGGTTTCTCAAGATTAATTGACCTAAGATTATGAAAATGTTGAGTTTTTCTAAATTTTTAACATTCAAAACTTCATTAATATGTCTTAGTTGATCGTGGAAAATAGAAACATTCATTCATTTATTTAAAATTTGGTGCGTCCAGAATATTTCTCAGAATATGATACCTTACTGCATTAAATTTAGACTTCATAATTTTTGAAATGTATTTATAGGCCGGAACAAAATATTATTGTTGATTTCATTTTAATCCTTTTGAAAGCAAAACTAAAAACTGAATTTTATGCTGAATCTCAGAAATTTTTGTTAAATTATTGTTTGAGATATTACATAAATTATGAAAAATATTTTGTAATTAACATAAGACTTAAATACCGAGCGATTCTGTTTGCAATACTCTCATTCAATAATAATAATAATTAATAAATATCAATAAAGATGATAAATAAAATAAAACGTTTGGTTTTATTAAAAAAATATCTTAATATTAATTGCAATTTCATCATTTACATTTTAAATTAAAGTTGAAGTCTTGCCGGAAATGACAACAAATTAGCAAAATATATATAGTAAATTGAACGAAACGATCTAAACAGTATAAGTTTGGTATGACTATCAAAATTTGAAGATTAAAAATGTTTTGTTTGGGAATCCTTTAAGAGACCAGTTACTTAAAATATTTAATTGAAAATTGTAGCGAGCGGTAATACTGGCGAACCGGCTGGTCGCGAAAGGCGGCTAGTATTAAATAATAAATATATTTAAAGGTCTATTTGAATTAATCTTTTCCATGAAGGTATTACAGACAGCAGATTTTGACACAGCTTTCTTGATTTCTTTCATGTTTAGAATCGATTATTCTTTCCCTTGCCGATGTGCTTAGTTTTCAATCCCATTCATGAAATTCAATTTTCATTCGTACCATCAGATAGAAAGATTTATTTCCAGATTCAATAACATTTATAATAATTATAAAATATTAAATAAAAAAGTAAGAAATAATTCCAATTAAAGGTCTATTTTATAGTACATTATATTTTAACTAATTTACTAACATTTGCTTACCGCGAGACCCAATAAGTATTTAGAAATTTAATCTTTAGATCACGATTTTTTCCCTTCTATTTTTTCTAAAAAAACTGATAAATAATCTTCTTCTTCATTTCAACTAATAAGATTTTACAAATTCAAAGTAAACATGTCCATAATAAAAGCTTATGATAAACATTCAATTTACAGGTAAATTGAATGTTTATCATAAAAAATGCAAATTCAAAAAGTAAATATCTATGATATGTTGAAGAAAATTCGATGTCACAAGTAGAAAAAACAAATAATATTTTAAATTGATATAATTGTTTTTTCGGACTTTTCTTTCATTTCAATAATATGAGATAAAAATATACACTTAAACCCTTCGTATAAAAAGACGTGTCTGACACGTGCATCGAATTACTGAATTTTTAGTTTTAAGTCTGCAATCAAGTGACGGAATTAAGAATTGAAAAATGAAAAAATCACTTAGAAACGCTACAGTATCTCAAATGCTCCTTATATTACTATAAGAATCAAAACAACAATAAAGGTCCAAAATAGGATATGTCATCTAATCGGGAAGTGAAATTCGTATGTCATGGAGGTTATATTACGTAAGTGTTTATTAATGCATTTTTAATTATGGATTGCTCAAATTGTCTTTTATAACTAAATTAAAAATGTTTCGGTTTTGTCTTGCAAGGTGAAACATTCAACTGTGGATATTAAATTGCAACTAAAATTTAATATTCATATAAAATCAAAATAACTAGTTATCAAAAATTACAATTAATGTGGTCCCAAAACACAGACCTTATTCTTATTATTATAAAAACAAATATATTTGCATTTTATATTCCGAATTAAATAAGTATTAACCACTTAACTGTTTTGTCCGAGTGCCATATGTGCATCTATTTATCGAATTTTGATAGCTGTACGCAAAAAATAAATCATTCATAACGATTATAATTCAATATTAAAATGATTTCAAATACATAGATAAGTCAAGTATTCAATGGATTTCCATTTGAATCAAAATAAGAAAATATTCCTAAAATAGAAGGTGTCATCTTATTAGATAGTAAAGAAAAGAAAATATGGGGTAAGTTAATATTCTTTGATAAAAAATCATTTCGTCAAGATTCAAAAGTAAGATGCACAAAATCTTGTAGCAATGAATCAAAGTAGAATGAATCATGTTTCATTCATAAATCCAATTGCTATACGAATGTAAGTTTAATCAATCTTCTACCGAAATACAATTGAAAAAAGTGAAATCAACAAACTATGAAGGATTGTATAAATGATGCACATTCCTATACATAGAGGAATTCACAATATAGAAATAAGCAAGAAGAGAGCACTTCTGTAAAATAGACTTGGAAACAACAAAATACTATTTTTACGAAGCAAGGTAGAGAAAAGTAAAAGAAGGGCCTTATAAAAAAATAAAGATTTGGAAAATATTTATTTTTCTGGGTTTGGAGGTGAAGAAATCTATTTTTAACATCTGGAAAAATAAGACCCACAGTGAGGTAAAACGATCCATCGAACTTCGAAAGTTTTTCTTTATGTAAAAATCCAATGAAAACAAATCGATTGTATTTTCAAAAAAGTATATGGTTGTTTATATTGACAGATTTATAAAGATTGCTTTTTGATCTGGAGAATCCCATTCTACATACGGAGCAAATCAAGCCGATTTCTGCATCCTTATGACGACCGAACTCAGACAGCGAAATTCATTTAGATCAGTTCTAATATAATAGGCCTGTAGGAAGCTAGTGCTTAAAGTATTAGATTTTGTAAGCATCACACGTTCAAAAGTATGAGTGGTTTCGAAAATGATACAGCTGAAGCCCATCTAACTGCATCTAATCTGTGTCTATCTGACCTTTATGACATAAATGATGCAGTGAAAAAAATTTTCAGCAATTACTATTTTTATAACTTTCCGTATTAACATCACGAAACTATGACTCCAAATCTTTATTATTCATTCTACTTTATTTATCATTGATTCTACTATGTTTACAATTTCATATTTGAAAAACAATAGAGATTTCAATTTCTGTCTTTCTTACCATTCAAAATGACGCAGAACTAAAGCTTTGCATTGTAACAATCCTCAGAACGGTAACAAATGAATCGGATGTGAGGAAATGATAGAAATAAAAACTTACTTGACTGTATCTATTGAACGCACACTTGGACAAGCAATAAAACTCTTTAGAATCTCTACTAAATGAAAGCGTTTAGAATATTATGCATTTTAGAATGAATTAGGGACCGTTTAACTAATGCTTCAAATGTAAAAACTATTTTTTTAAAATGTTCGATCGGATCAATTTTCTTCTGGAATATATACCTGCATTGTGCAAGGACCTTTTGCAAAATTTCCAGGGGTATTGATTTCCATTTCCAAAAGAGGTGAGTGAGCGCTTCTTTTCAATGGACTAAAGAGGCATAAAAGGCGTTCGTGGGAATGTATTGGAAAATTATATATGCAATACGTTTATCACTTTTCCTTTTTTCAAGGTATGATATGTAGCATTATCTTCATGAAATCAATGCGATAAAGTAATGGAATTTCTGCAAAAATCGGATTTTAAATTTTTTTTCCCACCCTCCTTATTTTTGATTTTCCATTGTAAGAGAACCCTGTGACAATTATAAACCCCTTACTGAAACTTTCTTTGCATTAACGGAACCCATTTGTGCATTATTTTTCTCTTCGTTTTCGATATGAAAAAAAAAAAACTATTTTTGCTCTAGTCCCATGCTTTATCAAAAGTCATGACGTCCAATTCCATTTATTTTCTATGAAATAATTTTAATTGAGGTTCTACAAACTGTTCTGCGTTGAGACACATGCCTCGGCAAAAGCTGTTGAACATTATGTATTTTTTCTGGAAATTCCACTTTAGAGATTTTCAGAGATTTCATTTAAGGAATATTTAAATAATAAGTACTTCTTTAGGGTATTCGATTAGGTCTTCTTGCCATGTAGAATGAATGATTGATAGTCTTTTTCCTTTCCGTTTAATAATGTTGCTTATTTTGCACTTAGAAATTGAATGCCATGCATTTCAAAACGTTTTTAAATTATGAAATAAAAATATTTCTTTTCGAAAAGGAAAAACATGCCCTTCGATTCATAGCTTGTTCACATGTGACATTTTGACGGAAGAATCCATTTAAAGCAACAGCTGATACTTTCCGTTTCAAATAATAAATTATTATAAAAAGTTTCTTTATCGAAATCGTTCTACAAATGAGTCAATATCCTTTGTACTAAATGCAGTAGTTCAATGCAATCGATGAGAATAAAATCCAAGAATACAGTCAGAATTTCGAAATAATGATCACGCATTAAAACATGAATGAGCCACAGAGGGATAGCATTGCAGAGAATTTACATGTTTTTTTATTATTTATTTTATTTCTTACGCATCATATGTTTTATTTCGTTGCATCCAAATTTTTCCAATAATGCATAATTCATTATTGCGCAAATTCCAATTATATTTACAAAATCCACCGCACCATTCCACTTGTGCAACCATCAGTTGCCCGAAAGAAATCTGAAATAAGGGATTACAAAGAATGCATTTTTGATGCCACCAAAAAATTCTCCCCTTTTCATTCATATCAGGGAAACCTCGAATCTTCCATCAACAAAAATTCCAATTTTCGATTAATTCTGACAAGGAAACGTCCTCTTTCTCCCCAACTTGTTTTTAAAATAATTCTAGTTTTAATACATCTCTATGGATCCTTCCTATCACTGTTTTCGGATTTCCCCAAACGAACACCTAGCCAAGAGCCGTTGCTTGAACCTAATGACATCGATTTACCTTTTAAAAATGTTAGGCGGAGAACAATTATTCCCTCCCCTTTCAAGAGACTTATGTGCAGACTTAATGATGCTAATTTTTTAAAACGATGGGGCACTAAGTTGCCCGATAATGGGGTACGTTCATTGGATTCATGGATGGATGGATGGATGCTGAGTTAAGCATGTTAAGTTGTTGGGCAAATGGTTTGGGATGTTAAAATTCGGCGGTTCCCGTGCAGGTTTTTTAACAAAGGCGAAAAACATTAGGGAATGGAACGGCAACAAAAACTAACTCTACTTCAGCTATTTTAAGAATCATTAAATTTATGTGGATTAGATTGCATTAAGAAGGCGTAAAAAGAAGAGAATGAATTGCTGTTGTTCTTTTGTTTACGGCACCAACATTCCAAAAAAGAAATTGTAAATCACACTCCATAAGTCATCGACAGCAAAGTTGGGATGCATATAGCGTTAAATTTTCTCGGAAAACAAGAAAAATCTCGTATGCCAATATAATCTCTTTCGTTTCTTATTACCTAATTCAAATTATATTTCGAATGAATATATTATTTTTCATGCCTTCACTTGAACAAAGAAACTATGATAATATCGTCGTTATTTTTATACTCACCTATGTGAAGTCAAAACACAATCTTGCGTCGAAATCTAAAATTTTCATTTCCTTATTTATATTTCTAGAGGAAAAATAAATATTATACTTGCTATTTCTAAAGTCTTCGAGGAGATAAATCTCACAAAAATCTTTACGTAACACACCGACTGCTCAGATTAAATTATCAGAATGATCAGCCTTACCTCACTATCACTATAATTAGCTGCTAAAAAGCGAACAATTTATTTATACTCAACATAATGTGAACCAATTACTCTTGATATTTATTAAACAAACTTTCACTGCAAACTTGATGGTGCTATGGTTAACAAGTAGCTATATCCTATAGGCTATTCGGCCAACAGCACTCGGAATTAGAATTTTTAAAAAATATTTAGTTGTACAACCGCAAAGCAGTGGACTGTTAGAAATTCCTCATACAGTTTTATATCTCTTAGTATGTTTTGAATAAGTTTATATCCAAGAAATGGAAATGGATAAATTGACTTTAGTTATCAGATTAAAATTTTTGAATAGAATTATGAAAAGACAAAATAAGAAATAATAATGACAATACAATAAGTATCTATAGTAGATTTTTGAACTGTTGTAAACTTTGCCCACTCGTATTTTTCGAAATGCTCATTTTTTAATAATTTTTTCGTTAAAAAATTCATCATTAGGGCCAAGATATTCTATCTATCTCAACTTTTTCCTTCATACAACATCATTTATTTCAAATTTTTACACTCTCAAAAACTTTCACATCACTTTTCATTCTTTCCTGTGAAAAGCGTAAAAATATAACATGCAAGAAGATTTTTACTAACATCCTGAAGAAGAATAAAAAGTAACTAGGACCAAAGTTTCTGTAAGCAAACAGATAAGAAAACGGATCTTTATTTTTCCTCACGGAAAATAATCCTATCCGACAATAGTAAGGAATTGATTTTAGTATGCTATAAAAATACGGACTATTTTGATAGCATTGTGAAAAATGATCTACTAGACATCACTTATCAGAAGGCCTTTATGAAAATATAAAAGTAGAAAAGCATTAAAAATGAAAGTTTTTTTCCTCTACCGTGAATCACGTTATTTTGCATGAGCCTGATTTAATTCGAAGAGAAAAATTCCAGAAAGAAAGTGTGAAAAATATATTCATCATAGCTTATATAAATTTGCTTTAAAATTCCAAAGCAACTTTTTTTTTATTTCATTGCCTTGTTTAAGTCTAAATTGTCTTTCGGGATATCTCATATTTACTAATGTCACAGTAAATGATTTTCATATAAAATTTGCTTCAAGGATAATTTTGATAATTTACTGCATTCAGAATAAAAAATATAGATGAACAAAACGGCGATTTTAAATGTTTATTCACCCGTACTCAAATGAACAATAAAATTTCCAAGAGCAAAACATAATTATTCTATTTTTCAAAACGAGATGGAAAATAGATGTTGACCAACTCCCCCAGCATGTTAAACACATGAAAACATAACCTTTAACTGTTGCCTGTATACAGAAGAAACAGTTATTTACCACCACACATTTGAATCAATTCCCACGCTTCCGAATAAATCATTTTCGAGACTCTAAAAAAATGAATTGGCGCCCAAATTGCAAGATATTTAAGGCAAATCAGTCAACAGGATGTCAATATGATTTATCATAATCACAAAGAATCACAGCAGTGAAATAGGGTCCAAAGATTTCTCACTAAAAATGAAAATATCTATCTTATCTTGGGCCAAATCTGTTTAAGAACAAAATGTGTGCCTATCTATAAGCTTGTATAGAAATACGATATTTCATAAACGGTACGATAGAAAAGAGAAATTGGGCGTGATCATTACACCAAATGGTGGGCAAAATCCGTCACGGGTAAATAGGACTTTTCCAAAATAAAATAAAAAAAACGCCTCAAATTTCAGAGATACTTGTTTTAGGAGAAATAAAGACTCAAATGTCAGAAAAATAAATCATTTTGTTTGAATAATATTTCACAAATAAATAGTAAAAAAAGTTTTTAAACTGATTTATTTACCAAACATTTATTATTTCAATACGTGAGTAGTTCCTATATTAAGGCAAAAAAAAAAAAAAAAAATCAACAATCCGACTTTGAAATTTTAAGTTTCAAATAAAATAATATTGCTACTATGATTAAGCTATTCACAGAATCGACATTTTCAATCTTCTTACATTCATTCCCTTTCGATGAGAGATAGAAACTTTTTCTTACTATAATGTAATTAGAAACAGAAGCGAATATTATATTAAGATATTTCGACTTTTTAAATATTTCTTGACTGATTAAGATAATAATGATGTGTTTATAAACTATTTAACTTAGCATTTTATATAATTTCGACAAGGATTTCGTCGTGTAAAAAGTCATAACGAAACACTATAAACAAAATAAAGTTCGTAAAATAAGTCAAATAAGTTTCCTCGAGGAAAACACTGAATTTTAAAAATTTGTATTAAGTCAACAGAAATATACGGCCATCATCTTTGGAATAAAAACGCGCCAAAAACTACCTTCAATTAAAAGTCACACATGCTGAAATAAAATGAACTACCACAGATTCAATATCACAGCTCAAAAGAAAAACCAAATCTTTTCAAACATGACTTCCTCAGAAAGATCCCCAGACTGTTTTGATTATTGAATAAAAAAAATATAACTTTTATCTTCAAAAAATGATGCATCATCCCTTTTATGCAAAGCGAATTATTTCATTGAAGCTAATAACAGATGTAGTTCAATGAGCAGAGTTGAACTTTCCCAACTTTCGCAATATTGGATTCAAACACCTCGAATACAAGAGAGATGACAAAATGTCAGACCTTTATATTTCCCAGGTAAATATTTCCATCGACTAGCCTCTATTTCGCCAAATAAAGCATTGTAACCTTAATCATCATCGCCAATTACAAATGTCTGAGGAAAACACATAGCAACTGAATGAGAAAAGAGCAGGCTTTCAAATAAATTTCAATGAACCATGGCGTACAGCCTTGATTTGGCGTCAGCTGGACATCGAGGTCAAAATCTGTACCGAAGGCACTTAAGTCTGCATTTTTCAACAGCTGCGTCTGCATGAGGTAGAAGTAGATAATGGTGGTGGTGGTGGAGAAATAACTATCAAAGCACTTGAAAGAAAATATTGAACTTCATTCTCGGAAAAATATTAAAGAACCGATTCGATGTTCAGATATTTCAATAGGTTCATAGGTTATAGATTTCAATATTGACGAAATACTACCAAAGAAAAAAAAAGACATAGAAAAAAAATATTCTTCCACTTCTTTTTAAAAAAATCCGAGGGGTGGGGGTGGGGGGTATTTAGCATTATTTTACAATCCTGAGTATTATTTTGCTCTCGTGCAAAATAGTTCATTTTGTACAAGAGCAAATGCATTATCGAAGTAGCTTCATGTTCTATCTTCCAAAGGTGCTTTAACAATGTTAACAATGAAACATGTTCACATTTATTTCTCAAAACTTGTAAAGAGAGACATTACTATTTTATATCTTAAGTATTTTTCTTGTAATAAATTTTATTTTTATTCTCTTTCTAATGCAAAATCTATTAGTTTTTTGATCTAATGTAATTGATCACTAGCATTAATAAGAAATCACAATAATAAATTCTACCATCTATAGGTTTACATGGAAACATCGTTCAAAAAACCATTTCTTCTTAGCAGTGATTTGTCATATAATTACAAGTTTTGCTTTAACTTAATATTTATGCCTTATTTTTTTATAGACAAAAAACTTTTTTTTTGTTCAATACATTCAACGTTTTTTCCATGTGAATGAAAAATTCCAAAAATTTTAATATAAAATTTTATTAATGTTTTATTTTTTTTAAAAAAAGTTCTCTGACAGGAAAAAAAATGCTTTATTTTTAGCAAATTAAACCACTTGTTTTATTGAGTTGTAATTAAGTTTTTAACTTTTATCAACAATTTTTTAAAGCATTACGATTATCAATGATTCATTAAAGCATTCTTACATTCATAAGAGCATAGTCGATGATTGGGAACTTCAGTGAATCATTCACTTAAGATTATGACATATATATATAAATATATATTATATATATATATATATATATATATATATATATATATATAATTTCAAAATTTCAGTCGACATAATTTCTTTCTGATTACTCTATATAAATTTATTTAAAAAAACTGTATGATTTTGTAATTCTAATCAAACTTTCATTTTTTAGAAAAATTTTTATGCACACGCACGGAATTTTCATAAGATTTTTTTTAATTACCTAAGAAAACTCGAAAGAAACCGAAATCTTCATCATCGATTTTATTTATTTTCCGCAAAAATTAAGACATCTCGAACATTTAAATATATTTAAATCTAATTAGAACATCATTTTGAGAAAAGTCATTTAAATTAATTGTTTTTAAGCCTTTAAAATCTTTATTTTATTGAAGAACACATTTTATAATGCCATTTTAGTTGACTATAAAAATATATTTTAATGCTGAAACAAAAAAAAAATTCATATTTTCATCCATTTTTAGCAGAAAAAAAAGCAAATTTGTATTTTAATTAGGTGAGGGTTGTAAAAGACGATTACAAATTTTTAAAAAACACCAAATGCAAAATATTTTTAGAAGACAATTATAAAATGTAAAAAAAAATCAGGCTATTAAATATATAAACCATAGATAAAGACAAATAAAAAATCAGTTAAATAATAATTGGCAAAGAAAATTGCCAATCTTATTAAAATACGAAAGATAAACTTGTAAACATAAGCTTTTATCTTAAATAATACAGAAAGAATTAACCACAGAAAAGAAAAGAATCGACCATTTATTAAAAAAGATTCCCTAATCTCAAAAAGCATTCATCTTATAAAAGAAAAAAAAAAAGAACATTTTCAAAGTAAGAGAAATAAGCTCATCGTCACCTACCAAAAAATGAAGCTATATATTTGAGCATTATCAAAGCCACAAATCAAACACAATTTATCATTGCTTCTTACAAGTCTTAGATTTATAATTTTACATTTTCAGCCGATAAAAGCATTTTCATTGGGGAAAAAATCAATTAACGTTTTTTCTCTTCTTCTGTGACTAATTTTTCGCCTTAGTATCTCATAGTTCCTTTCTGGCAGTCAACACTCTTATCTGTTTACTTATAGTACTTTCCATTTTCACATGAATTCCCGTCATTTTTTATATTTTCTTTATTCTTGTTCTTTTCTTCTTTATTACAGTTTGAGTAATAAAAGCAGGAAAGGGAAATAATTTTTCTTCTTTTCTTGATTTTATAAAGGTGAAAAAGAATTACTAAAAGTTTTTGTAGCCTCGGGTGTTAGAAACAAGAGTAGACGAAGGGAAAAATTGATGCAATCAGCATATTTGTATTAAGAAAAAGAACAAGGACTCTTTCAATGAAACTTTTCCCTCTCCAGTGAATTTTTCTGTTTAGAACTTTTTCAAGATAAATTAGTCATCTAGCACGCACGCAAAATAAAGAGTAAAAAAAAAACTTTTTCACCATTTCAACGAAAGTTTTATTTTCATTCCGTAAAAACTTTTTTTCAAGAATTTGTTTTCTTTACTTTTTTCGGAGGTTATCTACGAATTCACCTCTGAGGCTTTTCGAATCTTCTTTCCTATCTAAAGATTTTCAATACATTTCTGCAGAGGAATAAAGCGATGTAGGATTAAAAAACCATGTTTTTCTTCGTAGAAAGAAGGTATTAAAAAATAAAAAACGAATCCAAAAGCAAAACCGAAACCTATACCTCCCAGCTTTTTGTTACCGAAAAATTTCCTCTTGCATATGTGTATATTCAGGAACACAAGTCAATAGTTGTAACAAATTGCAATGAGATAACTTGACGAAAAAAACTGTGAAAGAAAAAAATGAAAGGAACGAAAGATAAAAAAGAAAGTAAGTCGAGTCATCTTTTAAAACAATTGACAGTCTATTTTAAACAAGGACAATGAAGACTTTCATGTGCTAGAAATATGATTCAAATGTTTCCGAATTTTATTGCAAAAATGTCTATTAAATAAAACTATACATATTGGTTTTGTAAAATATGTAATACAAATGTTTTAGTTATATGTATTGAAACAAACATGGAAATGGAAATGTTTCATGCGTTTTATAAAATTACTATAAAATTCCTGTCCTTGTATGCCGTGTCAAGCTTTTAATAAAACCTCTACGAATATAGAAAGAGTTTTTAATAAAAATTATTGAAGAATCTCGATTGTTTGGGAAATCAGTTGTTTCTCGGATTCAGAATATTTTTTACCAACTGATTATTCTTATCTGCAAGTCCATTTTTATTCTTCAGGGCTCTTATTCTTTAGGTGAGGCAACCAGCGATATTTATTCTCCTACTCTTTGGTTTCTGCTTTCTTAGTCAAAACAACTATTCACTTTATCACTCAAAATGAAAAAGGCCCATCCATTCGGAGTACAGAAATAATACTTGTTTGCTTTTTCACCTCACTCATCATTGAGGTCAATAATAATCATACTAAGTGTCAAAGAATTGATGGAGGTAAAAACTGCAGCAGTTTTTTGTTCTGAATCAACTTTTATTGTGAATCACTTCTAAATAATTTGTTTTTATTTATCCACCCTTTGAACTTAAGCCTCCGATGGCTTCTTCTATTCGTCAAGGTAACTTGCATTTCACGTGAATGGCACGCAGAGGCTTTAGTTGGTTTTCATATTTTGTATTAGCTCTCTGTCATTCATTTCTTCTTTTATGTGTTCAGTCTTTTACTTAAGAATATCAAGTACGAAGTAGGTGAAGGGAGTTAAAAAAAAAAGAGAGAGGAAAAGAAAATTCGACAATTTAACGACAGCCCAGTTGTCAGCATGATTAAAAGAGGAAAGGCAAAGTCAAGGTCCATGATCTCTACAGCCATGTTTGGACACATTTCTTACAGCTGAATATTAATTTGATACACCTTGAAATAATTTTCACAGATTAGATAATAAGAAAAATCATTTCCTTAAGATGAAGTAAGCGCAATTATGAAAATAGAATAAAAGAAATTTTCATTTAAAAATTCTTAAAAATTATAAAAGACAGAGAAAAAAGTAACGTTGAATATTTTCAAAAGATCAATATTACAAATAAACAAACCAGTTTTTTTTTTTTTTTTTTTTTGGGGGGGGGGTCCTTGCGTATGTGGGTATGTGTGAAATTTACAAAATAATTTAATCTCATTCATTAGATAGCGGAAGTATTGGAAAATAAAGTTTCATATATAGTTAAAACTATAACGTGCTTGATAAATTGTTTTTATCGTCCAAAAACTCATCATAAAAACAAAAAAATTATCAAATATTTTTTCGATCCTAGTTACATCTTTACTAAATATAATCTACTGAAAAAATGTTCCAAGCCTTTTTTTGCAGTTTTAATCTTTTCATTAACTCTCCATTTCTTTCCAAGACAATATTATTTTAAAATGTATTCGTATAGATTATAGAAAAAACGTCTAATGTTATTTCGCCCACATTAATTTAAGCAGGACACTCAAGTTTCCTAATTGCATATCAAGGGATATGAAGTTACTATAGGAACAAAGATATGAAGGATATAAGGTTACTATATATCAAAGGATCTGAAGCTCTATTGGATATATAATTTTTTTCATAACTGGAATGAAAGATAGAATTCTTAGTAATGCATTATACAAGCAATACATACACTAATTATTATTATATTATATACAGGAGCCTTTTGCAGTTTCAGTATGCTGAGAATTTAAAATTAGCCTACTACTGACAAGCTTAAAAACAAAAGACATAAAAATGAATAACATTTTCAACGTTGGCAATTTCATTTAATAATTTAAAACCGCATACATAACAGGCAAATGTCTTCATTCTGTACATAATGTATTATTACAGAAAAAATCTTGTTTTTGATAGCTCAGATTGTTTGCCCCTTTTTAAATGTAGAGAACAATTATGATCATGATTTAAAATTTAAAATCGAATTAAAGTGCAACTCCACAACCAATTTTATTTAATTTGATGCTTCCAAAATAAAGATATCTGGCAACGAACTATTACAATAGTGTCATCACTTAACAAAATTAACCGAATAGATAGTATATTTTACCCGAAAATTACAATTTAATTAGAAAGACTGCACCAGAATGCCTTTCAAAAAGAAATTGGTAAACTAATAAAAAAAAATGTTACGATCAAAAAGGTAAAACACATTTGGTAGATTCCAAACAAAATTTTATATTTTAGAGCATGGCTTGCATGAAAGAACTTCAGATCACTAATCTTAGATTGCCAATCATTTAGTTGGTGGGCAGCGAAGTTATTGCAACCATTTCATTATTAGGCATACTAGAACGCAAGTCTTTTATCAAAGTGAACCCGACGTTTTAAAATATGCGTAAACTTTGCTAAAAATCATTTTTTTTTCGTTTTGCCTAGTTAAAGGCAACTGTTCATAAGCTTCACTGATTTGAAATCGACGAAACTAACATTGATGTCATTTAAGAGAGTGCTGAAACTGTGCCATTAACAGGAAGCTTTGATGCTCAGACGAAAAAGAATTTTTCGATTGAATTCATTCAAATTTCAAAATCTCTCATCAACTGTTCTAATCCGTACAATAAAAACATATTATTAGTCAGGGTTAATAATTTGAACTATTTGCATAAAACAGTAACTGCTCTTGATGTTATCGACTTACTTTTCGAAAAGGTTCCAAGACGTCCGGATAATGTTGCTACGCTTCAATGTTAAAAGTGATTTTTATTTATTTGGATATTTTGTTAAGTCTAGTTTTTGTAGAGCTTTAAATATTTGAATTAAATGTACTTCCCAATAATGTAAATATTGGAACTTCAGACTATTATAAGAATCAAACAAAACAAAAAAGTTAACTTGGGATTTTCTTTGTAATTACAATTTTAAAAACTAAGCAAATGAAAAATAATTAATTTTAAAACTGTTATTAACTTCAAGCATAAATCTAGAATGATTTCCAGCAAACTCTTTCAGAAGCTCAAAATGTTTTGTTGGTAATATTACACATAACGACTATGCATAAATTATATAGTACATCTATATTGAAAAAAGTGTTTTCAGTAAAGTCTCATCAGTATTCATTTAACGATCTAAGAAGAAGAAGAAGAAAAGGTAAATAATCACTAAGCAATATTATACGTCTTCAAGCGGAATAAACTCATTCTCAACAGCTCTTGCATAAAGCGACATTTAAATAACTGCTATGCATCCCAGTCAATTTAAAAGAGAAATAAGTTTAATTTAGGGAATAAGTCCAGGTAATTGTGCGATAGAAAGCTAATCTCTGTTTTAGAAATAAGATAAAAGTAAAGGAAGTAAGTATATTCCTTTTCCGAGATTAAAATTGAAAATAGATTGTCTCAGTTGCTATAACAATGTACGAGGTTTTGATATGGTATTTATCTATCCAACTTTAATAAATATTCTTTTATTTCCCAGAACCATGATAGGCACGAGAATTTGCAAAAGCGTGTTCTTAAATGGCGGCTGACGATCGACCCTTTAAGTATTGACCTGTCTTAAAATCTTGTTTAAACGAATAGAATCCAAAATGGCTACCGACATCTTCGCGTGAGCGATTCGCTTAATAGCTAGATTCACTAGCCGCAACTTAAGACGATAAAAAATGTATTAAAATAAGAAAGGGAGGGGGAAATAGAAGTAGTGTTTCAAAAAGGGAGTCTTCACCTTCCTACCCCCCCCCCTTCTATTTGCACGGTTTTATGCATAGAACATTCAAAGTTCCACTCCTTTGAACAGGTCTACAAGAGTAAAATCTTTAGTCTCAGCATACTCATCAAAAGGTTAAAAGAAAATGTTTCGGAAATTGAAAGTTGAGCGAAAGGAGATTTTTCTTCTTCTATGTAATATATTCAGGTAATTTTTTCCTCCACTCTTACAGGAAGATTTTTATATTTGACGACGCAAGATAGAACTTAAAACTTAAAAAAATCGTAATGAAGTTAGAACCGTGCTTCTGAAATAAAACTTAGAATTTAGTTAACAGAATATATGTACAAAACTTTTAGCTCTACTTTCAACTATAATAGCAAATTTTCTTACAGCTTACACTAAATAACAGGAAAATGCTTTTCAGAAAACATCAAATCAAATTCAGATTTACGGCCATCTTCACACAGTAAAAATTTCTACGGCGATTGCATTTATTCTTAAGTTAAACTTTTTGAATGTTGTTCAAAAATAAATTTAATATTTTCAGTACTATTCAGTACTAAAAAATTATTTACACATTTCAAAATTAAAATATATCAGAACTAAACAGTAAATTAACCCATTCAATTCATCAGACAAAAATTTCAGGAATGTCTACTAACAATTTAGAATTAAAATAATATAAACAATTAGGGGTATATTTATTTAATCCATAACTATGTTTCTTAATTTAGTACAAAAAATGAAAGAAAAGAAAATTCAAAACTTGCATTGAACAACAATGCCTGAATTATTTACAGCATAAGAAAAAAAATTTAAATTATTATTATTTATTTATTTTGCTTATATAAGTAATGTGAGCAAACAAAAATGTTGAAATACATATTAAGGACAATCCTAAATTATTGAAATTAAAGAACAGAATATAGAATGACAGTGAACATTCAAATAAACATTAATATATACGCAGAGCGATTGATACATCAAAATAACATAAAAATACTAATAAAAATTATTGTTAAAATCAATATTAACAAGGTAAAAAAATTAATTAAATAGCATTAGAGAATAAAAGTAACTTATATGGAAAAATTTTATAAGTCGTTAAAATTTAAAGTATTTAATTAAAAAATTAAAGAGAAAAACGGATTAATCTTAAAAGTTAACAATATCTAAGCTTAATGCCCTTAAATGAAAACTACAAACCAAAGTGGTAATTTCTCGAGGAGGACGGCCCAAAAAATATAAATCCAAATTAAATCCGATACCTTCCTATATGAAACTAAAGTTAGCTATAAAATAACATTTACATTAACTTCAGAGAAAAATGATTTTCCCACATCTTTATGAATCTGGTAGATACGGCCTAAATCTCCAATAAAAATGCAGCTTAATTCTCTTCAGAATAAAAAGAAACTGAGTGGTTGTTCATTGGTTACGTCCATGATGATAATAATAAACCACTTTTCATCCCTTCTAAATCCATGCAGAACAGATTAAAATAATTATGTAGGAGAAGAAGGGCCGCTGCCAAATGGAAGATTCATAACATGCATTACAATTCAAAAGGAATAAAAAGATTTTCAGAAAAATAAAAAGAAATCTGTCTAATGTAATATTCAAGTGCAGATCGCTCACATTCGTTCCTTCCACCTGTAATGCATTTGATACGGTGCAAGGAAAAGCATTCAATGAACATTCGAGAGTAATAGGGCATATAATATTTAAACGGGAAAAAAGCCATTGCTTATTCGATGATAACAAAAAGTAGACGACGCCAGTCCAGGGAATGAGGCTTAACGTAAAGCAGACGTTGAAGGAATTCAATATTTTTGTAAAAATGGATGCAATGCTGAATGAGAAGCATCAATTCTGACACGAGTAGCAGAGTTCTTAAATTTTTGCTTAGACATATTTAAAAATAAAATTTAACTAAAAATGATCGAAAGTTTACATTTATAATTAAAAATTCATTTGGTTTATAATTGCAAAGTCCTTAGCAGTCGAGTATAAATAGTAGGAAACTATTAAAGGCGAAAAAAATCTTTTTCAAACAAGCAACCGAAGATTACTTCCTCAATTAGTTCAAGTTCTATGATAGGCGCATCGGAATTTGTCTTCAAAACTAGAAAAAAGTAAAAATATTTCCGCATTTTTTAACAACAACTTCATAGTTTCTCGTATTATTTTTCCCATTAAAAATTTTTGCAAAAAAAAGTAATAAATTACAAATAAGAGTTTAGAAGTGGTAAACGAAATGTATAAATTATTAAATGAGTAGCTTTCAACATCATATAAAAATTTAAATATTTATTCCAAATATTTAAACCGAGATAGGAATGAAGCATTAAAAAATACTGAATACAGAATGCATGAAATCACATGCAAAAAGAATGTCTCTGAAGTTTTTCCGGATTCAGGACTTCTGAATGGCTCCAATTAGAGAGCAGCTAATCACAATTAAATACAGAACAACAAAATACAAAAACAGAATGTAAATTTCGTAAAATAAAATATGTCATATAGTAAAGCTAAACAACGGAAAAAATATAAATGTAACCAATCAAAAGACATTGCTTTCACTGCGATAAGAAATCCTGTCTGTTTTTTCTACAACAAAAATCTTTACATGATGCATACATGAAGTTCCGAGATAGAAGCTGATAAATCAAACGGAAAATGCTTTCAAAAATCAACATACATGTGGCAAATATCGGATGACAATCTTAAAACATTAGTATGCAAACTAAATATTAGAATTGTGATCTGAAATTTGAGAAGTGCACAAGATTTCGCTGATTATAAAATTCAATAAAGCATCTCAGAAAGGCGCTTTTACATTAATAACTAGAATCGTCATATGTGTTCCCTCCCTCCAATCAAATACTATCACCTCATCCGGTGATAATATTCAGTTGAAGAAAATTTTGAAAATATTTCAGCAGAAAAAGAATAACAACCGATAAGCAAGCAGAAGGAATATTTTCAAAATTTCCGCTACAATTCTTTCTTATTTCAGAAAGAAAACTATTAGGGAATTATTTTTCGATGATTTGTCGATTCGACAAGTTTGTATAGATGAATTATACTCATTCGGTCGAATTTTTTTAACTGCTTCTTGACAAAGATATATTAAAAGACATGAAATAATATATTTAAGTAACGTTTTACTGCAAGAAAAAGAACTCGACATTTTCACACGTGTTACTGGAGAAAAAACAAATGAAACTGTTAAACGGGTCACTCACAATATATTTAATTTTATAGTTATTGAATTTTAACCGCATAGAAAATTCCTATCGATTTAGACAAGAATTTTCAACCAGTAATATTTTATTAGTTTATTAGTATTCTTAATATTTTATTAGTCATTTCGCATATTCATTTTTAAGACCACTGAAATCATTATCTATGGACTATTCCATAGAGAGGAGTGTATTCCAACTACTATCAGAACAATTTACTTCGCAATAAAATAATGAAATAAAACTTCACGCAAATGGTGCCGTACAAAACTCGAAACTTTAACAAGATAAAAATAATCATTGTCTACATTTTAAATGTCTCTCCTACACATTACAAAGCTTGATGTTAAACCTCCCATATACAAATGTTCCGGAGATTTAGAATCATTCAAATATTTCGGAAAGGGGGAATCCTTTATGCATTGATTACATAAAATAATGAATGTAATAATGGTATGATGTGGGTATAAATTAAAAGTTCCGTGAAAACCATTTCGACATTTGATTCGTGAATTTAACTTTACAGTATGAAAAACATAATTCCGTTAAAGAAAATTACAGAGGAGAAATCAGAACAAAGAAATAAGGGATTATTATCGAAGCTCTACCCCACCGTTTACATACACATCAACGATTTTTGCGAACCATAAAACTGTAGCATCTTCACTTAATGATATTGTCTTTATGTTACAAATATTTCACCGTAGTCGCAATAACAGAAAAGAGTATTTTTGCCAGCCCTTGAGGAAACAATCTTTTTCTTTTCCTTTTCATATTTCATAGGTCTGCTTCTATTCGAAGAGCATTTTGTTTTTCCCTCCACTGATATTTATTGTATTCATTTAGGCTTTTGAATTATGTATTGACTAGACCAGAGGCTACGTAGTTAGAGCCTCTTTTTTTTTACACTTCTTTTCTTTTTATTCTTATACTTCGTTATTTTTGGGTGGTACGTTGGGGATTGGTTTACAATCATTGCTATAGTACATTATTGTTTAGTAGCAGGAAATCGAGCACAGTGGAATGTTTGCCGATATTGCGTTAAGGGATTTCTGTCATTGAATACCAACATAAAGAAATTAATAAAAGTTAAAAAAAAAGAATCATGAAATAGCTTATACTTGGAACGCACTAGTTAGTTTGTATGTGTACTGGATTATCTTAAACCTGTGTCCATTAAAAAAAAATTTTTTTTTGAACTTTTCACATTACATGAGATTTATAAACACATCGTATTACTTATAGATATCATCTTAATTATTCTAAATATTCATGAATATATAGATTAATTTACGTTGTACATAAATTTTACATTTTTATTTATTCCTTTTTTTTACTAGTTGGATTTAATAATTTCACTTTGCTTCTATTGTTTCAAGTTCCTTTCAAATGTTGACATCTTTCTCTTCGGAAAATGTTTTGCGGGAAAGTTACTGAATGCACTGTAATGACAAAAGTCATTGCATAGCAATATGTAAATATACAGATAAAATTAGTACTGCATATAAAATGTATAAAAGGGGAGAGCATTGGCCATGATTATGATTGCAGGACTTTGAATGCGAAATGGTAGTTAAAGCTAGACGCACGGGACATTCCATTTCGGAATTCGTAAGAGAATTCAACATTCCGAGATTCACACTGCCAATAGTGTGCCGAGAATTCCTACTTTCAGGCATAACCACCGACCATGGACCACGCAGTGGTCGACCGCATGCACTTAATTAAAGAGACCAGCTATGTGTGCATAGAATTGTCAGTGTTAGCAGATAAACAACACTGCGTGAAATAACCGCAGAAATCAACGTGGCACATACGACAGAAATGTCCGTTAGGACATTGAAGCGAAATTTGATTTTAATGGGCAATGGCAACAGTAGATGACTCGAGTAATTTTACTAATAACACAACATCATCTGTAGCACCTATCCTGGGCTTGTAACCATATCGTTTGGACCCTAGGTGACTGGGAAATGTATTGGTTATAAGATTCAAGATTTCAGTTGATAAGAGCTAATGGTAGGGCTCGAGTGCGGCATAGATCCCATGAATTTAAGATGTCAACAGGGCAATATGCAAGCTGGTGATGGCTCCATAATGGTGCGGGTTGTTTTTACATGGAATGGACTGGGTGTTCTGGTCCAACTAAACCGATCACTAACTTGAAATTGTTATGTTCAGCTACTTGCAGACTACATGCAGTCACTCATGAAGTTCATGTATCCAAACAACGATGGAATTTTTACGGATGACAATACTTTATGTCACCGACATGAGGCATTGTTCTGGATTCGCAACAGATTTGAAGAACATTTTGGACAATTCCAGCGAATTCTATGGCCACCTAGATCGCTCGAAATGAATCGCATCAAACAGATATGAGATATAATCGAGAGGTCAGTTCGTGCACAAAATCTTGCATTGACAACACTTGCGACACCACGTTGAGTCTCTATTCGCCGAAGAAAAGTAAATCCGACAAGTTATTAGGAGGTATTCCATGACTTTATCATCTCAATATATTTTAGTTCATTAATACTTTAAAAAAACAATTCCAATAATCCTTTCTCGTTAATGAAGCATCTCTGGGCTATAATTCGGGCCATAGTTTCATAGCCAATTTTTTTATCTTTAAAATCTAGATTTACTTAATTTTCCATTAGCATCCTAAAGCGATATCATCTTAACATTATATTGTGAAAAGGCATGACTTTGGATATTGTCTGGTGCTTCATTTAGATGTTTATTCAGTTGGTCCTATAACAAAGAAAAATGATTTACTTAAATTTCCAAAAAAAAAAACAACTGAATTTTAATTAATTTTAAAACTGGATTTTAATAAATTTTAAAAATTGGATTTAAGATAATTTATTTATTTTTTACTACAAAAGATTTTAATTTTTCTTTAAATGTATTTATTATTTTCTAATTTAGTTATTCGCATTTAAAAGTGCCCTCGTATTTTGCTTTGTTAGTGCTGAAATTTTTTTATTATAGTTAATAAACGTAGCTACTACAATTATTCTTTTTATCAATTACCCCTTAACGACTTTCTAACCAACATTTAATATCCGAATATTTCCTGAGATACTACCACTTGATACTTCATATTTCTTTTCTCAGACTTTGAATACTTCTGATCTTTTCAACATGGACGTGAAATAATGCACGGGTTTGTTTATTAAAATATCTGTAAGTAAGAAATGGAGAGATGTAATGTTTAAAGTTTACAACTTATTAATTGTTGCAAACTGTTTTGAATGTCATGTTTATTTGGTTAATTGGGCAAACAAATATATCTCAGAATCCTCGAGGATTTATGGAGCCCATGAAAACTAGAATCGTTGAAGAAATTTCCGAAACAAATCATTATCCAGAGTCTTTAATGAATTTTCAGAACATTCAAATCTTTACGGTAAAGTCCCAGTAACAATTCCACTTAAATTAGTGAAGGCAATCGTTCTGATTGGTTTAAAGGGAAGTTCGGCGGGGATTTTGTCATACACATTCGAATGTTCCGAAAGTTCTTTCAAATGACACAGACAATGGATTTCTTAGAAAAAATCTCGAATTACGTCTTTTTTCATGTACCTTGTGAATTAACGGAGATAGTAGAACACATTTTTCTTATCAGAATAAACATATAAAATTCTAAACATCTGACAATAATCAAAAATCAAAAAAATCAATAATCAACAATCAAAAAATCCAAAATCCTTTAAAATGTTAATCTACTTATTAACTTTTATAAAATTAGCTGTAGGTCTGAAAACACAATACGATCTTTTGTCTTTCTAAGTTGAATACATGAACCTTATTACTGCTGATGACGAGAATATTGTTTGCATCGACCCAGATGTTCTCAAGTTCGTAATCAGACTCCTTCAAAGTATAGCCTATTAGTTAAAGTGGTCCTTTCACAGAATCAGTTTATCGGTCTTTTCACGCCCATTGCACCATTAAGTAAGCAGGCAGGAGCTTTCTTTAAAATCGATTGTATTAGAATCACAAGGGGCCAGAAGAAGGGAGCATCCCTCACTGCATTATCTGTTCTGTGGCGAATTCGTGAATGAGTTTTGCCCAGATTTCCGGAAGGAAGTAACTTGCTAAAATCGATGCGAAAGGCCAACTTTTGTCATTTAGTAGCTTTCCGCAGACAATAGGGGAACTTAGAGGAAGATGCGAGACAAGGTCAATTTTTGAATGAGTTCTATTGCATTGCTCTCATTATAATTGCAATGTCGGCCGCAACTACTTGATTCTGCTGCGATTTTAATAAAAATATAGATTAGACTTCTTGAGAATTTCGATACGACGATGCAGAGCATATCAACAGTATTGAAGTCTTTTTTCTCAATATTAAGATATATCTTGATTCATTAAACCCTACACAAATAATTTTTCTGCGTGAGAAATATAACTTCAATTTCCTGCATTTTATCAGAATATCAACTGAAGAAATTAACAAGTTGAAGGAAAAAAAATATTTCATGGGAAAGGGGGGGGGGAAAGGCACTTTTTACCACATCATAGCCATTACACCACATTAAAAATAAATCATTTGAAGCATGACCCTCTATTACAAGCCTGCATAATAGCACATAAACATTTATGTGTCTTTTGTACATTAATTTGGAATTAAAAAACAAAAATGATATATTAAAACAAAAGCATCCTTATAGATCAGGAGCGGGCATTAAGTCGACAGTGATCGACCGGCGGATCACCAAGACATTTTTGGGGTGACCACCTTGACTAGGACCTAAGACGCGAATACTAAATGAAACATATTTAAGGAAAACCGATATAATATAAATTATATATTCTCTATAACTCTTGAAGAAAACGAAGTATTTCACCTTCAAAATGACAGTTTAGAACCTAAGAATAAATTTTGTAATCTAATGGATGTATCCTAATTTTAAAAAAGTTACAATTCATTTAACACTATTCTTTAGGTCTACATACCTGTGTGAATATGCATTTTCAACGATGAATATGATTAAGACAACATATCGTTTCCATCTCGCAGACGACCACTTAGAATCCAGTGCAAGATTAGCAGTTAGTAATTATACACCGAAATATTCAAAATTGGCAAACAGTATGCAGACTAAGTCTTCTACTCACTATAACTAAGAGAACTAACTTCAGATGAAAATATTTTTAATGTATTTCGAATTGTTTGATATTAAATACGTCATTTGATATTATTATACTTGTGACTATAATTATTAAGTTTGTATCTTGCTATTATTATTATGTTTGTAGTTATGTCGGTAAGTACATATTCCGTATATATATTACAGACTTTTTTTTCAGCTCACCACACCTACACAACTGAATGGACCGCAACACCTTGAAAAAATTAGAAGTAGCCCGTACCCTGAAAAAGCATGCCTATCCCTGTTATAGATCATAGCAAATTAACTTCAGAACGAACAGACAGTTATAAATTAAATATGCTGATTATAAATTCTGTCTACTCTAATTGTATTAAAGTAGTCACCATTCATATGATAAAAATTACCGACATATGTACAGTCGGTAATTTTTATCATATGAATATTGCAAAAAGCAAAAAAAAATTATCAATTGCAATACTGCGAGCTGTAATATTATTGAATTTTTCTTCTTGTTTATTTCGCCGAATCAAAAAGAAATCCCGATCATTTGAAGAAGAGATGAACCAAAAGCACCAGGAAATGCTTCGGTTTAACACACATCACAGATTCAGTTTTCGATTACTTTAGATAATGTTCAATACGAAACAAAACAATTTAGAACTATTTGATGTATAACTTTCCTTGCCATTCTGTCTACTAGAAATGGATTGAATTTATATTGTTTATTATGCTGCCTTTTAATGACTAAACAGAGATTCTTAAATATTGGGATTTCTGAATTTCCAAGAAAAATTGAAAAGAATATCATAAAATTTTAAATTCTCATTTTTAAATAAAATAAAAATAAATTTTAGAACTAAGAATTCTCATTTTTTGCAACATTTTTTTCACTTAGCTACACAAATGATAGAGAATGATAGGATAAATGAAATTTCCTGCATGATATTATATATTTACATGCCAAAATATATTTCGGACCTAAATTGCAAATAATATTTTCAGTACCTATAATTCAAAGCAGAAATGGCTAAAGCAAATGAATGCAAAAATGTATGCTTATATACTTTACTACGATGAGATACCAATATGACATAAGATGGCGATTTATTAATATCAGGTAATTATTAATAATATCAATATTAATATAATTTATTAATATTAATATTAGGCTTGTTCCTTTCCTAAAATTCTCAAGCTATTTTAAAAATTGTCTACTAAAATTCTATATAAAACTGATTTTCAAAGAAAAATTCAAAAACTCGACAATATTGCTGTAGTTTCATCTACAAATATTTCATATGTTTGAAATTTCTTCCTAACACCAGATGAACTGTTTCAAATGCAGTGCACTGAAATTTCAACTTTTAATTTTATTGAATTTTCCCTTTCGATTAGGAACATGCCCAACGGAAAAAATGACTTATCGCATTAAGGTTAGGTAATATTACTTATTTTTCTAGAAAAGCCTAAAGTTTCAGATACACAGTCGGGGAAGAAAAAACAGATTTTTTTCCACCTATGAGAAATGAAATATGTAATAGAAATGCATATAAAGGTAATAAAATAACATTGATATTACCTGTAATCTGAAAACTGTCCTTACCTGAAAAAAGAAAAAAAAAACGTTGCATAAATAACTAAAAGTCATAAAAAGGCAAATTCTTTCAGAAATTTCGATAATGTTGAAATTTTAGAAAAATATAGCATATGCAATTTTCAATTAAAATATTTAATAATTTCTATAACAGTCTCTTTAAAACTTTTTGTTAACAATACTTGTATAACGACACTACAACAAAAACAACCTATTATAGCAAAGTCATGAGAAAGCCTTATATATAAACTAATAAATTTATATTACGTTGAATTGCACCAAAATTTTTTTCTGCGAAATTCTCCGTAAGGATTATTACAAACACATAATTAGAATATTAAGAAAGAAAGAAAAATTAACAATTTCATAAATTTCGAATCAGCTTAAGAATTTTTTTTTATCCTTTATAGCGCCAGTTAGCTCTATTTCCTCATTCTCTTCGTGAAAATGGATTAACTAACTTAATTGAAACAATAAAAATAACCCAATTCATAATTTTCAGAGATTCACGTATTTCCTTCAAACCAATGAGTCGTTCACTGGATTTACTTAGCATGAAAATGCATTTGGGGATTCATTAATGGGGAATAAAGCCTGTAACAAAGCAAAATTTAAAAAATATCCCCGTTTCTAAAAAAAATTTACACCCTCCAAACAAAAGGAAAAATTATGCATGAAAAAAAAAACCCTTCGAGTCAACTGCAAATGTAACGATTGCTATTTTTTTAAAATCATTTTCTTTACTTAAGTTTATTATCATAAGTTAACTGAGTGAAAATAATTGTATGTAAAAGCATAAGGAGAATTAACATAAGACTAAGGAGATTATAATATTTATGTCATTCAATAAAATGTAAAAACTGCATTTAGTTAATCTAGTGAAAATTTTCACTTGAGGGTTTTTTTAACTTCAAAAAAACACCTCTTGAATGTCAAAAAAAAAAAAAAAATTCTGACGGAAAATTCCCGTATAAACACAGTCGACTTTTTTTCCAGCTATTTTTAAAGCTAAGTAATAGAAAAAAAGGATATGATTTTCTGGAAAATTTATTCTTACAAACGTCGAAAATTCAAAGTTCTTCATACCTATACTATTCGAAAAATAAGTACAAAAATTAAATATTATTTATATACAAAATATTATTTATATACAAAAATAAAATATTTTTTATATAATTTTCGTTTACAAAATACTTCTTGAAAAATCAGCTTGAAGAAATTTCTGCTTTTGGTGCGTTATTTCTTTTGATTTATGTATTCATACAGCCTTAATTTAAATGAAAAGACAGGATTTTTTTTTGAAAAAGTTATATTGGGAATAATCTAGATTAAGAAATGATTTTCTTTTTAAATGTTACATGAACAATATTTACCAAATGCTTTATTGCGTTTCAATCAAATATTTCTTTTCAAAAGTTTAATTTTGAAAAGAGAGCCATCAGTCTTTATAAAATAACTTTTCTTCGCAACCACTCTAAAACATTTTCAAAAATGAGGACTAAAATGAAAAATAAAACGGAGAAAAATAAACGGAACCTGTCTTCAATAAAGGCAGGTTCAAAAAAATACAATGACAATTTTAACAGAAGAAATATAGAAACTTTTCTACAGTTAGTTCCGACAGAATAGTCAATAAAATCAGTTTGAATAGTCAATGAAATCAGTTAAAAAATAAGCTTACATATTTATAAATTACTCAAAATCCCTGTCACTAAACACTTTATCAAAGAAATTGTCACTTAATTGTTTTTATCTAATGTTTATGTGAAGAAGATAACGAAACTAAATTTACTAAGATTTATATGAAGTAAAATAAAACCCAGTCAAACAGACATTCAAAAAAGAACACAGAAATGAAAAAGACACTGTTTTATATTTTATTCTGAAATGACGAAATAGAAAATAACTAGATACACCATGAAATATCAATCGGAGTTCACTTTTTTTACATCCCAAAGCAGTTACTGGAAAAAATCAAACCTAAACTCAAAACGGCATTCGAAATGAACGTAAACGTAGGTCTTCTCTCATTGGTCATTAAAAACAAAATGTTACTCAGAAAAATCTGAAAAGTCCGGAAGACATTCATTTCGAAACAAGTTGACACAGCAATTAAATAAAATGATCACATGACTATTAATAGGCTAAAAATTTTCTACACAATAACCTTGATGTTAGCGTTAAAACTACTAAAAGTTAGAATCATCATCATGATTATTACATTCGAAATGAACGTAAACGTGGGCCTTTCCTCATTGGTCATCCAAAAAAAAAGAAAAAAAAATTTTACTCGGAAAAATCTGAAAAGTTCGGAAGACATTCATTTCGAAACAAGTTGACAGAGCAATTGAATAAAATGATTACATGACTAAAAATTTTGTACACATCCACCTCGATGTTAGCACTAAAATTAAGAAAAGTCATCATCATTTGGCTCATCATCTCAGTTTTATTAATCTACATAAACGCGTCTTTGATAATATGCATTATACAGAAATTATGCATATTTAATACGAAATTCTATATACTGAAAACTAGACAAATTGGTTGTTACATCAAAAGCAATTATTTACAAGAGAATTAGCAATTATGTTAATCAAAACATATCAGAATCGTATTTACGGTGTCAAAACATAGAAGACTAGATTAAGATATAAATTTAAGAGAAACTTTACCAATTAAAAGCAAACTCAAAGCACGAAATTTCCGTTTGTATTATATATATATTAGTACGCTGACATAAGTGTGTATAATAATTGCTTTTAAAAGCAGGTAACATACCAGAATAAGCTGAAACAATCCTTATTATTTATCTAAGAAAATGATTTCTATAATTGAGGACGTGTCCATATTTTACCATTGTTCCATGCTAAAATAAAACGTTTATAGTGTATATAATAGACAAAGTATGAACTTTCATAGTTAAACAAAATTTTCAAATATTTCCATGCTTACGACGCTACAAATTGGAAAATCAATAATAAATCAATCTAATAAATCATACCTTGCAATTTAAAACTCCTTCATTTCTGTTCTGACCAGTCAAAAGAAAAATATAAATACTGAATACGCGCATCATGAACGAATTTTAGCAGAACTCCATCACTAAGATTTTTACATATTTCCTACTATGCAGGTAGCGAAACATTCTAGCATAAAAAATCTTCACTTGGATAGCAGAAAATTTCAAAAAGGAAAGATCTTTCAAATAATTTGAAACAAACAACAGTGAAGAAAATACCCGTCAATCAAAACTTACATTGAATAAAATTTGCAACCAGTGATATTACCAACTAATCGGCAAAGGACATAATTAGCCCGAAGAAAAAGTAATTTATTATGTGCCAAGAGTTAATGGCATCCATTCAAGCACCTTGTTACAGTATATAGTTAAGCAAAGTAATGGCTTTTTAATGGTCAACTGTTTAATATTTCATACCTCAAATGAATGTTTCATTCAGAATATTAGAATTATAAAAGAAGGTTTCAACGAAATTCAAAATGTGTTTAAACTGCTAAAAATGAGATTCTTATATTTCTAATATTTTAAAAGGTTTTTCTTTTTAAAAAACAAGGAACCTACTCTAATACAAATCGAGCAGCTTTGCTACAATATCTCAAAAATCCTCAATACATGGATAAAAGGCATAGAAGGAGATGCGAAATGGTTCATCAGCAATAATTCGAACAAATGAGGAAAAACCAGGCTTTTCTTTTTTATCAACTGGATCGTTGTGTTTGGATATGCACGTATAAGAAGGATGAGAAAAAAATGCATTAAATCTTTAGAAATAAAAATGAACCAGAGGGTCTTCGTGAAACATTGAATTGTTTCTCATCGATTGCTATAAATCTTATCTGAGAAAGGTTGCAGTTGACAAATGAACTATTTCCTACTTTAGCAAAGAATTAATCTTGCTCAAAACATGGCGAAAATATGTTCTTGATGGTTTAGCAATTGAAAAGTTTACTAATAAAAGGTTTTATCGAATTTCATGATCCCACTTATTACCGTGTTCTGTGGAGTGTTTACAGGCTGTATTCATTGTAATTATTTTGTAAAATGGAAGAGGTCTACAGGCTTTTAATACCTCAATGTTTTTGAGAAATAAAAGTCTAAACATAGAAAAATATTTTACCACCTCAATGCAACAAAGTAGAAATGAAACATAACGGTCATTTGAATTCTCGGTTCAGCTGTCAATAACATGTCCATTTAATACATTAAATAATGACAACAACTGCATACAATAATGAATGCTGGATAGAAGTTGTATTTTTTAAATAGGAATACCTGGAAACTTTTAATTGTATGATGAAAGTACTCCCGCTGTCCCATAATAATAGAAGCAAGTAAATATTCAATGAGAATGTTTAACGAATGCAACTGTAAGTTATGATGTGGCACAAAATGATTCAATCAAAATCAATGTTCCATGACATTTATATTGACATATTCATTCATTTCTAGATTAACCTAATTATTACGAATTATAATTTTTTTCTAATTTCATCCGCTGATTGAAATTGTGTTGAATATTGACCCATTGTAAAAATAAGATGACAAAAAGTTTTCAAGAAAAGATCGAGTAGCGATTGTTCAGTTCAAAAGATAAATGAAAAGTTGCAGAAAGGTATAATTACGTAAACTGCAAGTGGAACAGAACAGCCATATAAGAATTTGGGAAAGTTCATCGGAAAATAATTATCAAGATGAATGTCATGCTACTGTTGATTATTTTAAGAAAAACTACGTGCGTAAATGGAAAAAAAACTTGAGAAACCTAGATATAATCTTTACAGCAGTTCACACTATTGAAGCTTCCAAATCTAAATTATTCCGAATTTTGGAAACAGAAGAATCTATAAAACGAGCTTCAAGCACCAGCAAAATATTTCTTACAGAAAAGAATAAGAAAGCAAAGCTTCGCCGCCAAAGAACTCTACCAACAAGTTTAAAATGCAGTAACGAAATTATTGAAAAATTCTAAAATTACCTGAACACTCAAAAATTAAGAATAAATGAACCAACAAATTAAAAATATTAATATTGTTCTTTGATAATAAATGCTGCGTTCTATATTTACTTTCTTTTACTGCTATTATTATGGGACAAATTAAATTCATTAACTGATCTATTATTATTGGATAGAGGGAACAAAAACTATATAATATGTTTTTCTAATTATATGAACGGAATAATAAGAAAATCGCCAAACCTATTCTTGACACTCAAAAGGGATACGCATGAATTCAAAAAAAAAAAAAGGTACACTTAGCTCGTATTTTTTTAATATTTAATCTTATATTAAATAAATATATAAATTTTCGTATCCAAATAAGCATAAAAGGTAGAATAACTTTGCAATTCCTATAAAATTATAAAACCTGGTCTGTGAGTTTCTCATCTAAATTTGAATTCGGTTGTTTATATAGTTTACGTAACTAGTCCAAATGTGATGCAGACAAAAAGCTATTTAGAAACTGAGATTAGAAATTCGCTAACTCATTATTTATTTTATGGGTAATTCAACAAAATGAATTCCTTTTAAAACTACTTAGTCATGAAATGCTAATAGGATTCGCACACGAGACAGAAATTTGTGAATTCACGTGATGCTGCATTTTATAAAATCAAACTCAAGTCGCACACATAATAGTGTATGCAACAAGAAACGAATTGTTGAGAATTCTCAGTACAATGAATTCATTTTAAAAATCTAAACCAATAATTCATTAGAAATAGCAACAAATTAGGTATTCTACTCTTCAATCCAAAGAATAGGATATGTATATACAGGTTGCACTTTAAAGCATGTAAAAGCTTTACAAAAGAACGAGTTTGTTGAATGAGAACTGGATGCATATTCTTTTTCATAAATGAATTTTCAATTATAAAATAAACCTGTTTATAAAATCAAGATTTTAAAATTCCTTGTTGTTGTTCCACTCAATGATTTACCAGCACATAAGAGAAAGGCCAAAATCAAATATAAACCTATGTCTCAAATTTCGTATTTGAACCTTCGGATGATCATAATCGTTCTCTGTTAATTCATAAAACTTCAATTTTATATAAAATTTCATTTTTTAAAAAGATTAAAATTACAAAAAATAAATAAATAACTAGCTTTGTTATCACAATTCTTATGGAACATGAAAGACTTTCTAAATATTATTTCGTTATTTGTTTTTGAAAAAATTAAATATTTTTTTAACAAACAAGTTGAATGTTTATAAAGAATATTACGAAGAAATCTTTTTAAAATAAGGTCATTTATTACAAGTATTCGAAAATACAACACAAAGGATCGCATTTTAGGATAAAAAAACATGCAAAAGGGAAATTTTAGAAAACATTTAAGTAGTATTTAGTAAGATTTAAACCTAATTACTTTAAACCTAACCTTCATGGTTGGGTTTAAAGTATTTAAAACCTAACCATGAAGTATTTAAAAACTTAATCTTTTCTCAAGAAATGGAGAAGAAATTGCATTACAAATCATTTTAAATTTAAATTCAATATTGGAGAAAGGAGACGAAAATCTAGTTTTCATTTTTTAAGATTAAATTCCTAGAAATTGCGTATATTTTCACCTTATTAAACATATTTTGTGAAAAATTGCAGCAGTTCATTTTATTTTCAAAGTCAATAACTGCAAAAGAAGAAGATTATTTTATCTTGTTTCACAAAAAAGTTTTTAGGAACTACACAGACTTGTAGATTTCAAAATTTAAACAGTGAATGAATACTGTGTTGATTGAAACTGAAAAGAAAAAAATTGATTATCGCAGAAACAATCTTCTTTACAAACAATAATTAGAGAAATTTGCAAACTTATTTCCATAACTAATATCTACGGTACAAATAAATTAGAAAACAATTTTTGCCACTTTGCCAACAATTTTTTTTTTTTTAACAATAGGGTTGATTTACGCACACGTGACAATTACTAAACAACTTGCACGCGACATTTCTATACAGTTCTCTTCGTAACGATAAGCTCCGTTTCCATTACTCCTATAGCGAACCCTATAGTAAGAACATGACATCAAATTGCTAACAAATCCAAAAAAAAATCTCATTTGATTTTTTTGATTTTTTTTTATTGGTTTAGAAATATTAAGTTTTAGAAATATTAGTTTAGAAATATTTTTGAGTTTAGAAATATTGATTTCTACTATATTTTATCATTTTCAACTACATTTAAGATCCTTTTCTCTGCAGAATTTCCTCTTGTTCATTTGCATAATTAGAGTTAGTCTCATTTGAATGACATCAACATTTTAGGAAACAATAATAAATGTACTATTAAATTACTTCTTACAAATTAGAGTCTTGATTCATCAGTTCCATATTTATAATTTGTTCCCCATTTGTTCATTATTTATAATTTGTTGTGTTCTGAAAAAAAAAATTATTCAGTGTCATCGATAATCTTCTCAAATCGGGAAAGAACAGTATTATAGTGGAACTAAATTGAACTTTTAATCCCACTAATAGAACCCTTAAAAAACTGAAAAACTAGAGCCCCATATGCCCTCATTAAATAGATCGATTACCAGCAGATTATACTTTTACTTCTAAAAATTACCAAAGAGTTACAAGTTGAAATGCATCATTTTTATTTATATTACTAAAAAGTGGAGAAATGCAGTTTATACAATTAATACCAAGTTATATTTTCCTATATATGGCCAAATACCCCTTTCTGTACATTCTTTGTGAAGGAAAACTCCAAAAGTAAATCCATTCAATATATTTTTCTATCCATGAGAATATTAGATTGACGAAACGTATTAAAACAAAAACGGCTATTTTAATCTTCAATCGTTTATTTTTTAAACTAGCATCATAAGAGTTAGCATAAGTGTAGGATATTTTTTCTTCACTATTGAGAGACACGCTCAAAAAAAAGTATTTATTCAAATGATTCATTTCTGCATGGCTGTGAAGGTTGCATTTGGGATTTCAAAATGAAAGTTAAACATATTTTGACTGTTACGGATTTTAGATGAAAATTCAATGCAAGCTTCATTTTGCAACCTATAATTACTTCTCGTTTTAAAAACCATCCACGCAATAAATGAACTGCATGCATTCAATGTTGGTTTTTAAAAAATAAAAAAAGTCACCTTACTCACTGAAATGTTTGATTTCTAACAAAATCTGACTAAATGAAAAGTTTCTCTGTCAAGAAAGACGTTTCAAAAAATGAGATGATGACAGCCAGGAGCATCTGGAAGGATTCAAAAAGGCAACATTTATTTTCCATCTACATTGTAGAAATTATCTTCCTTTTTACAGAACCATTTTGCGTATTAACTAGAAAAATGCCTGGAACCTAAAGTAACACTCAATAAAATGATCCATTGCAGAATTCAATATTTAGAGTTGTTAATAAAAAGGAACTGTCACTCAATGAGTCTTTCATTTAGAAATATGTCAATTCAAATTTTAATACTCAAGAATACTTTCGAGTGTATAATTAGGAATCATAATAAAACAGTAAAAAAATGCAAGGAGCCATTAAAAGTTAGTTTCATTCTTTCCATGGAAACAATGTTCCAAATATATTTCATTTTGCAATACCACACAATCTGCCGATATTTTGCAGTAAAAATTCAAAGAAGTGTTTAAAATTTACATGGTATTTATTTAAATTGATATGTGAGTATTTTAATGGGTAGCCATTTTTTTCCTACATGATACAAAAAGAATTATCACAAACAGAAGGCTATATTTTTATCAATAATATGAAGGCACCTTTTCCTCAATCCAAGTAATACATCGATTAAAATACTAGAATCAGCATTCAGAAAACTCAACCTACATTTCATTTTCAGTCAATCTTTTAAATCTTGTTTTGTACTTAGTAGTCAGTTTACTACAAATAAAGACTAATGTACTAATATTTATAATTTTGAGTTTATGAATTGCTAGTAATTGATTTAACAACGTTAACTTATGATAGGTGGAAACTGATTATATATTTTAACAATACACATGAAAATTAACCATTCTAATGTCAAGAGCCTTATTTTATTCAAAATGAAAATTTGTTAAATTAATAACTCCAGATATGGCAAAAGAAACAGCTAGATACTTAAAATTGCTGATTGCCCAGTTCAGAACAATGATAATTATATTTTAATGAATTAATTTGTAGAAATAAGGTCATTCGTTATTTTAATGCTTCAGAACCGAAATAATTTCTAAAGCAAACTTGTCCTTATTCCACCTACAGCATCTGAAATAAATACAAATAAAGGTATTGATTGCACAACAAAACATTTTTATACAAAATAATTAATTTACAACAAATTTATATATGTTGATAGTAAATCGAAATTTTCAAAACCCGTTACTATTCTGAATAATAGTGACATGGTTATAAATGAAACTATTATACACACAAGATTTTAATTGAATTAGGTTTTTCAATTAAAATCTTAACCAAGCAATTAAAAATTGCTTGGTTAAGATTTTATACTTGTTTTACCTTAGAAAAAAAAGAAATAAAACGTACATTAGTAAAAAATAACATTTTGCTTGGTCATATTTATAAAAGTATAATAATTCAGCAATTTGTTACGAAAAATATCACACATTTTGTGACTCCGAAATACCAATCAAAGCCTAAAAAATCTACGGTTGGTTGGTGGGTTGATTTAAGTTTTATGGCGCAAGAGCCAAAAATAGGCTATACTACGCCAAAACAATCAACGAAATACGTTTTTGTTAGACTGATTTCCATCTCAACGATGGAAGAAACTTCAGAAGTCATGGGCAGTTGACCCGCGGCACAAAACCAAAAGGAAGAATTTTATTTTCATTCATTTCGAAGACAAAATACGTTTCAATATTTTAGTGAAGAAACAGGGTTAACCTCTTCGTCGTCCATAACGAACTTCAAGCGTTTTTCTACATTTTAAAACTGTTATACATTTAAAAAGCTTTGTAAAATGTTTACTTGTTTGAGTTTTTATTTGTTTGTTTGTTCTAATGCGGCGAAAAACAGAAATTTTAGCTGACAGGAGAGGACGACGAAAGAGTTAGTAAAATAGAAAATTAGTAGCAATATAAAACAAAATATACGAGTTTAATGGAAAAATGATTGTAGAGTATTTTCAAATAATAAAGATTCAAAATTTAGCATCAAAGGAATTTTTTGAAATCAACGCTAAATTTTTGTAAAAAATCACCCGCAGAAATTTATGTATTTCCCGCACTATTCAGCTATAAATTAGTAGATAGTTTAGGTAGGGAAAGTCCGAATATTCACTCTAATTAGATCAAGCCAGCAAATTTCAACCCATATTGGCACTAAAAAAAATCATTTTTTAAAAAATTATATAAAATAATTTTAAGCCATTAAGTGAACCTCTAGAGTTAAACGAAAAACTATAAGCAGATCCTTTTATAAAAGTCTTTAAAAGACGAAATTATATTTAAATAAAATTGGTCCATATTCACATATTATTGAATCAGATTCACGCAGAGGGCTATTGTAGTTATGAGTTCTTTTAAGCCGCATTACAATACTAACAATTTAAAAAAATAATGAATGGTAATAAAAAATTATTATTTTTCAATATAGCTTCCCAAAGAAATCTTGCTAGCAGTCAAAGTGGTTCTGCGACAGAACGTGGGATTATCTATTTGTGGAAATTGTTCGTTTATAATGTATGATCTTTATAATTATGGATGACGTTTTGAAGGATTGTTCGTTAATGTGCAAATGCTTTCCAAAAGTGTTCGCAAATTTCCTGTTCAATTACATTATGAGTTGCTTCGAATAAGTAAATCTGCTTCATCGGTACATTTTCTGCTGTTTTTGCATCTTTGTGATAAAGTAACATCATTTAATTAAATTACATTGAAGGAATTATTACTATTATTTATTAAAATCATATTTTCATTATATCTTATTCCTAGTTTAATGTGGTTACGATAATAATCGTATTTCAAAAATAGAATATAGTTATATAAGAGAAAAGAGTTCGAACATTAACTGCAAGGTGAATGTTTACTATTTCAAATGACTATTCAAAATTACACTAGCTATTCATATATCATATGCAAACATTTGATAATAAACAAAAAATAATTCTTTAATAAAAAAGCGAAAAATATAAAAATTCACTTCAACCAAAAAAGACATTATTGATATTCCGGTCTTATTAAAAGTGAACTAAAATTTAAGAAGATAAAATTTGCGCCTGGATATTAGCAAAAATTGGATGAATTAAAGTATCCTACACTTTTTCAACACCAAAAAACCAAATCCAGTTTGCAGGAACATCTGAAACAAGGGTCACAGCTACGAGGCACACTAAATGGAGTTTCCTCACCATCTGAGCAGTGGAAGTGGAAGACGTTATTGTAGCGAAAGCAATAAACAAGTTCTCATAGAAAGTTTTGAATTTTTATGAGATGATTTGGGGAGGGGGAGGAAACACTGGAACAAAGTTTCGATTCAGTGGAAAGGTTTGACAATGGATAATGAGTTTCCAAGCATTAACTATGAAAAGCGACTTCAAAATCGGTTTTTATTATCTTTACAAGATAGAAGTAGAAAAAGAAATACGCAAAAATTTTAGCTTCCACCATCAATACTGGTATTTGGGCACAAAACAAGGCGCTCTGAAGATTATAGGCAACCACACCATACGTTGCAACCATTTTCACTTTTTATGAGCCTACTATCATTGGGGAACATGGACAATAAAAGCTGTTTCAGAGTCTCTTCTGGATGATGGTAAAAACGAATGCTCCTGAAAGGAATGGGAAAGAAAAAGATTTCTTGCAGATCTCTGGAGAATAAGAGTTTAAATATCAACCGAAATCATGTGAAGAAGCATTTCTTCGCTCCCAATCAACGGATGCCCTAGTAGCACATATATTGTATGATATTAAACAATATTGTGCAACAGGATGTGCTACCTAGGTGTTCACTGATCTATTAATTAGAAAAAAAATACTTCTTCAAACAGAATTTCAAAAGTTCTTGCACGTGATTTTTTCTTTTATCTATTCAGAATACTGCACTAGTGATTATCGTAAGTAAGCTTTTCTTTCATTAGAATGTTTTCGTTAGATAAATAAATTTTGAACAAAACTGATGTCGAATTACTGTGAAAGTATTAATAAGTATAGTTATATGTTTGACAACTTACGTTACAAAAGTCATATTCTATATCTTGCTTAATTTCATTTCAGAATGTGTTTTTTTTAATCTATTGTGTATAAAAAAAATTATTCATTTATAAATCAAAATTTATAAATTATAAATCAATTCTTTTTTATTAACTCCAGTTAACCATATTTACCATAACCAATAAACCATATTTTTAAATGTTTAATAACTGATCAATAGAAATAAGTGAAATTTCAAAAGTAAACATCAGTCAATAAACAAAATATTAAATTACCCGTTAAGATCATCACTGATAATTTACAGACATTTTTATACAGGGTGTTGCCGAATTCGACCGACAAATTCAGAGGGGTGATAGACGGCATCAAGAGGATAAAGAATCACCATAGAACATGGGGTCCCAAATGATGATTAATTGGTGAAAATCGCAAAAATATACGGAGTCGCAGAACTATTGAAAACTGTAAAAAATTAATAAAAAAATAACAAATGCTGTTTCAACAATGAATTTTTTTTCGGTGAAAGTACATTCTTAAAAGTTTTTTTTTTTTTTTCATGCTGGTAACATGCGGATTTGAAGATCTAGGGAGTCGTAAATGACTGAAAACGAAAACGTAATTTAGAACACATATTTGCAAAAGTATTAAAACTTGAAGAAAAATAAAAGCTTGAAAATGTAAGGAATTTCATATTCTATAATTTGATATAAGTATGCAGTGTGAGAACTGGGGAGTTTTAAAGATATTCAAGAAAAACTAAAATGGAAACCAGAAAACATCGCTGCAGCATCCATACCGATGTTCGCAGAGAGTGTTGTCAAATTCGAAAGACAAATTCAGAGCAAGTATAGTAGGCATTAAATAGATTAAAAATTATCAGAAAACATAGGGGTCGCAGGTAACGTTTTTCAATGAAAATCAATCACAAAGTGGGTGGAGTTCACATGCTAGATGCTTGATCCACACAGGAAGACACACACCTTTCTGTTAGAGTATTATTCTCAGATGAAGCCTCTTTACAAGAAAAGGTGTCTTCAACAGGCACAATGTGAATATTTGGTCATTCGAAAATCCCCACTCCACTATCTCGTCGAACGTACAACACAAATTTGATATTAACATCTGGGCAGAATCATCTATTTTGATCGTATCTACTGCCCGAACGCCTCAGCGGCAAAAAGTACCTTGTTTTCTTCCAGCACGTTCCTCCGGATTTATTGCAGGGAACACTGACAATTTGGTTAACGCATGATGGAGCACCAGTACATTTAGAATGAAGTATAACGATCATCAATTCTACAATGCTCATTAATGATTAATACTTGCTCGCTGCTTTTATTTTTACCGAACACATGAAAAATTTACATACGAGAAAGCTTCTTCTCGATTTTCTTGTTCCTAATCCTCGCATTCATAGGTCCATTCTTTTCCTTAGACTCATTGTCTTTCTGTTTTTTCGATTTTCACTGAATAAACATTGCCTGCGACCCTATGTTTTCTGGTAATTTTTCATCTATTTAATGCCTATTATCCTTGCTCTGAATTTGTCTTTCGATTTTGACAACGCTCCCTGCGAACATCGGTTTCTGGTTCCCCTTTTAGTTTTCTTTGGATATCTTCAAAACTCCACACTACACGCTTATATCAAACTATAGACTATAATACTCTTTACATTTTCAAGCTTTTATTTTTCTTCAAGTTTTAATATTTTTGCAAATATGGGCTCTAAACTCTTTTTTCGTTTTCAGCAAATTACGACCCCTAGAGCATCAAATCCGCATGTTACCAGCATGAAAGAAAACGTTTAAGAATGTGCTTTCACTTAAAAAAAATATTCGTAGTTAAAACACCATTTGTTATTTTTCCAACAGTTGTCCGACTCTCCATATTTTTGTGATTTTCACCAATTAATCATCGTTTGGAACCCCATGTTGTGTGGTAATTCTTTATCCTCTTGATGCCTTCTATCACCTCTATGAATGAGTCGGTCGAATTCGGCAACACTCTCTATATCACAGTCATGATAATTTACCAAGAGGAACCAAATAAAACCCTATTTCTTTAAATTTAAGATATGCCCGAGATTCGAATGCAAAATAAATATAATTGAAATAATTTAAGAATAGCACAATTTCCTAATTTTTTTTCTAATAGTAAGAATACTATTTGTGCAAAGGAATAAAAAAGATATATATGAAACATTTTATTTAAAAACCCAAAGCATCAGCTAAAGCAGTTACACTTCAAAGACTTCTTTTTACCAAATAAAAACAAAAGAGCAAAAGCTCTTTTGGAGTGTCATTATTTCTGCACTTCTATATCTTCAGGAAAATTGCTAATGATGCCCAAAAGTGAGAAGGTAAATCGATTTGTTACATGTCTGTTTTACTACCATTCGAGAATATGCAAGAAAAATATCACTAAACAATCAAACTATATAAAAAATAAACATATGTGCAACCTCAAGAAAAATCGCACTTCATAGGAAATTCGAAATCCAATCAAGGTCAAAAATTTGAAATGTTTACGCATAAATCTTTTAAAATTCCTTCACAAAGAGATGCTATCTGAAGTAAAATAGATTTTAAACTGATTTTCTAAACATTAAAATAAAAATTTACACAGCAAACTTTACACAGCAAAATTTTAATTTTTTAAAATAAGCAGCGTACATAGTTATAGAAAATGAAAAATTGAAATCTAATGATTCGTAATAAGACTAAAATTATTTTAAGCAATCCAAAGCAGAAGAGCGCGAGTCTTATCTAAAGTTCATTATATAAGTAGGAACCTACAAGAAAAATGAACCAAACATACATAAAAATATGCATTCAGAAAGCATTTGCAGTCCATCACAGTGACATCAAATTAAGTCTTACTGTTCGACGAGGAAAACGAAACAAACTTTAACTAAAAATGCACACAGCAAAATCAAACTTCTCGCGCAAATGCGGTATTTTAATTAGTCGCCGCCAAATGATAGCTTCGACCAGCATGCACTAAAGAAAAAGCAACGAAAATATTACTTCGGGAGGAGCATGTTTAACTAATGATGTCATAAATAAAGCTCGAAGCTCCATATCAATAAGCAATGCATGAGGAAACTTAGGACCTCTAATTGTCTTCAGGGTTTCAGGATACTGCTAAGACAAGTTTACTATAGGCTAAAGGTAAGAATTCATTTTAACATTTACAACGGAAATATGCAGGGTACTCTCAAAATTTAGGAACAGAATTCGCAATTTATAGGAGATTAATTATACTCTGGCAAGTCCATAAAATGTGCCATCCAAAAATTTAAAGTGTTTTGGAAACAAATAATAAGTTATTATATCTTCAATAGGATCTTATTGAAACACACATATTGCGTAACTTAAAACACATATGAATAATATATAATATATTTCAATCGGTAACAATAACTTAACATAGATTTAAAATGTTTACAAATAAGTAATACCAATAAAAGAACTTCAACAAAATTATATGAATTTTATTGAAATTTCTTCAGACAAAAAATAGGATTTTATGCCACACAGATATTATTTTTCATTGATTGCAAAATAATTGTATATGATTCATACCAACACAACTACCATGAGCAATTAGGAAACTTTTTACCTGTCACTTTTAAAAATTAAAGTATCGAGTGATAATCTCAGAACAAAATTCTAACGGAATATAGGCATTTATTTATAGTAGACTTCTATAAAGCTAAAAATCTTTTCCGAAAATTTGTAAAATCACTTAATTAAAATCAACTAATTGCAGTTTTTCCTTTTTACTAAAACATATACTGCGAATAGGTCGATACTTAACTCTGATGAAGATAAAATACAAGCAAAAAAAAAAAACATTATTGCTAAAAATGCAGCGAAATTAACGCGCACATAGGTTGTATCATCACACTAATTTGACGAAAAGTTCAAACCCATAATCGTTAAGTATTGATAATTAACAGTGTGATTATAACAAATCTGCAAAAAACTATTCTATATTAATGGTAATCCCATATTATTAAAAGAGGGCAAACAAACTAAAACATTCAAATGTGGCTAATTGTCAGCAAAATTCATCAAATACATTTTAATGTACATAGGTGTTTATTAGCTTTCGTTACATTCTTATCTTTTCCAGCTATACTCCTCGCATATTTCACAAAGCTATTTAAAACTAACTGAATATATCGGTTACAATTCAACATATTGAAGTATAAAAGGAGATCAAAAAAAGAGTTTTTGAAAATACTGTATCACCTATTTATGGAAAAATGCCACCGATGATAAATTTCTCATAGGAAAAAATAATTCGTACTGCTTCAAAAGCTTGACGATTGATACTTTCATCTAGATTATAGCAATATTCGTCATCTTTAATTATATTTATGAGGGGGGAATGAATTTGATTTATTTAAATCAGGATCTGATTTATTTGAATCAGGATCCAATTGTAAAAGTTTAAATGTCGATCATGATATGATTGCAATATCCATGAAAGATTTTAAAAATGCTGTATGTATGCCATTTATTACATTGAAGTATTCTCTGCACAGCTGTTTTTGAAATTTTAAGTTTTGAATTAAATGTTGCATACCAGCATGAATATAATTTGAAAAATAAACCAAAATGTCAATATCTTTAGCACATCTCATCCTACCTGTTCCTGCCTGTGAAAGTAAATATCTTGTAGCTTGCAATCGCTAAACCTGTTTTGTTAATACACTTTATTGAAAGATGCTGGGAATATGAAAAAAAAAAAACCCCACCGAAATTTATATTTTGAAACTAGGCAAGCGTAACGATTCCCTATAATCTGAATCATTAGTGCTTCTAAACATTCCACATTAATGAAATATATTCTTATAAATAACTTAATATCACGCACACAAATTGTGAACAAAAAAAATGTCTTTTCTTCTTCGGTATTCCACTACTTTTTTCGAAATTCTTAAATGCTCTACTTCTTGAATTTCGATTCTCTTCTTTATAAAGTAGAAGTTGCAACTGTCAATTAATCAAAATGAATACTAGTATGCTTGGATTAGCAAGTTTCTTTGAAATCATAATGATTGCATGAAGTCATGCAAATATTTGTGCAGTAGCACAATTTTTCTGAATTGAAAAAATTTGCATTTTTGAAATAAATGTCACCATCTAAATTTGGAACAAGCCCTTCTAAATTTTAAGAAACACCTTTGTAAATTTTGTAGATGGAAGTATGAATCTTCGCACATAGATGTATGTAACAGAAACTTTTGCTAAATGATAATTTTACACTATAGAGGCCGTATAAAGATTTAATTTTTAAGTTTATTATCAACCTCCGCAGACGCCAAAATGTTTTCTTATATTTGTTCACATTATTCAACTAAATTCTGTAATTGGAAGTATATGTCTGCATGCAATATTGAAGAAAATATACGCTACTAGCTAGCTGCACTTTTGGGGGACATTCTATATTCCTCATATAAAAGATATCATTAAGAGACTGAAATACATGAAATCAACATTTAGATAAACTTAATGGAATATTCAATACTAAAGACTCCATCGTCAATTTGACTTCTAAAATGATAGAGAATAACATCACTTGTTGGAAAATTTCCAAATGGAATATCTTGCGCATAAAATGAGTCACGTTACAGCAGAAACTCGCGTTCTAACAGAAATCAAATCAAGCATTCGGGAAAAAAATTATTTGTAGCAAAGAATGTTTATTTTAGATTCTATATATAGATACCTTGCATGCATTGAGATTTGTCTGCACCACATCAGAAAAAATTCGTCTGAAATTCTTGTTCAAGCACCAGTATTTGTAACGACAGTCATAAGGATAGCGCGTGAATAAATAAAAGAAAGCGCGATATGCTGCTGGAATTGTTATCGGCAGGCATAAAGTGAATTCGCGATATCCGGGATTTTCTGAATATTCCACTCCGAAGAATGTCTTGAAAATTTTGACTATCTGTATCTGAGGGAGAGAAACAATAGGTGGAAAATTCCTATTTTCAAGGCGATAAAGACGTAATATTCAGGCATGTTTGTTTAAAGAAATGGGGGGGGGGTTGAACTTCTTTTGAAAGCCATTTTACTTTTTAACTTCTTTTAGATGAGAAACAAGGGAAAATGAATCGTGCCAATCAGTCTTCTCGAAATGGAAGTCAAAAATTGAAAGACGGGAAAAAAAATAAGCACGATTAAAATGGACGGAAATATCATCGATCTCGTCACAGCCAATCGATGTACCACCGTCCCAAATAAGTATTTTAGTTTTTGTCGCAAGATTCCACAGAATTACGAATCGTATTTCGGGAAAAGAAGAGTACTAAAATCCTCTATTCCGTTCAGATTTCGAAAGAAAATTATACAAAGTATTTATAAAATAATAGTTAGATTTAAATATGCTATATTTTAAAAGAATTACAATCAAGAAAATAAACACTACTTCACCAAAAATGGACACATTTCAATTTTTTTTTCAAATAGTTACAAACATTCAACATTTTCAGCTTTTATTATGCGATGCACATCTATATACTGATCTGTAGCCCGAATCCCTTCAGAGGCATTAGTACAATCCGTTAAAATAGGATCCACGCGCTGTTCTTTATTCTGGAACTGATAAGCGTACAATAAAGTCTGTAAATATCGGTGGATGTAAAATTATGTTTTCTATAAATATGAAATAATTATTCAAGTAATAGATCATCTGCATATGTATGTATAAACTGAATTTTATCAAACAACACTATTTTAATATATATCCAAATTTTTCAGATTAAAATAGCTCAAATACTTATAACATTTCGTTATTTTGCGTGAACGGCAGATGAATAACAAACAATTGTAATTTTGTTATCCTTATATTAAATGAGAGTTCCCGTTTTGTTTTTTCGACATATTTCAAGATATAAGGAATCTTTTCTTATTTTAAATCAAAATATTCAATAAACAACACAAAAATTATACATTTCTAAAATTTGAAAGTATATTTAAATTTGTGTTACTCTTTTTTAAATTCAAAAGCTACAATTTTTTTTGAATAGACACTAACAAAAATTTTGATACCAATCGAAACAAAAATACTTAAAAGATCAATTTCCCAAATTTTATCCGTTCACATAATATAATTTTAAATATAAGTAGCAATAAATAAAATGTTTCAGAATAACACGATTTTTGCTTTCTTGCGAGGTATATCTATTTTACAAAAGGATCCTCTAGCATCAAGAAGAATTGCTAAAAGGAAAACAATAACAACAAAGCATGACCTTCAATGTTGCTTTCGAATAACTTATTTCTTTTTAAAATAAAGGAAAGGATGGATGCATGTAACATATTCTACTAAGCTTACAATTCAAACGAATTTACTTTTCGGACAAATGGGAAGCGTTTACATTGGTAGAACGGTCTGCGTGACCTTCAATTAATGAAAAAGGTTCAGAAAATTATGTACGAAGTACGAATTGATATAATGTTAAATGTACGAATGAATAAAAAAATATAATTAAATAAAATACAAAAGCAACTCCCTGTGTGTGGATAATATAATATTAATGGACTCTAACAAAATAATATTTTTTGAAATGAAATGAAAGTTAAAATGATAAAAAATACTCAAGTATAAAAAAAGTTCTTAGAAATTATTTAAAGTATCATTTGGTAGAAACACTTGATCATGCAAATAAGAGCATTATGTAACTGATGTTTCAATTATAAAGTAATATTTCAGAAAATAAGCACCTTGTTATTTTTCAACTACTTCCAAAGCTTCAAGCTTTTATTATTATTATTATTATTATTATTTATTAAAGTTATCCAGAACTGATTATTTCAAACAATATGCCTCAAAAATACTTTTTAACTTCTAATATCGCTCATTTCTTTATTTTTTGTAATTCAATATTCAAATAAATCATAGATTTTAAATTTTTCTTTTTAATCTTATTTCATTGCATTCATAGAAAAGCAATTTTTCTTACAGCAAAGTTTTCTTATTAACAGCTGAAATGAAAACTTGGATAAATGAAAGTATTAATCTAGTGACTTATTTGCAACGTTTACATATATTGAAACAGTCCCTAATGTGTTTTCACGCGCATCTCGGATTATTTTGAATCGATTTTTCTAAAACTTTATTTTTTGGGAACCATTTAAAAGATGATTAATTGGGGGTTGCAACTGAAAAATTTAACGATTATGCAAATATAAATATGTAGATGGCACTTTAAGCGACTGCAGTTTGCATTTTTTTTTAAAGACTGACACAATTTTCTTGAATTTAACTCATAGATTACGTGAAGTTAGAAGTGACTTCATTGCTATGGGACGGTTTATATTGTATGTTGTACAATCAGCATTGTGAATTCTAAAACAAATTTAGTAATGGAATATTCAATTCATTATTATCGCAATTGTGTTGATTCCTGTGAAATCTATAATCTATCTATTATAGTTTGCCAACGGATGCTAAAACCCTCCGCGTTTTTGCGCGTGCGTTAGGATGGGTTTAATTGGTCAAAAGAGTGTGAGAAGAAAGATGAAAAGAGAAGATGTTTACATTTGGCAATAAAGTGAACTCAGATTAATCTCGGAAATAAAATTAATAAATTTTGAATTAAAATAAAATAATACGATCAGAAACGAAACTCGCATAGACAAGAAAAAATTCGAAATAAAAAGAGCGGAAATCAAATTCAAATAATGACAAATAGTTCCGAAAATGTGCTCATCCTTTCAGGTCTCACTCTTTATTGAGATACAATCATCGAAAAGTGTTAGTCTCAGGATACTGAAACGAACAGTATATCCCGTGCGTCTCTTAAAATAAAGTCTATCAAACAGAGTCCTTTAATTGGTAAAATAAGTGCAAAATACTGCGATAGCAAGAATTATCTGTACTATACTTTCTCGGAAAAGTAGCTACACTAAAACAAGAGATAAAAATTTCGCATATTGTAAAACACAAGATGCCATCTGGTCATTAGCCATCATTTTGAAATATGGAATGCAAAAAATAAAACTCACTCACCTTTATTTCATTAATGCGAAAATAAGTTTGCGCACGCGAGGAAGTGAAAGTATTAGAAAAAATTACATTTTTGTTTTCTTCCGCAATTAGCATTTATCGTACATTTTTGGAGTTATATTCATACCAAAAACCGGTGAGTATTTAGTCATTACTTGTATTATGACGATTACTTGCATTCTAACTGGAGGACGAAGACACGTAATACCCTATGGATATTACAAAGGCATGACATTTAATAGAGCCAATCATAAATTAAAGTGATACAACCTTAGTGCTAGGTTAACTACAAGGATAGTGACCATCCTGTTTCCCGTGATAGAATGTTTTAAGCAGTACTAGTTCTAATGACGATTTGGTTGGAGCGTCTTATAAATTGAAAATTTTTACAAAATTTTGGTAATAATCCGCGACTTTTTGCTCAGTGGGACTGAGAATTTCTATATAAGAATTTAAGCCTCTTGATTATTATCGGATTCCAAAGTTGAACCCAATTCAAAGCATCAGCAAAACTAATGCTGCTTCAGGCATATAATGACTTCTTCATGGACGGAAACGAGTTTCACACAATGTTGAAGACAACATCCAAGAACCCTACGCTAGTATGTACAATGTTGCATGGTTATATTTATGTAGTTGTCTGAATTCATTTGAAACCTTTGTAGTTGCATCACAGAAAAGTTAGGGTCCAAATATCGCAAATAAAATTGAATCAAAAATGATTCAACTTGCACTTCTGATCTTTACACATTTCTTATCTATCCTATCTGTAGCAAAGAACTTACAATTTATTTTCATTTAGGTTGCAACTAAATCGAAACAGACACTTTCGTAGAAAAATCCTTTCACAATAGTAACCTTTAAAATTTCGTTTTATTTCCAAGGTTTACTACACTGATAAAGAGTTAAAAATAGTACTATCATTTGGCCGAAAGAAGAAATTTATTTTAGAACATGCCAAAGTACCTTTAACAACATGCAATATTATAGGAAATGGTTTACAATTGGTTTTGGACATTCTGGACATAATTTTTATACCATCCCATATTTCCAACGTTCTAATTGGCATGTTTTCCAGCCATCAATAGAAACAAAATTCTTACGACTTTTTTTTTTTTTGTATGTGTGTGGAAGAAGTTTTACTATAGTCATCTTTAACCAATAAAGAGCAGGAAATAGACTATCCAAATTCCATTCAGTTGCTCGATTTTCCTACTTTCAACACAGTATTTAAAGTATGCAAACCGCAGCTGCCTATCTTCAGCTCATCGGTATGTAACTCATCTCCGATTAATTCTTGGATCACGTAGAATTCCCAGTTAGCTGTTGGTCCACCCACTGAAACTTGTATCATCTTCCTCGGGTCTAACTGTTTTCGTGGCATATTTCTTAAGTGCCTTCTGACGTAGAATGATCTGTAAAACTAAGGTTAAGCATCTTGTTTTAACTGATTGGGCATTTGAGTTCCAGAAATCTCACTAGTATTTCCATCTGTTTACTTTGTAGAGACTTGTTTAGTGATTCATCAATTAACAAAGTATAATTTTCAACAATGCGTAATGAATTATACAACAGTGAAACAAAATATGGAGCAATTCCAAAGTAGGACGAAAGTAAAGTATTTTGCAATTTCATTGTCAGGAAACATCCTCCCCAGCCCCTTCTGACTTTATTACTAAATTAATTCATTATTTTTTGTGTACACGGCAATCATCGCAAACTTTATGATTACAATTCATCTGGTCATTTTCGATTTTGTACCCTAGATAAATCAATTGTCACTTACGTAAATTTTCGTGCAGGTAGCTCAAGTGAGGGGGAAATTAAGGCCACGGAATAGAAAAGGGTTTTTTAGGGCCTTGAAAGAAACATTATGGCCTTTTCAGAAGTCCCTACAAGGATTTTGGTATTTAGAGCCTTTTTAAAGCTTGTGGGTGTCCAGGATGCAAGAAATATTTGCTTTGATATTTATTACTCAAATGACAGTGGCTGATGAATGGCGCTATAAACGCATGTAAGTGCTGTACTTGATCCGACACAAATCCCCACTTTCACTAATAAATTTCGTTTCATGCTCCAGAAGTGAGGGTGGTGGAACTCCACTTCATCTTTAGTCATTGGTCCTTACTTCTTTAAAGAAAACACGGGCTCGAGGCCAATGGCATGTTCTGTTACCGGTTCTAGGAATGCACCGATGATCCGATGCATTCCTAGAGCCAGTAACAGAACCATTTCTTCTATCGATTCAATGCGGGCCGCGGAGGCCTGGTGGTAAGGTCTCGGCTTCGGAACTGGAGAGTTTAAGGTTCGTGACCCAATTCCAACGAAGAACCGTGGTGTAAGCGGGTCTGTGCACGCTAAATCCGTCCGGGGCAAACGTCCTCCCACTGGTGAGGAGAGGGGGGTGCCAGCTCAGGTGTCGTCCTCGTCATCTGACCAACTTAAGAGGTCAGTCCCTAAATAGGCCTAGAGTTGCTTTAAAACGGAACGTTAATATAACTAAACTAATCCATCGATTCAATAGAGAAAGCCTTCACATAGCAATTTTCATGCAAGATGGTGCACCCCTGCACATCGAATAGACCGTTCAAGCCTTATTACGATAATGGCAAAGTGACAAGAAGGTCATTTTCTTATCTTGGCCACCTCAGCCATTCGATCTAAACCTTGGTAACTTTTCACTGTGGAGTTATTTAAATGGCCACGTTTATAAACACAATGATCGAACTTAGCCGCCTTAAAACACAATTTCGCAGTAGGTATATAACCTCAAAGCGAGTGACTTGTGTTCTACTGAAGAATGTGTTGTGCATTTCATGTTTAATTTAGATCATTCTGCATATCAATCCGATTTTTTATTGTTCAAAGAACGTTTATGAACAACTGAAATTCTAAGCATCAAACCATTTAAACAACACAGAAATAAGAGATAAATTTCTATAACTTGTTGCGGTACATTTGCAGTACTTCATTTTCAAAACTTGTTCAGATTCTGGTAATCATACACTTGAAGTCTTTCCATTCATTTTTGCACATCATCATTCATAAGGGAAATTGACATGATGAAATCCAGTTGGCACACTTCCTTTTTTGTAACTTATTTCAATTACTTCAGTACAAAGGTATAAACTACATGCGAGAACGTAATGTTTATAACTCCCACCAATTTTTTGGTGCCGACAATTTTCTAATTATTTATTTTCCTCTTTTTTCGATCGAGCCATCTTTTTGCAAACGGAAACCCTTCTTAATATTCAGCACTTTCCTCGCTTTTAACTTCTCCCCAGTCACGGACGGCTGCTGGAATATAGCCAAATAGAGACAAGAGGTGAGAAAAAGATCCGTCGCTACGACGATTCCGAGAGAGAAAAGAAAGAAAGTTTAGGAAAAAGGAAGTAAACAAAAGATTTACCAAATGGAACACAGCAATCGCTTTTGTGTTAGTAGGGGGGAGAGGGATCTTCGACAAGAAATTAACTGCTTCATTTTCCTCGTGGCGCTTTATCACATCCCGATTCTTCTAAACCGGATATTCCACCATAATGCTGATTTTATATCATTATATACATCAGAATATTCAAATGTCGGACCTTAGCAATTAATAAATAACATGACGTATTCAATATAATGATTTACAAAGAAAATTCGTACATAGTATACAAATGTATTGTAAGATTCAACACAGTTTTCACTAAATAAAGCATTCCATTTAACATCCAACAATTATTTAATTAATGTCTTATAAGCTATAGGATACTGCGTTGTGGAGACCTTTTTTTGTTGTTGCCACCACCTTTGAATCATCAAAATAATGCAGCAGCTTCTCATTTAAATGCTTAAAACAAGGCCTTCTTAAGGTTTCCGGTTTTCCACATTACATCTACTTAAAGTATGTCCAGGTAGATTTAAAAAAAATTTAATGAAATGTCAATTTTCTATTTCTTGATAAGTCAGAAAATTATTATTTCCTGATTTATTTATTAATTATCAATCAAGATAGAAAAATATGCAGAAAATAAAACTCAAAATTATTGCAAATCTCAAGTAGCATAGAATAAATTGGATGAGTTATGCAATCCATAAATTCATGAATCTCCAATTCATCATTAAGAAACTGCAAAAGCACAAGTAAACTTCCTGACAAACTTGAGCCAATTGCAATGTACAATAGTTACTAAAATTGTAATAAAAGTCTTATAATGTCATAAGTTATTTTGGAAAATGCAGCATTGATATTTTATCCCGTAATATAATCCCAAAACAACAACATCTCAAAATATTAATCTTGGAATTAAATCCTTATTGTATAACAGTGTCCAAAAATTGGTATAATTTAACAGCACAACTTTCAAAAATCAATAAAGATAATTAGTGATAGCAAGACTGACTTTCCAACAAATTTACGGAAAAAGTCCTTTTTTACAAATCAAAATATCTAGATTGAGTTAAAGAAAAAAATTACACTCATTAATATCAAATTAGATCATTTTTCGAAAAACAACTGCTTACCCAAATATTCCCAAGGCAGATAAACTAAATATTAATCCAAAAAATAAAATAAAATCGCAGACTACGGATTACACGCAAATACAAATCTTCCGACTACTAAAGAAAAGAAACACCAAAACATTGATCATTAAAATTTTTAATTCACAAAAGTTCCGATCTTACTAACCATGAAGAACCCTGAAATCAATATGTCAATTCAGTTTACAAAAGGAAAGCTACAAAATAAAAACCAGCTCTCAATCGAATAGAAAAGATTTTAAAGTTTTCACAAAGTTTGACATTTTACTCTAAGAACGTCATGAAATTGTCAAGAGAAAACGGTTTCCTCCACGCAAATCAAAATGTAAGGAATAAAGAAATGGAACACTATAGAAAAAAGAAGCAAATGCGAGACGGATCCGTCATCTTCTTTTGAATTGTTAAATCAGAAATTTTGAATTTCGTAACTATGAAAACAGGTCGAATAAATTTATCCGCAGATAGATTTTTCATCTCAGAAAATAAGAGGCACAGCAATTTTTTAATAGCATCTGGTTTATTTTAAAAAATTAATTTTAAAAACATTGCGATCTACTTATATTTGACCAGAAAATAATAAAAGAACTCCTTTTCGCGATTATTCATCCCATGTGTTCTGCTGCAACTTCAATTCAAATGTATCTATATTCAAACATTTTTACAAATAGCACAAGAGTCGAGATTTTTTATAATTATTATCACTAGAAAGCAAAGAAGCATTCAAAAATATGACATTTTGCTTAAGTATAAATTACCTTAAAATTAAAGAAGAGATTTTTAAAATTATACATCACCAAGGGATGGTTTATACGTACAGGAAAAATTAACAGTATTAAAGAAATTAAACAATTTTCAAAATCTGCCTTACTTTAAAGTCTACACAATGAGATTCTATGCGATTGGAGGGGGGATTTACAAATTTTACCCTCTACAGAATAGATACGTCACAATGCACTGTAAAACAAGGGACAAAATTAAATCGCTAAAAATAAATAAATTTGATTTCATTTGTCCAAGCAAATTATTATGGTGCTTCAAAGTATTACCTATGGCACACAATAACTAGAGTTGCATTGATTTACTAATAGCAATCTTTGTAAAAAGGGTTAATAACGTTTGGGGTTTCTTTCCATTGGGATGATCCTGGGACTGCCAATGCAGGGAGGGGCCACTGTGCAATAATTTCTACAACTATTAAGATCTCATATAGATCATAATTGGCAATTTCATGGAGAATATTCTAATAGCAAAACATTTCTTTCAAAACTGAGAATAGGATTTTTAAGGATGATTCGAATCGAATTTGATTATTCAATTTTAATTGGTACGATTCTAAGTAAACGAAGAACATGCTTTAAATAATGACAAGAATGCTTTCAATATTAATGCGTCACAATGGTACTCATTTGCACAGAACAGGAAATCAAATTGCCAAATTTTGAATTCTATATTCATTTATGCGTTCATGCATGCGTGTTGAGAATTCGCTGATTTTGGAGAAAATCATTTTCAATCGTCCTGAAAACGAATATTTGTATCTGCAATATTTTTTATTAAAAAAACATTTTAAGCATTAATTTATAATTTAAAAATTAAAATAGATTGAAAAATTGAAATAATTGGAGATTGACTATCAAAGAAAAGAATATTTCTCCACAGACAAATTTTGTATGTTCGCAGAAAAATTACTTTCAAGAAACTTTCTCCGAATTTAAAGATGCTCACAAAATTTTTATTTAAACCTAATTAAATCTTAAGGTGCTGGAAACAAGTATGCACTTCTTTTAATAATTTACGAAAAATGTATACCTCTGCTAAGAAATATTCTAAAGAATATTTCGTCTGTTCCTTATATTTTCACATCATTGCTTATCCAAGACCACAAAATATACTTTTATCCACATTTACGCAAAATATAACTCACCACTATACTATATTACAAATAATTTGTTTCTTTTAAATAGAATGTAAAAAGAAGATTATATTATTTTATATTAAAGTAATAAATGTAATGTTCAATTCATACTCAATAGGATTTTAATGTCCATAAACGAATGAATAGAAATGTCTACTAAATTTCAATAATATACTAGAATTGGGTTCTTAGATTATTGTTGCAAAATATAAACCAAGTCCTCTATTTTCTAGTCTGGCAATATATTTCTTTACCGCCTTTCCTGTAATTGTACATAGCAGCTTGTACTTTTAACAATATGCCGTATGGCAACACCAGCAAAAACTATTTGATCTAATGATAACTAAAATGATCTGAGTCAGTCCTGCAGGCGCCGAAGAAAATCATCCTGATTAGACATGCGGATGGCATAATGCTTTCATCTGTACTATATCTCAATCCCAAATGCACGAATTTTCAGCTTCTGTACAAATATTCAACCATTTTTTGGCATACATTCATTTCCAACACTTAAAAGTTGAATTAATTTTCCTTATAACATTTTTAAGACGTCATTCATAATGATAATTAGAAAAAATGGTTATATATATATAGGCTTAATTATGCACAGCTACATTCGCATTATACCTTAATGCTATTATATTCAACACAACAAAACAAAAAAAGAAATATCAGCTAAGAAATTATAAGGAAAAAAAAAATTTAATCTTCAATTTGTGTTACAGAGACAAAACATGCGCGTGAAAATTGTGTGATGATTTATTTCACATCCATAGATGATAACGTTGTTAAAGGACCCATTTAAATAAAATAAATGTTCAGAAGCATTTCGAATTAATATCATATGCATTAGCAAAATCACTAATCCGCCTCCCAATTCCGAGATCACCAGGGATTCCTTCACTAATTTCTACACCTTCTGTGGTGTCTTGTCTACTTTCTTCTCTCGATGGCAAGCAATGGAGGAACTTGTCCATGCGAAGCTGTTGGGGTTGTTTTTACTTAATACTTCTCATGGACAGTTCAAAACCTCACGTGTTGGCCGTGCGACTCCTAGAACAGGTGACGAGCTGTGCTCCGTAGTGTATGAATTCGGTCAGTAACTAGTCACCCAAGTGTTTAGTCTGTAATGAATCAAAAGAGTCCTTTTCTTGGACATTGCGGCAAGGACAGTCCTTATCCCCGAGGGTAATCCTGAGTCTAAATTCAGGATAACGCAAAGGTAGGCACCCTGCCTGAGAGTGCCCAGAGCCAATGGCTACTATCCCTTAACCCTCCACTAATGTACCGCTGGGGCTGAATCTCAATGTCATATTGGTAAATGCAAACCTGCTTCCTTCAGAAGACAACAAATTACGTTTTATTCCCTAACAGTAATAAATCCTTCAACTTTTCTGTTTCAAGGAATTTTAAAATTTAACGAAACATTTTATTACTTCTCTCCTTTTTAATAGAAAAATAATATATCCCATTTCAGTTCAATAATATTCTTATTGCGTGCAGAAAATTATTAAATGATCCGATGAAAAAAAAACACAGAGAAGGATTAAAAGATCATGCATTCAGCATCTAGAAGAGGCAACTCGCCCTTTGATTTTAGCAGCGGCCCATATGCATCTGATGCAGAGATGACCAGGTCCCGAAGTTATATTAACGTATTTTCAAAGTAACACTAAGGATAAGTTGAAATGGACCTCGTAATCCTAAACCGTGGTCAGTTAATGAGGACGACAATTCAACACCACAACTGCGCCACACCAGCGGGAAGATATTTGGCCCCAATGGATTAACGTGCACCAGACCCGCTTGCACGGAGTTTCTTTGGTAAAATCTTAGACGCTTTCTCTTTAACAAAAAACTGCTAGCTTCTCGACCCTTTGATTGTCGCAATATAGCCAAGGATGTCTCTAGTGCTATTCAAGATAAATAACCTATCTTAAATAGATTCGTTCATTCATTACAATTTGCACGTAACGGAATTTCAAAATTGTAAAAGGCACTTGAAAATTATGTAAGTTTTATCAATGCTTGTATGTACGCCTCTATTTGAATCATAAAGTAAATATAAATGTAAATAACTAACTACCGATCTGATGTAATACTGAGTTAAGCTGATATTATTGTAGGAACGCTTCTAGCAAGTTTCAGAATACTCGCCCATCAAGTACGCAGCAGATGGTATGAAATGACAACAGCGATTTCAAAAACACGTTTCAATGCAGCTGAATAAAATGTGTCAGACGAACCTGCCTTCAACAGCGGACACCGTATTGGCATGAAGATATGGGTATGTGAGCGCCAACCTTGCCACATCATTCAAAATGCGAGATGATTGTAATCCATTTAGACACACACAAAAATTCACAAAAGACGTGGAAGGTTGGTTTAGTTACGATGGATTACTCATTTAAAAAGAAAAATTATAAAAGAGAAAAAAAATCTAATTTTTCCATTGCAATGATGTTTTTAGAATTTTAAAGAAATCCACCTGATGAAAGTAACAGCTTCAAATATTTAATCAGCTTATTTTATTTCAACTAGTTTGACTTCCTTAATAACAAAGATTATTCCAATTATCTCTCTTGATTACTGCAAAAACCTTTAATAGTCATTAAAAACATCTGGAGTGCATTTTAAAATTTCATTGTAAGAATAAACCTAAAAAACTCATATCTGTACTGTATATATAATAACAGTTATGGAATACAATTTTTTTAAAAAAATAGAGCAGAGTAAAAAAAAAAAAAAAAAAAAAAAAAAAAACCCCGCATTATGCTTTCAAGCAGTTTCTTTCCGCTAAATGACAGTGAGAAGAAAATAAAAATTCAAATGATTCCTTGTTTAGAAATCCATCTAACATCACATAAAACATCGCACATCAAATAAAGAATGACATAAAGAAAACTATCCTCTGAAACACGACAACACACCTGTCATAAATTTACCCTATTTCCTCAGAAAGCACTTAAAATGTGTTTCTTCACACACCTCTTTGCATATCACCTACCATCATTCTTAATAAATCAATTTTCTCGAAAATAAATAGACAAACTTCTGGAAAGAAAAATAGTATGAAGTCAATTATTGACAGGAAAGATTATTTCTAAACTAGGGTGACATAAAAAAAGCTCTCCTTTTAAAGAATCCAATCCTTTTCATTTTTCGAGTTGGGTATGCAAATTCTAAAATCTTTCCATGGGCGAAGACCAAAACTCTATGACGTCATTCTTCCGATTAGGAATTAAAACTAAGCCGCCACTTCGTAGCGCTATGATCGGAGCGACTAAGCTACTTTTCCTGGCAACTTTAATAGAATTAATGGCAAGATACCTAACAGTATTGCCTCTTACCGGACTTTCCGTAGCTACCTCGCCACTGAATACAGACGAGTTCCAAATAGAGCGGCTTGCTTCAATTATTTGATTCAACGTAGATTTAATGCGCCGCATCTACAGATTCTGAAAAAGTTTTGCTGGATGACGAAGCCATTTAAACGTCAAAGGAATAATTAAGGAAATGAAGCATTATTTATGGGACGTATCATACTTAATTCCGCTGCAGAACACAGTTAATCCCTGCCGAATTTCCGGGTTTTTATTTTGTTTAGTACTTCTTTTAATTCAAAAAGGGTAACATTTTTCTCGTTAAACATGAGAGCTGCAAAGCATTTTTCAAAATTTTCTTCTTTCATTGACAAAGGAATGACTGGAATTTCTCGTTTAGCGAAAACTTTCAATTCAAGGCCACACTCCTATTATTATTAGTACAGCTACTTCCCTTTTTTTCAATTCGCTTCAGACTTAATCCATTTCTAAAGAGAGAGTAAGGATACATTTTTTATCAATTTAATTCCGTCACAAAAATATTCATGAAATATTTATTTCTTAAATTAATTTGTTTGCAACAAATCGTAATCTGAGACTGTGTTTGCTGAAATTTTTATTCAACTGAATTACATCTCCAAATAACAAGGATCACTAAATTCTCAATTATGCACACCACAATTATTACACCTCAACCATAACTTCGTAAATACATAAGAAAAAAATTAAAGATAGGAAAAATATTCCTAAAAATTTACTTTCAGTTGAAAGATTCAATTCAAACTGATTACTAAACTCTCGTTATTTAATTAATTAAATTTTTTTATTAAAATGTTCTTACTTCAAGTCCAAATTATTTCATAATAAAATAAAACAATAGAAGGAAAGAAAAATGTGAGTGATAGAATTATAAATTTCAGAAAAAAAGATTATTTCAGCGAGAATACAAAAACACAGAATTCAACGAGGATATCATTTGTATCACTTTGTATAAATAGAAAAGGACTGTGTATCACACCAGCGTATTATTCAGTCTCAACACAAAGTAGAAAGTTGCAATTCATCAAAGTGTTAGAAGCAGTTGTGAAAATATTGAGTAGTTAACTGCACATAAAATTTAAAAATCCAGTCTGAAAAAATATGCATTAGTTACGCCCTAACAGGGAGGCACAAACACAAAGTCTCTCAATTTCAGACAGAAATTAAATAGATATATTCTTCAACACTTATTGTCACTCATTTTATGCTAAGAACTGGCTTCATCTCTAAAAGGAATTGATTAAAAAAAGCGAAGATTGAATACTGTTGATGAGAAAGAACTTCTAGAAACAACCAATTAATGTGCATAAATGCTTATCAAAGAATGTTTTTTATAACTTCCATGTTTCCTTTTTTCACTCCAACATGGTACTTTGAAAAATGATTTAAAACTCATTTATTCTTGCCATTTTGTTCGCATTCCCCGTAAGAATGTAACGTTCGGATTCATATGACCCAATCATTTCACTTCAGGAATCTATTTTCTTTCTCTCAGTTTTCAGTCAAAGATCTTGAAATAAATAAGAATTGGCTTAATAGAATAAACGTCATATAATTGAAAAATAATAAATATCTAAATATGACTCTAATGTATCTCAAAAAAATACATTACAACATTCTTGAAATATTTCGTATTTTCTATTTGGACAAAAATGGAGCTTGTTGATTTGTATTTTTTTTTTAATTCTTATACGGTTTCTTATCAATGTTTGATGAACTTGAAATCCTCATGCTTTTAACTCAATTATATATTAACAGTAGAAGTGGATGATAAAACAGATAAAATCTATATTATGCGACTCTTCATTTCTGGGGAGATTTGATTTGTCTAATTCTGATAAAAGTAGCTTTCTAGTGGTCAATTCATTTTCAATCCATTTGATATTTATTGTCGTCCAAAGAGCAAAACTGCCAAAATAATCCTTCTGAAATATATTCAGAGATTTGATTTCGTTTTTATAAGCGAATGTATTCAAAAGAGTATTCACGAATAATTTATTGTTGTTCGGGTTTTTATATGGTCTGATTGTTCCAGATACATCTCATACTTTTTGAAAGCAATTTCATCATTTCTAAAGGAAAATCTTGAGCCATTTGATCAGAAAATTATGAAACATTTCATTTTAGAAGCTGACTTACTTTGGAAGAAATAATGCTATCGTAACTACTGTTTTGATGTTAGATCATTTACAGCGAGCATGCCTTGATTTTCTGGTTTTTCTGGTTTTGACCGAAGTTTCTTTCTGCAATTGATAATTTAGAAATAACGAATTTTTACTGTCGCATAAATACCATATTTTAATTCCATATTTAGATAGTCTTTTTGATACATATTGCTCGCCGGTCAAGGACAAATATAAATGTTCGCCTTTATAACATTTTCTTATTGATAAAATAAGTTTTGGATGAATTTCTAGTTATTTTCCCAAATTTTCTAAACAGAAGAAAGTTTATCTTTGCGGCGTTTTTTTCATGAAAAATTGGTTTATTATTTCAACAAATAACTAACAGGAATTGTTCATCCTTTCTAGATGAATGAGTAATAGACGATGTAAGATTTTTGGTACAATTCAGAAAAAACAGTGTCCAGTCATGTTGACCCGAACGATATATTGAAACAATTTGAGAAAATTTAAGGAAAATATACAAGAAAATCCTTTTCAGAGAAATAACAACCTCACTAACAAAGTCAAGAATTATCTATAAAATAATATCATACCATTATTTTTCATAAGCAGTTTAAAAACATTACGTTCAAACAGACCCGAACAAAGCAGCAAGGTTAAAAATTCACGGTGAGTAAAAGAAAAATTATTTTTTGATAATTAATGTCGTTCATACTTTTTCCTGTTGCAGGCAATGGTTTTTAAAACAAATACATTTGGATCAAAACAAACTCACTTTTCAGAAACACACACATTTCGGAATCAAAATCTGGACATCTTAGGCTGTCATTTCAAATCTTTAGGCTCATTTTTAAAAAATTCTTCGCAACTGCTTTTAAACCAAACAATGTCCCATAAAATTCCCCAAACATTATTCTTTCGCTTCTATTTCTCACTTAGCATCGCAAGCTTAAAAAAAGATCCGTCTCTAAAACTTCATAAAAACCAAACATCTTATATTTGCTTCATTTGCGTAAAGTAGTTATGCTGTCTGATTCTGTACTACAATTTCGAAGAGGGCATTTGTAAACAACGGTTCAATACCTGGGAGCAAGCCAAAGCATCTTTCATACGATTTGCCTCTTAACATGTTTCACATGACCAGCCATGGATATGGGAGAATCGAAGCGTATTAAATCAAACGTCTTTGTTATTTTAGGACGTTGGGAAGTGATAGTAATTAAAATACTCTACAGTCGGAGTTTTATTCACTAGTACGCTTGAACGAGTACTTAGCAAAGTAGTTAGTTATTATTTTGCTTTATTAAGATAATTTGTATTTTGTTGGGAATGGACCTTCATTCTTACTATCATATCATTTTTAAGTCAGTAATCAGCAATTCTGACAAACATTGAGTATCACAGTTAAAGAAATCCCCCCATCCTTTTTTTTTTTTTTTTTTTTTGCATATGAAAGTGCAATCACATGTTTAAGTATCAGATGTTTTTACTATACGGACTAAATTTTTATTATCGTGATTTTTAAAGCATTTTTCTCTGAAAGATTTGAATTTAAAAGCAAATATCTTGTTATTTTATGAAATCAGCATTTACTAGGGTTCAAAGATTTCTTTTACTTTAGTTTTGATTGTTATTTCGTATATATTAAATATCGGAAAAAATAAGTTTTACCTGCCATTTATTTCTGACATTTTTATGTCTGCCTTCTATAGGTTACGTTGGTTTTTTTTAATAAAATAAATATATCCAATACAAAGCTAATATTGAGACTAAATTACGTAGCATATTTCCAATCTTAAATATATACCAATGCTAAATACATAGTTTAGCCTAATGACATCTGAATTTCAGTGAATAATTACTCTTTAACAGCAATAAATATTTGCACATCAAAATATTAATTTCGAAAACAAATTTTATTTTCAAAACATTTCGCTACGTTGGTTATTCTCTAATACAACTTGTTAATTTAAATTATAAATAGCATTAATCTGATTTGAAATTTAACACATATCGTTCAATGAATCCTCATATATTAACAAAAAAAAAATCCTACAATAGACAATAATTCTCGTTCTAAGTTTACAACAGTTTCCAAACTTTTAACATTTCTCTAATAGTTATGTAGATTCTTCCTGTGAGAAAATAATGAATTGACAAATCTCTGAAAGACTGCAGTTAGCTTGAAGTGTTGCAAACAGAGATGGGGATCTTTAAGCACTGCCACGGAGGATATTAAAAGAAAAATAACTAAATGCTATACATCTTGCGTGCTTTATTTGTCAATTAATATTTATCATAATTATTGCTAATAGAAAAGTTAATTGAAGTTAAAATAATTGGAACAAAAGGAGAAGGATTGCAAATAATGAACACTTAGGATTTATGTCATTGTTATAATGGAATCGAATTCTTTTGAAAAACAAAGTTTAAATGATAAAAATATTAATAATTAAACATCCCAAATTGCTTTAACACCGACTTTCAAATATAGACATCTTTCCCAATTTTGCTAGTGTTTCTCTAAAACTAAACTAAATTAAGACTGGAGACGGAAACCTTAACTTAGCATCTAGCGTCCCTGCTATCGTATGCCGTTCAAATTCATCTCCAACCGAACATATTCGGAATGGCAAATTATAAACATTTAGTTTCAAAATTTCTTTCAACTCAAAAGTACACCAGAAAATATTTTTTTTTTTTGATTAAATAGTGAATCAAGTTATATTTTCAAAATTTAATACGAGTACTTGTAAGATCAAAATAAAAAATAACTGAAATCAAAATAATAAAATTTCAACATGTAGCGCAACATTTCACGTTCAATTCGGTCATGTTTAGGAAATTATTAATGTAGGAAATCGAGTTCGCTATACGTCTGAGACATTTCAGCTGCAACTTCAGGTGACAGGCACAGTGAAGCATTTTACTTCTATATATTTATGAATCTTATCGAGAAAAAAAACCATCAAGCTCATTTCAAATTTTTATTTAGAAAACTTCTTGCAACAATGCAACATTAATTTTGAAAATATAAAATTTTCATGCTTTCAAAGAATTGATTTTTGCGTTCATTGAAATCGAAATGGCGTTCAAAGAAAGAAAATGTTCATGCATCAGCCAAAAAATGTTTAACTAGATCAATGGCTACTTCCCTAACCCAAACAATTTAAGGAAATCAAACAGGAAATCTTCGGGTTGTCTAACTTGGAGATCAGAGAAATGTCTGCAGGTAGGTCACCAAAATAAAATGTCGAGAGAGAGAAAAAAAATTAGTGTACATTCTAAAGTCTGAAAGGAAGGAATTAAACACATTTAGCTTTCATGAAAGAAGTGAATCAACACGCAGTAAGTTATAAGTAAAACGAAATTAATTCAATGCTTTCGAGAAGAAACTTCGAACACGTAACCCGGCGTCACACTCCTGATCTAACCCTTTAAGAAGACCTTCTTGCAGGAAATATGAAAGTTCGCTATCCTGCCAACCATCAAAGAAAGTTTCACGTGAGCAATAGACAAGAGGGGGAAAAAAAGGAAAGAAACGCTATTATTCGAGAAAGCTGGGGGGAGGGAGGTTTTCAGGAAGTTGAGATTTCACCTGGCGACTCTGTGCGGGGTCAAGTCAAGGACATCCTTAACGAAGGAAAGCAGTGCACATAATGAATAACATGGAGCAGAAGAGAAACAAGTAATAAATAAAATAGATCTTCAAAATACGAGAAACAGTTTCCTTAATGAAGTTCATTAAGAAAGTTTCTCAAGCTTCTTATACAGGAGTCTATAAGATTGACTTAATGCACTGAGCAAGTGGCTTGAAGATGAATGAATCGTGCAGGCAAGAAAGGAAATGTACCATAATAAAATCAGCGAGGGTTCATTCGTTTCTAAATGAGAAGAGGGTTCCGTTCAATTGGTGTCTGCGCAAGAAATGACCTCCCTAACCACTCGGGAAAGAGAGTTAGTTGAAACTACATTTGCGTCTCGTTTACAAATAGCACTCACTTGCAGAAAAGATTTTATAGATTTATTCTAATGTTAGTATTTAACAATGAACTACATTTACTTTGAAATTTATGATATATAAAATAGTACTATTTACAAAGGCCATGGAAAATTTTTAGAGATTAGATGGTAAGAAAGACGAACATTTTCATTTTAATTTTAGAACACTATTCTCTTCGGTTATTAATACAAAATTTCATTCACTTAAGAAACCTTATTCAAAATGTTTTCTTTGAGTTCATACAATAAAGAAGTTTGAGATATGATCTCTCATTTCTTTAATAAAACAAGATAAAAAGGGGAAAAATTATATCCACAATATTAGGTTGTTCTTTCACTTATTTCTTAAATCTCTCATAAATCCAAATTTCTAACACAATTATGAAAATTTCCACTATAGAATGAGTATATAGATCTAAAGATGGCAATTTTCCGATTAAAGAATAGTTAAAAATCCGAAATAATAGCTTGATTTCTATTGCCAATTGCAATAAAACAGAAGTTTTCCATATTAGATTACATTTGTTCAATATCTAACGTTGACCATTGTGAAGTACGACTGAAAAAAAAAACATTTGTTAGTGCATCGAAGAGCGAGGATTTCCCATTTGATGAAATACAATATCGACTATAATTTCCTGAATAAGCATTTTAAAGGGTTTCACGATGCAGATCTAGACGGGTGAGTACTTTCCAAAAGACAAGAAAAATTGAATTTAAACACTATAAGCTTTGCCTGGAAAATAGTACATTTAGTATCATATCCGAGTATTGTTTTCTTGTCAAGCAGCGAGTCAACCCCCATTTATTTGATAAAAGACTGGAAGTAATTGCTTTCTTACTAAGATACCAATTACTATATAATTCATAGATTATGAACCCACAATATCATGCTCATTCATGGTTGCTTTTCAAACTACCTTAAAAAAAAAGCAATATACAAGGCAGAATTCGTTTATCAAAGCATTAATTTGCATCTAAATACTCCAATTATTTTGAAGCACAGCCGTCAACATATTTCTTAAAAACGCATGTAAAACCTGACCGAGAAAGCTATCAATTTTTTTTAAATTCCTTACTAAGTCTTATCAAATTTCTTATTTTAAGTAACTAAAAGATAATTGAAAAATAATGATTATTGCAATAAAAATACAGATTTCTAGATATAAATATATTGATCTTCTGAAATCTTTATATTACATGTATATATTATATATATGTATTTTCTTTATTTATTTAAGCAAAAGCTGGCATGGAGTTCTTTAACCCTGTGTGGTCCAACGTCGAGTCTGACTCGACTTTCTGAAGTATGCATCGTTTTCACATTCTTGTTAGATAGATAATGATTATTATAATTAATATAATGGTGATTATTAGCAATGATTAACTTGAATAATAGCAAATACTAGCAATAATTTTTAAGAATTATTACAAACCTATATTTTTTGCTTCCTCAGCACTAAAAAGAATCCTATAATCCAGTTACATATATATGATTATGCATATTATTACTTTTCGGACTGCAAAAGTTTAAGAACGTTTTTTTATTCTTCATGCTGTTACGAAAGTTCGAATTGTATCTATTATCAAGACATCACTGCAAGAATTATCACGAGTGAATGCCGTGAATCAAATAGGAAGGCAGAAAATAGTTATGATTTTCAGCACATAAAGTGTCACTGCGAGAAAATAACAGCCAATGCAACTCAGAAATTAAAGTTAAAGTGAAGCCAGAATTCGAAAAAATATTTTCAGAAAAATAAAAAATATATTTTTAGACAAAAAAATACAGAATAAAAAATATTTTTAGAATGCGGATAAACTGAAATTACGTATGCACACACACACACACACACTAATATATATATATATATATATATATATTAGTGTG
>JAPMOR010113017.1:970368-1019655 GCA_026543865.1 Argiope aurantia | reverse complement strand
AAGGAAAGTTCTATTTTTTATTTAAGCCAAAGGATTAGTCCCAAACCATACCTCGTTTAATTAAAAAATTGACATTACAGTAATTTTTAGCTGAAATTCATTTTTAATGAGGTTGTTTGATGCTTCAATATAGGAATTTTTATTATTGCAAACCCTTTTGATCCAGTTAACTTGTGAGAAAATTAGATTTTTGAAAATTTTAGAGTTTAGATTGGAATGGTAGTTACATAGTTTTGTTATTTTAAAGTTGAATTCATCCCTTTTATCGTATATACCAACTATTGTTTTATCATTAGCAATTTCGATTTTTAAATCCAGAAAGGTAGCCTCAAGTTGATTTTTATTCGTTTCTGTTAGAATTAAATCTTTTGGATAGCAATTAGTAACAATATTAGCATTGTCGAAGTTAATCAAAAGTAGGTCATCAATATATATCCACCCGTTTATGAACATAATTTAACATGTTCTAATGGATTGGATGGTTGAACTGAATGTTAGGAGAACTCGTAATGTTCCCAAGAACTAGGTTATTAAAAAAAAATTGAAATCGGCAAAAAGCTGCAAAATTGTGTACTCTTATCAAAATAATATGCTTAAAATCACTCTTAACAAGGAATTTTACATAAAAATCTAATTTTCCAATTTAAAATATCAGAATGCATCTATTCACAATATTTCCTTGCCATTATGTTCCTTGCATTGTCCTTGAAAGAGAACGCCAAAAATAATTTCAGAAAATTGACAGACAAAATCATGAAACTGTGTTGTTATAGATGAATATGAAACTGTATTCTCACTTTATCGCTATAGGGCCGTATAAAATATTTGTTTTTGCAGCTTTTTATTATCATTCTAATCATGAAAATGTGCAGTTGGAGGTATATTTCTAATTGCAATAATTTAGGAAATAAAAGCTTGTTTCATTTTTCGCATACCAGTATAGCATTCTGTATATCAGTTGATATACTTGGCGTTGTCCGAAATTTAAAATCTTTAACGTATAAAATTTTAATATAAAAAGCTAATTTTGTATAAATTATGCCTCTTATTATACCACATCATTTGATTAACTGCCCTTGATCACTTGTCATTGCTTCAAAACGACGGATATACCAGTGCTTTCTTTCAGCTCTTTTCGGCACCATCTTAAACCAATAAAATTGCAAAATACATTAAATAAATTATTTTAAAAAAATGAGTGGTACAATACATCACAACATAATTGCTATCATATTTCAAAATTGTCTAAATTAAGTTTTGAAAGAATCGATAAAAAATTGCATCAAAAGGAATAAGTCTCACTGAAAATGTGAAATTTAAATTTCAAGATATTCAACTATTTCAGTCCATTCGGCAGTTTATTCTGAAACGCTTTTGGAAATAGACGCGTGATATAAAACATGAATATAGATTTTAACTGATAGCATGTATGCTGCAGTTCTTACAATATTTTATGATTATCCGATGTAAAATTTATTTGGTTACAGCCAATAAAAAAAAAAGATTTTGCAGTTTATATTTACAACAAAAATTCACAATACAATTATAGAAATTTTGTTTCGTCCAATACAGAAGAGAAAAACTACTCTTTGCGATTATTAATGCTTCTTTACATACATTTACATTCTTTCCTAACAAAAATAATAACAAATAACTCTTCGAAGGAGCAAAACTCCATGACATCCTCTAAAAAAAAATACTATTAAAGTAAAGAGAGGAAGAAACGCTTAAAATAACAACACGGAACAAAACGCTCTAGTGCCCCATCGTTTGCTGTTTCAATCAAACATCGTATTGACGAGAGAGCACACCAACGCAGTGGAATATTTTGATTTCGAGTAAAAAAAATAAAACGAAAGAAGAGAAAATACGAGCAATTTTTAACGCACGAGGCGTAAAGAATGCAAGAGGAGGGCACATTGTTAAGATGGGTTGACCCCACTCCTACCCTCCTCCTCAAGTGTTTTGAAGAGCTAAAGAAAAGTCCAACTTCTTTTGACAGGACCGTAGAAACGGAGTTCTGGAGTGCTCACCACTTGAGTGGCGACTAACATGCGCCGCTTTTACATTATGATATCCGTTTTTATCCGACGTTGTGTCAGGATATTCGAGAGGTTCCACCTGCACAATGAGGGAGAAAAAAAACTAGACATGGATTAAATACATTGTTAGAAGCGAAGAAAAAATTTTAAATAAGACTAAGTTAGAACTTAGTTCATATCAAGTTTTCAAACTCGCGGGTTTTTTCTACCCCGTCCTTCCTGTTTTTAAATCAGACTCAGTCAGAGGCAGAAACGTATCAAGAATTTTAAGACATAACAATGAAAAAATAGCCGTGAAAGGCAAATACAATAAAAGTATAAAAATGTATATCGAAACAACTTTATCACGTTGTAAATGTTACGACTTCTTAATAAAAAGCTTACTTTTTTTAGGGAAGGGCGGTATATGATCTTTGATGTTCGGTCAAACGAATGCTTTGTAAATAACAACTCGATGTTTGTTTCCTAGAAATTTTCAGTTACTGGTCGCGGGTTAATAAAACGGAGGGCTTTTAAACGCATCCATTTTCATCAATTAAAATACAGCAAAGCTATACACAGTTGTTATTTTGAATTTGTTTAAGAATTCAATAACTGATACGATTCGTTTCATTATTTCCGACGAATGCAAAGTCGCGTTAAAGCATGTGTTGACAAAGCCATGTTAAAAATTGAATCGATTTGATATTAAAATAATTGGCATTAGTTAATAAAATCTTAAATGACACAGTTAAGTTTTCTTTTTTTTTTTTTTTTTTTTTTGTAAAATTGTGTTTTTTTTTTTGAGTAAATATTTAGATACGAATCACATATCGATTACATATGAATGTTTTTCAATTTTACCTACATATGAATGCATATAGTTTAAAATGTTATTCGAACATTTTGCAGTTTAACTATCATTACTTATTATTTTGAACTTAAACTCAGTTTTACCATGGTAAAACGGGTCCAAGATGGCGCTATATGACACTGTCAGCATAAAAGCAGATAAAAAAAAGATCTAATAGTTAGTTATAAAAAAATATTGTTGTGTGTGTGTGTGTAAATTGTTTCAAGAAAAACATGTTTATAGATGAAGTTAAAAAGAAAAAATATTAAATATAAATACGTAAGTAAAAAATATTAAACAAAACGCGCGACTTGAATCCGCGACACAACCATTCATGTTGCTCTGTCTTCTATACTGTATTACCCATACTTCGGAGCGGAAGTTGAATGTATTTATTCTAACAGTTATAAAAAAAGGTGTTTTTTCTTGCGTGTAAAATCGATTTTTTTTTCAGGAAAGACACCTACATACATAAATTTAAAAAGCAAAATTTTACCTAAGTATAAAATTTGATAAAAATCGTTAGAGCCGTTTCCGAGGTACACGAAATAAATTTGCATATATACAAGAATAGCTCGTTTAAAGTTATAAAATTATTGTAACAAATAAATAAAATATAACAAGACGTCGCATTTATTACTTCGTCCATACAAATATGATGCTTTAATTAACTGTTTGGGTACAGATTTTTTTTTTTTTTTTAAGGATTTTTGCGTTTGCAACAGATTTAATTTGGTGATGCACGGAATAGTATATAAAAGGTTTACTGACAATTGCAATTATAAAAACGAATATAGTTAAACAAAAGAATCCTTTAATTACATTCGGCATCTGGCACTTAGGCAATGGCCAGTCTCAGCCATCACATGTATCCAAAGGGCTTTCACTTGGTGTCGATCTCGTACCACTCTCTAAAAAACGAGCCGTCATTTTAAGAATTCTTCGTGAAACAATAAATAGTATTTCAAAGAAACTATCAATTCATAACGTTCATGCTTTTTACAAACGGAATAAAAGTCTCTTTTTCTCTTTCTTAAAACAAAAAGAGAAAGTTAGCTCAATGAATCACAAATCAATTTTATCAATAAAAAATTTGAAATATTTATTCTTAATTTTGGTTTAAATACTTTTTTTAATGAGCATAGTTTATATATATTTCAGATAACATTTATAAATATTGGGCTATCAAATACTTAATGAATATAAACTTGTTTAGAAATTTTTATTCAAATTTATTCCTTTAATCTTTTATTTTTTTCCTAATTATCTATTTTACAAAGTTTTTTTTGACATGACCATTTTTTTTTAAACAAACGCACATCACAGATAGTACTTACTTAGATAAAACTTTAACCATGAAAACATAATTTAAAAGATCAAGTAAAAAATTATAATAGAATTTTTGAGAACAAACGTTTGTAGCGATAATTATTTTTTTAACATAAAAATCATGTTAATAAGCTTGTCCTTAAAGAATGTAGAATACACAATGTTTTGCTTTGTTGTTTAAACGAATGTGTACCGAAAGTGATCCTAATTATGGGATGCTGCTCTCTTTTAATTTCTAACATTTTTAAAACTTCCATCGTAATTCACAAGCTTACTTATGTAAACAGGAAAATAATGATGCTCATACAGCAATGCAATTTCAAATGTTTAATGAATTTATATTTCTGAATAAAAGCTCTGTTTAAAATTCTATCCATAATTGTCCTCACTGATGAAATAAAAGCTATGCATTCCGTTCTACTTACCATCCGAACCCCATCAGATAAGCTGGGAAATTTGTAGAGGTAATCATTCTTCATGACTAATCAGCAAACATATCGATAGCCGCTCAAGTCAATGTTTACACACAAGCTCTACTTTGAGATAACCCTGATAACTGTCTTTTCGCGGATATCACAACTTTTCAAGAGTTAACAGGAAATAAAATGATTAAATGCAAGCCTAAATGATAGTCCTTGTTCAAGCGTTCACATTTCACGGATTTACTTGTTTCTTTAAATAAAATAAAAAATTAGCTGAAAAAACATACTTATCTATCTTAATTCTAAAAAGTTATTATATGGCTAAATTAGATCGAATTAAAAAAATGCATTAAGGAAATTCGAATGGAATTACGTCATGAGATAAAAGTCCTTTTTCACAATTCGCCTAATTCAATAAACTTTTTATTGTTAAAAGAAAAGCCCGCTCTAGAAAACACAAGAAAAAATAATGGGCACAATTTTCTGGCACTTTTGTCAAAGTAGGATTTAAATTTAATTCGTAATGTTTTATGTGATTTATAACAAATTTTGATAAAAATCAATGACACTCAGATACTTATAGAATAAAAACTTCTGTTTTTAACGATTGTTTTTTCCAAAAATATGTGAAAAAAACTACGAAACCTTGATACGGAAGAGGACATACTTTAACCCTTTAATTACCAAATTATTTTATCATCAATTTTTCAAATTTATTTTTGAACCATTAGTTAAGTTTTGTGAAGAATAAACTTAGGAAGAAGAAAAAAAACTTTTTTATTATTAATTTAATTATGTAAAAGATTTTTAATGTTATTTTTGGTTGATATCTACTTCTTTCTAATGGAAATACGTCCTTCTTGTTCTTTCAAATATTTTTAAATACTCATATTGTGAAGATTTCAATCGAATTTAAACGGTAACTTTAAAGCACCGTCGCTAAATAAAGAGTTAAAGCATTCATTTATTTATTTTAAGGACATTCAACTTTAAATATTTTGTTAAAATTAATGACAAACTTGGAGCAAATACACAAAAATGAAAGGGTCTTTCCAGACTAAATTTCAGCACCATTTAAAGATCTTGCAGTCATTATGAAGCAAAACCAATCAAAACCTAAACTGCTTTTCTTATGGTAATGCCATATGCGCAAAAGCTTAGTTCTAACCCATGGTTAAAAATGAAGGGTTCAGGCAGAGGTATAATCGCAAGGACTAGATATATCTGACAATGTCACCATGATTAATGTAGTGCATAATTTCTGTCGGACATTAAAGCCACACCAGCAGAAAGTTTCAGAAAGCCAATTGCAGCTGACATTTTTGACAACTAACGCTAAGAGAGGAAGTATTAGAGCGCTATTATTGTCACAGATAACAGCAACTGTCGCTCAGCTGCGGGTGTCAACTTTTACATGTATTCAGAAAATCAAAGGAGTGTTTTTAGGGAGATAAAGGTATTGTCTCTTAATCATGTGATCTCCGGAGATATTTTAGTACGAGAATTGTTTGTTTGTTTTGTAATTCTGAATCGTAAAACTATTTCAAAAATAAAAAAAAATATTATAAATGCATCTTAATTTAAAAGGAACATAAGATATGTAATAATCATTTTCCTTAAATTTTTTTAATTGTAAATTTTATATACAACAATCCGTTCTTTTTGAAGATTTTTGTTTAAGATATTTAAGTCAATATTCCAATTATCATTGCTAAAGTAAATAAATACGTCTTACTTAAAATGATGAATTGAGATTTTTAAAAAATAACTTTGAAATATTTTTAATAAGATTAACATAACGAAGTTAGATTTTGAAATCAAAAACAAAATTAATAACCGACTCGTTTATCTCGCGCATTTAAATGAATGCAAATATTTCGTTTACTCTTACTCTGAGATTCCCTCCAGCCACTTTGAAAAGAATCAAAAACGCATTCAATTTAATCACAGTTTTCCTCTTTAACATAACCAAATGAAATGTATAATCAGATAGGATCAAGGGACCCCTGTTCTATTAATAAAGCATGTTCACAAAACTTAATGTTGCTTTTCAGTAATTTAATTCTTGTCGAATAATAAATTGTTATACCAGCAAAATTATTGAAGTACCTTAGAATTCTAACAGCATAAATACGTTTAAAGTAATTAAAATCTAATGATACATCTCCGGCAGAAAATAAAAAACTTCCTGGCCGAGATTGGGTTATAAGCCTGTCTCTGACATGTTAGAAAGTGGTTCTTGCCTAGCGAGGTCACCACCTGTCTGGTCGGTCAACAATGATTCCGGCGAACACGAAATTCCCTTTCTTTGGTTTTGTCTGTTGGGATATTTAAGATTCAGAAGAAATGGCCATCCTTTAAATTGGAGCTTTTAGTTTCGCAACTGGAGAAAAGGCATGAACTTTTTTTTTTATCGTATTTCGCCTATTGATTCCCTTTTTTTTTCCCCCTCCTCAAACGAAGCCTGTCTGTGGAAATAGGAGAAACTTTATTGAATTTGGGACGCTGGGAACACGTTATTTCGGAAAATAGCTCATAAGAAACCTCGAATTCTTCATAATAATACTGCTTCCTCTGTTCTTTTTTCATTATATGAGCTTCTTTAAAAAATCTTTAATAAAAGTACCACACAAAATTATATCTTTTCTGGCAAGCACACGAAAACCAATGGCCGGTGTTTCTGTCTCGATAATTATTTTCATTTTTTTTTCTTTTTTCTTAAAATTAAAATACGGCCAACGCTTTCATTTTAAATTCTTAAAAAATTTACCGAAACAAATATACTGAATGATATGTGACTTCAAGATGCTCACAAAATAACAGTGGCAATACACAGTAAAACTTTTTTTCTTTTTTTGAAGTATTTTTCATATTTTTATTTAAATATTTATTATTTTGCATTTCATAAAAGCTAATGCCAATTTATAACTTTATACCTCTCATATTAGTTATCATATTAGTCTTTAAAATGTTATAGAATGAACAAAATATTAGACACCTCTATAATAAGAATTATATAGTATAAAATGAGAACACATAAAATGTGATAAGAAAACGTAAACACATAAAATATAATAAGAAAACTTGAATACGTAAAATATAATAAGAAATATAACTCCAAAGTAATAGTTATTGAGCGAAAAGAAAGAGTATTAAAAATGTCTGATTAAAAATATATCTCTTGACATAACATTTTTTTAAAATTTAGTACTGCACAAAAATGTCCTTTTTGTGAAATAATTAGAAAATTTAATCAACAGAGGACCAGTTTATATTTCTTTTTATAACTCTCATTTTTTTAAAAGTCAAAAAATTAAGTATAAACAGATTACATTAATTAAAATGACTAATAAAGTTCTTATCTTTGAGAGAAACAAAGAAAATTCTAATTTAAAGATGGCTTCCATCTTATATCAGAAGCAGACTTAACAGAGGGCAGTTATAAATGACATGGAGAAAAGAAATAGAAGATATCCCTTCTATCACGCTTATAGAAACTAACTTCAGACATTTTATTTTTCGTTTCACCTTACAAGAAGAAAATCAGAGTTTGAATTCTTTAAAATAAAAGAAAAAAGTTCTTTGTAATTCTCTTCAAGACGCTTTAGAAATGCAGTTTTCTTTCCATAATAGCATTTTGAATGTTTGACAGAACAATTACGAAAAACTAGTACGTGGTGACATCTATGAATCCAATGACTACCATTGTTTTACTTAATAGTGAAAACGAGTTTCTTTGTTGTACTTTAGAACAGCGTTCTTTTTTTTTTAACATGAATTTAAAAAAAAAATAAAGGCTGCGAAAAGTAGATGAAGTTTCTCGTAAGATATGCTTCTATGCTAAAATCTTATTTTTCGGGTTTTGAAACAAATGAAAGATGGATAAAAGCGCTTAAAAATATTTAAAAAATGAAACTGAATGAATAATGAACGCAATCTGAGTAATAAAAGGCTTTCGGAAATTCTGAAATTCTTTTCTCCTGTTCCATAATTTAAGAAAAATTGTAAGTTATTAAAAATGCATGAAAAGGCATTCAGCACATATTTAAAAACTAAAAAACTTGCAATTATTTTTAAAAGAAATAATCTTAAAGAAATTATGAATAATGCATTAAAAGAAGATTATAAAATTAAACAGGAGTTCTCCATTCATCCATTCACTTCAAATAATAATATCAGCCTGTAAAAATACATATATAAAATTTTCATTCTGAAATTGTAACTTCAAAATCTGGAGTTAAAGTACTCGCAATAAATAAAAGTAATAAGTAATATAAATTAGAGAAATTAAATTTCCAACTATTTTGTTTGCCTGATGAGATATATAGTTATAAGAAACACGAAGCACTGTCTTTAATTAAAAGCAAAAACAGATAATTTCCACTAAAGAAAATTGCTAAAGATGTCAGTTTGAAACAATAAATAAGAGTATAATAATTTCATTCTCACTTAAAGTAGTTATTTTACTATCATTTCCCTTCTCCCCCCCCAAAAAAAATTCATTAATAAAAACAGAGCTGTATAAGTCTTTATATATTTAATGAGATATCATGTAATTTGTTAATAACAAAACTGCTAAAATGACCAAAGCTAGAGTTAACGCAATACCAATAAAAAATAGTACTTGCTATCAATAAAATTCTCACTACACCAGGAGATTCAATTTTTAATCGGCATTTTTCTCATAATTAACGACACAGATAATTTTTTTTCTGCTATAAAATTTTATGGAGAAAAATAAAAGAAACCGATATTTAACACTTTTTCATTCGTTTCACATTAAACTTTGGTCTTCAAAGATTAATGACCTATTTTTTATGCAGAAAAATTCGGCCATCCGAATGAATCTGATAGCCTGGTTATTGAAGGAAAGGAACAATTCAGCAAAAGGAGAAAACTTAGTCCATGAGCTGCAAGTAAAGAACATAGATTCTGAATATCAACAGCTTATAACTTGATGATCCCAATACGAAATCACATCTTCATTTAATAGCAGTATAATCTATCAAGGTGTTTTTCCCTCCAATCTGTTGTTTACATTTCACTCAGTTAACATGAACCGGTTCGGCCTAATCTAACGCGATCAAGTTAAAGCATTAAGAATGAAACGATTTGAAAAAGGGAATTTAAGTAAAGGTTTGGGGTATGGCGTTTAAACATTAACTCAAAAGACCTACAATAATGGACTGGACATATTATAAAGTCCAAAAATAATCATGGAATTTGGTGAATGCTTTAGAACATGAAATTGTAGAACAATCGGCTCTTTTCACAAAGCTAGCTTTTTAATGATATCTTAGACAATTGTCTTACGAATATTGAATATATAATTTGAAATACCCAAAAATCAAAATTTCGATAGAAAATTTCCAAAATTATCGGAAAATATAAACATAAATGTTTGTTATGCTGCTCCTATGTTATTTCGCTACAGGTTTAGATAATATATACAGCAACTGACTGAGCATGTAATTTCACTTTGCTTTCATTCTTTCGGTAATATTTAACAGCATGACTGAGATTCTTAACTCATTCAAAGAAGGCTTAGACCATATCGTGCTATTCCACTTATTTTTGCAAACTAATTCAGCATGCAAATGAATTGACAAAGAAGTTTTTAATGGCATTAAAGGAGAAATATTTGTTTCAAAATGCTCAGCTTGTCTGCATGATGGAGATTAGGTAAAGATACTGAAAATATGAATGACCATAATCCTTACAAAAAAGCTTTATCGGTAAATCACCTTTTATTATATGACTGCATTCATTTTAATATATACTATTTTACAGGATTCTCAGGCACGTCAGTTTATTAATTACACAGCAGCAAGCACGCTATTTATCCTATAACTTCACTCATTTGTTTCATAAATATATCCTCACAATACTTTCATTATGTTAAACAAAACTTTCTAAGGCAAATAAATTAAAGGAAAAATATCGCAAAGAAATCAATTTTACCCATAAAATATGGAATCCAGAAAATTTTACTTATTATAATGGTGCTGAAACGGCACACTACAATTTCTTTAATATTAAATCTAAATAATTAACATTTTAGACTGGAAACTCTTATTTACCCTTTATTTGGCAATCTCATCTGTTTGTTGATATTTGATTCCGAAACGTTTATAAAATAAAGACAGAAAAATATTTCAAATATAAGTAGAATACAGTGTTGCGAAGATAAGAAAAGCTCTCATTTCTATTGATTTTTCAAATAAAAATGTCGATAAAGAATACTGTTATATCTTCTTTTGCACAGTCCTCATGTATTTTTTGTTAAACGATATATTAATAAGTGTGCATACACCAAATTACAATTTAGACCTAGAAATTATTCCAACTACCATTCCGAAATTTTTCTAAAAGTATTACAAAGCATTCCTGATGAACCATTCTTTTTAATACTAACAAAAAATGAAGTTTTATGATTTTCAATATAGTATTTTTTCTTCATACGTAACCTGGAGAAAAGTAATACCAAACATTTTATTCGTACATAAACTCACACATTTTATTCCTGGATGAGCAAATAAGATGAAATGATTATTACACTAGATTTGTTTGATAACTATCCGAAATACATAATATGATTGTTGCATAATCTACAATACTGGTGACGCTGGCGAGTAAGCCAATGTTATATATGTTTCCCAAAAATAAAAACCTTCAATGTTCAGCATTTCTTCTGAAGCAATTTATCATCATCTAAATTGACACTTTAATTCTTGACCGAGAGAAATACAGAAACATCAACATCACTTGTCCAGCAGGTCTGCTGCAAACTGTCTAATTTAGCAGTGATGATTCAAAAAGGCGCCGGAGAGCTAATAACTCAAACCAAAATGTCGGCGTTGATTACTAAAGATTTCATAATATGTATTCATTCAATCTATTCTTGTCGCGTACATGTATCTAACCTAATCAGCTAAACCTATAGCTGAAAAGATGACGCTGCCAGTTCTTAGTCGAAATATACGTTTATTTAAGAAAATAAGTAAATATCCACTTCCTTTACAAAAATGACATCTACAAAAAAAAATATGCGGAAGCATGGAGCACGGTATTAATTTCAATCACGTTTAGCGTGAATTCTGTCTAATGCAACTATTTTTCTCTTCCTTCGTTCCTTTTGCATATTTAACATGAGTGTAAAGTCTCGTAACCGTCTGTATGAGGCAATATAAATGATCGTTTTATACGCTACATTGCAGTAATTGAAAATTATAATACCATATATGTTCCTTTAGAGGTTCTATTGTCAGTTTTCAACATTCTGAATAGAGGTGGAAGTAATGCATCTAAAACATTAGTTAATTATAATATAACAAAGCGTACTTTTGTCTCATATCAAACTCAACAATGAGGAGCAAAATAAAAATTTCTACGCAAATGTTAGCACATTTTTTTTAAGATTTGGAGTTTCGATTCCCTATTTTATAATTTGACAAAAATCTTGAATTAGGATTAATTAAAACTACAATGCTTTTCTATACTGACCTTAATAATAGAAAGGATTAAAATCTCCATCATTAACTTAAATGTAAATCTAATGCAAACGTGTTTCTGTTCATATTTTTTAAATATTTTTTTTTAATCTTCTTCAATCCGACGGCTATCATTTTCCTAAAGTTGATAGGTTGAGTGAATTTAGTGGTGTAAGTGTTATATTTAGCCTATATATATTTAAAACATATTCAGATTTATTCATTTTGTTACGGACACAGAAATTAATAAAATAACGCCCAGCCTCAGGTACTAGAGTTTCTTCTAACAAACTAAATAAAAAAAAATCACTCATAATTTTTTCAATTATATTTCATTTTAATATATCTTTTTTTTAATTCTATTTCTATGAATCTGAAAATTCTGACATTTTAAAATAATGAGCACTCACGTAATTCAAAAAAAAATTTCATATTGCTATAATTATCACAATTGTAAGTAAAGTCAAATGTAAAACTAATAAAAAAAATTAATAACAATGACAAAAAATATGACCCAGTTTATAGAAAAAAAAACTTTCTATTATGCAACATAAGCAAAGATCGTGTTTACTGAAGCAGACAAGCGTTTAAATATACGAGCAATTTTTGTTCTTTCACATAAGTATGTCTTTAAATCCTTCCTCGGAAACAAAAATTAAAATTCGGAAATTTTACACTTTAGGTGAGTTTTTAGACAAGAAGTATTCTACAATCATTTTGCATTTAGATTCGACAAATGAAACAATTTTAATTCCTGAATACCATGACTATGTTCAAAACCCAACAAAAAAGTTCAACAAGAACTCTAGCTGCATCCAGCTCATTGCGAAGTTTACTTAATCACAGTTATCAGGCAGCTGCAATTACTTAGTAGGTGAACAGTAGATGGAGAAGTGAGTCAGCTAAAGCAAATCTCATCCGAATTCATGCACAGTTTCCAATTAATATTCGACTAGTAATCAGCAACTGTCTTGCTTATTTAGAGATGAGTTCGCAAAATAATTCTTAAGATTGTTTCTTAATTCTAGTAAAAATATTTCCCAGTCATGGAAGTTATTTATGAAAGTCATTATTTCGAAAGCTATCCAAGCCGCAAGTAGCATTGTACAGACAGTTTCGTCCGAAGTAATTCTTTAGGATTAACTCTGAACAAGAATGTTCAAAAACAGAAAAATAGAAATTTCAAAACATCGAAGCAAGATGATTTTGCTTTTGGATGCTGAGTTAAAAGAAAAATTAATGCTTTCTGTTTTCACGTTAAGTTTCTAAGACAAAATCATTTTTAAATAAATGAGAAAAAACGCTAGAGAAATGGAAATGAGCATCAATATTTTCACCTAAAATTTATTCTAAATTCAAAATTGAAAAATGAATAGAGAGAGAAAACAGAAAAAATATACTGTAATCCATCCCATAGAAAAAAAAAGAAGAAAAAACAAGAAAGAAAAAAAAAGAAATCTTCATATTTCATAATAGAAAAATTATTTATCATTACTTAAACTTCAAAATTAGTAATAAATGTGGACTTAACAAAAACCTTTATGTAACAATATTGATTAGAAAACAACTAGATGAGTGGTAATGAAAATCTAGCATTCCAAATTTTTAGAATTGTATTTTTCAACAAACATCAAAATGCATACATTTGGCCATTTAAGTGATTAAAAATAATAAAATTACCTAAATGTAGTGGATGAGAAAAAGGTATAACGCAAAACTAATGGATTGAACAAAAAACGGTTCGTAATTTTCGGAATAGTATGGAATGAATTTAGATAAGTTCGATGAAATATTTTCTTATTTGAAGAGGTTTTTTTTTTTTTTTTTTTTAAATTACCATTTACAAGGCCTGTCTATTACGAGACCTGTTTCTTCAGCAGTAATAGCAAATTCAAATGTATTCGTATTAAAACAAACGTATTCAATTTAGAAGCTAAATTTATAGAATTTACAGCAGTAGAAATGCATGCATATTGAATTTTAGAATTAAATGATCTTGTTTGAACTAACGTTATTCTAAATTCCTTTCCTTCGCTAAAAATTCTATGCGTATCATAATTATCGATATTCACATCAATTATACAAACATCGCATCCACGATTGTCAAATCTGTATTAAAAAAGGTATTTCATAAGAATTCTTCATGTAATTTACAACAGTGAGAATATTAAGAACCTTAGGCCAAAATCATGATAAACATTGATGTATCAGACTGAGTAGCAAATGGTCCTCACAGATTCAATACATCAATAGGTAGAATTTCCAATTTTTTTTTAACGAAAATGTTAGATATTTTTTTAACAAAACAGCAGAACAAGTCTCAAAATTCAACACATTTTTATTTTAATTCATTTAAAGGATAAAAATCCGCTTATTTTGATCACGATCATAAATTCTAAATAAATAAATCTTGTAATATGAGGCTTATTCATAATAATAATAACAATAATAATTAAAATTCCAATAAATAATCATAAAATCACTTTGAAACAGTTTCTTATGTTAATATAAATTTGAAATAGCAGTGTTATAATAAAACTACGAATAGGGTACGGAATAAGTTTGAACGATTGCATTATTTAACGCCGAATTATTTTATTCCCAAAATTCAATATTATTATAATGAAATCAGTAAGAATTAATTTAATGGAAATTCTCATTGAAAGTAAGAATTTTTCTTTCCTGATCAAACAATCCATTGAACTGCGAACACAACAAATGAAACAGTATGTTACGACAGTCCTATTCGTATATTCATAGGAAAAGAGTAGTTGTGCAGTACGTAATTTATTTTTCTCAATCGATAAAATACAACAAAGACCATTTGTCTGTGGTTGTGTAAAACAACAGCTTTTAGATCACGAATACAATTGTAACACACTTGTGCATGTGTTCCATATGTTGACCAATGCATAAAAAAACTATTCATTGTAAGACAATTGAGTTCGGAATATAGCATAATTAGGTTGAAATAACGAAAGTTTTAAAAAAATCTGTAAGTCCTCGATTAAGAATGGGACAATCAATTAAAACGTATCTAGAGCTTTTTAACATAGGTCAAGTAACGGCATTAAAAATGTTTGTTTGAAAAATTCATACGAAATTTGCAAGTGACCGAAACATATTTATAAGTCAATAAACTATTAACAATCTCGCTTCAGGCTTGTAAATATCCAGAAAGAATTGCAAATAAAATAATTAGTTTGAGTAGAGGAAAAAGGAGCAAATAAATATTATCCCATCCGGCGCCCAGTTTCTGAGGAAAAACGAAACACACTATCATTTGTTCAAAATCATTTCCGTCATTTGGGCGTCAAACTCGATTAAACGAAGGTTAAGCGAGGAATCTGGTATGGCACCGATTTACCAACCATGAATGCCTACCGCAGCAATTAAAAAGCACAGAACAAAGATCCCCACTACATGAACGATAAATGAGGTAATAACCTCACCTCATTCCAGGCCAAATTCATAAAAAGGAATAAAAAAGATCTGTTAAAAACGGGAAAAAGTATTTTAAAATGAGACATAACCGATATTCAAAGTATATCTGGTATTTGCGATTGCATAATTAAATAAAAAAGATCAAAATTAATCGCGAAAACCTGTAGGTTATCAGTGGCGTATTGTATTTGAAATCAGCGCTTTTAAAATAAAATACAGAACTGCTATCCCATGAGGTATTGCAAAAGAAAATGATGACGCAGTAGAAAACTCTTACATTAAACTAAGGAAATCATCTGAAAGATTTAATTAAACTTTAATAAATAGCTATCTTTACTTAAATTTTACATCACTAACTAATGATCCATTTTATTCTCGTAATCCCTTTCACAACATATCTACATACTTTTTTTTCATATGAACAAAAGGTAGCGAATATAAAATATTTAACGAGTTTCCTAGTAAAAAATAAAAACAAGAAATTATGAAAATTGCAAGAAATGATATATTTTATTACAATATGCTAATGCAATATGTTTTTTTTTTAAATAAAAATTCGTACCATATGGATTTCTGATGTCTGGAATTTCAGTGCTGCACTGTAGTTGACATGTTTACAGAAGCATGAAATTAAAGTAAAGGACACAAACTGTATGCATCATATTTAAGTTCATGTAACATGCTACGTAATAAATGATGTCATGAGATGAGCGATATACGACGTTCAATTTGCAAATCTTTAAATCATTCATTTTATTTCATACAAATGACGTACAGCTTTATTACTACATTCACCGATTCAAAACGATTGTTTCAATACATCAATTCGATAGATATTCACAAGAAATTTCATTAAAAATATATCTCATTTATAAAAATGTCATTATGCAAATTTAAAGCATCAAATTATCGATAATACTAATAATAAATATACAAAATAACGAAAAGAAAACCACTACATTAAATATTCCGACAACGAATAATATTTTAACATAAAATGGCTGAACCGAATACGATTTTTTCTAAAAAATAATAAAGCTTGTTTTATATATCCATAAAAAATTATATACGTAATATGTTTTTATTTAAGGATTTTTCTTTTCACCATCTCTTTAAAGAAATCTCAGCACAACTGATTAAAAAAAACTGTGATTGTGCCACGTTAATATTAATCACCCTTCCTAGCATCATAATTATATAACTATGAATTGTCAACTTTTATAAATTTAGGTAATTGTTATATTTTTTAGAATTTTCATTTTAAAAGTGTTTGATATTTCAAGCAGTCATAAATGAGGATAGCTATTCAACAAATTAATTCAGAATTTCCTTTTCATCCTGAAAGACAGAATGAAAGGGACAGCTTCCTGTAAAATTATGCTAAAAGACAGCAATGTGTTTTAAGAAACCATTTTGCAACTGCCTTGTTTAAAGGAAAATCCTTGGCATAAAATTAAAGCAGAAAAAAAGTTTTATGCTGAGATAAGTTGATTTCTCAACACAATGGATGATTAAAAATAAGAACTCGCAAATCAGGTTCAAACCGCAGCTCATATTTGAGTGTACTGGACAGGTTTTGCGAATTCCCGTGATTCATGGTATGGCTAAACTTACGAGTTCATGTAATAAAGTCATGTAGTAAAGTTATCAATTATTCATATTTATTTTCGAATGAAATTTGAGAATATACGTGGTGGATGAAATTTCATTTTTACTTTGTTGGTTCGTTTTATTTTTATAAGCGTAGTTCTAAATTTTATTTAGGAATTTCATGTTAGGAAATTTTGTCTACCTTTCCACATAATTTCGCATAGTGTGTTAATGATGGGAGTATTTACTCTTAAAATGAGATATCTTAATTAAAAGGAATTTTTTTAAATACATGGAATTTTCACTGATTTAACCAGACTGGTGGCTTGTTTCTTACTTCAAAGATTTTCCTAGTCTTTCGAATAATTTTATAAATTGATTAAAATATTTCAAAAGTAAGCAATACCGATAGATAATGGTATATTTTTGCTAAGATGTCTTAGTTAGTATTTTAATTTTTAAAAAAATTGAGAAAATGCGCATTTGAGAAAATCTAAAATGTAGGGCATGGATATTTCGACTTTGATAGTAAAGCACGCATTTTAAATGCAAACATTTAATTATAATGGATAAAATCACAATTTTCACTTAAGAAAATCAAGTTAATAATTTTACATTGCACTGCAATGCAATAAATTCTTCTGAATGTTTGATGTAAATATTTTGTTTCATTAATTTCATAAAAAGGTAATTATGAATATGAAATATATATTAATTTTTTTAATTTCAGATAAAAAAACATAAAACCCATTTCTTTTGATTCCGATAGTTCTGAGGCCCTTAAAAATTAAGTGCCAAACAATAATGTTGCTGCTGTGCTAAATAAATAAATAAATAATCAGTAAATTATGACTATTTTTAAATACAGGAAATTTAAATAAATTTTATACGTTTCCTCCAAGCTACTATACACATTGTTATTCAAAAAAGAATTACATTAAGGTTGAAAATGAAGTTCAATGAAAATTCCATATTTTACTGAGCATCATCCAAATAAAAATTATTGCAGTAATAAATCAGTGCAACTGTCTCACAAAATTCACACTTCCAATTCCAATAAATATCAATACAAACTATGTTTGTATGAAGTGGTAGCAAGATGTTTCGCAAGCAGAGCAAAATTTATGAGTAATAATGCAATTGTACTCTCAAATATAATTGATAAATGAAGCCATTAAAAGCGCGCTACAGAGAAAATACTTCTAGACGTTATTTGGAACTAAAAATGTAAGATCTCATCAATATTTTACCTATTATAATATTTTCATTTGGAAATATTGAAAATGATAAATTCCTATTAGTAAATATTTTGAGAACGCAGTTTGACAGAAGTGAGATGAGAAAGATATATCCGTGCATTCAACTGATCACGAACGAAACCCCAACCAGTGACCCACAAGGAACAATTGAGAAAATGATGACTATGAGAATAATCATTATTCGAGTCTACTGACCTCAAATCACATCACGTGAATAAATGTACTCACCTGACGAAAAGGGTATTCCTCGTCTGTACCAACGTTCGCTAGAAAACGACTATTTCAATAGTTTCATATCGAAATTAACAGTTTTAAATTGAGAAATGATTATCTTTGTGGAAAATTCGGTCTGTCCAAATCTCAAAATATGAATCTAAAAGAAAAATGCCAAAGCAAGTCAAGTTGCCGGTCAACCTGAAGAATAGCCAGCAGTAGATTCGAGAAGCACAGATCAGCACCTATTGAATCCGCGACTGTTGTGATTCGACTTCGGATTCAGCCAACAGTTTCGCCGATCCGCGCATTGCATGCCGGGAGTAAAGGACGATTCTACTATGCCGAGAGGTAAACGGGTGGGTTTTTTATATTTATTAATTCTTTTTGTATTCCGAGAGAGCGATGTAAAACATCAAGCAGATTTACTAAGTGAATAGGGAAAAGTTGTCTGAAAAGAAAGGCAAGGTTATATAGAAAAGAAAGCCGTTAGTTTTTGTTTTGATTTATCATAATTCATTTTCGTATTATATTAATTACTTGCCATTATCAGATTAATTATTAATTTAATTCCGTAGAAAAATCAGAACTAACTTTATTTATAAATCTATACACTGTAAGATCTATGCGTTAAATAAGGCATGATTTATTGATTTGTTTTAATTGGAAATTCAGAAAGCAAATTTGTTTAAAATGGAGGGGGGGGATAAAGATTAGCTGTGTGCAATGCATTAATCTTTTTTTTTTTTTTTGCTTGTCATTTATAAAGTACTGTTGGTAAACATTCTATAACAAGAAATTACTTGTATCAACAATGTGAATGGTTTTCCTAAAAGTTAATTTTAAACCTATTCTTCAAACCACACTATTTACAAAAATACTTCTCAAAAAATTGTGTTGCGATTTCAAATGAAGAAAGCAGTGATAAAATACAATAGTTACTTCTTGATATTTTTTAAGGAGAAGAAATTGTGTGATAAAATATCTTGTGTTATCTAGCAACTTTGAATAAAAATAAAAATAAAAATTTAAGATTCATAATTTGTATTTTAATTTTCTAATATATCTTTTCCAAAATCTTTTCTTGTTATTTGTATCATTTTTGTTGAAATATCTTGCTATTTGTATAACCATGTCCTTTTTATAATTACAATTAATTTGAGTTGCAGTAATAGGTAAATGAAATTTTACATTCAAACTATTCTAAATATTAATCCTTTTTAGTGATCTAACCCTTATGCCTCTTAAAACAAGCAATTTGCATCAGTTGTAATTAATAAAAATTTAATATATGTATGATAAATTTATAACTAAAGTTGCTTTTTTTCAAATCACAATTGTAAAAAAAAAAAAATATTTCTTAGCAATTTGACTGCTTGTAATTTTGACAGAAAGCTTCTTCTATTAATTATTTCTATGTGAATATAATCGAGGAGATACATAAGTATATAATATATATTATTAATAATACTTGATTAAAACTTAGATTTTATTAAAATTTTGAAATGAGGTGGATTTTTTTTAATTAAATTTCTTTCTAGTTTTTTTTTTTTTTTTTTTCGTAAGAGACATTTTTAGTTAAACTGCTCCAAGCATTTCTTAAATTGAAATAACATTGTAGAAAACTGAAATTTTAAAACTCTATTTAAAAACTCTTTTCTAAGTTTTTAATTTAAAAGCTCCAAAAAAAGAACATGAAAGGTATGGCTTTTCAAATGTGATCTAAGCAAAAAACAATAATAAAAATGTTAAATGCACTTAAAAAAGCATATTGACTTTAAAAGGTTAAAAACATTTGGATAATGCTTCGCCTCCACTCAAGTTAAAAGACGATGAATGAAAATAGTAATGACACTGAGAATTAAAAGAAAGACAGTTAACTAAAATGTGTTTCACTCTAAACATTTGAGGTATGCTGGTGCCCTTTCACCTAAAAGGAGTTGATGTTGAGTGTCATATAGGGAGGCGAGTTCATTTAACACCAACCTTTTAGATAGGGAGAGCAGACCCAAAACTAACTGTGGGTTTATGTAAATGAATGCAATTTATTGTGGATCTGTAGATTCCGCATTTGACGCCAAAGCAAATGACTTCTTAGCGCTACAATGTGAGAGTGATTTGTAACAGAAAAGATAGTGCAGATTTAGCTGCCCTTTCATTTCCCACAATATCTATATGACCTGGAATCTAACAAAACCTTTATTTTGTAACAGCTGCAAAATAAATAAAATTCGAATAGCAATTTTAACAATAAACATTTCCCGCAAAGTTTGACCATGATTTACAATAAGAATATGTAGCAATATATCATGTTTAAGAGCATGATAGCTCAGTGTGCATGATAGATGAAATTCGCTACATGGTTTTATTTCTATAATTCTAGATATATGTTCAAGTTTGTATCAAAAGATTGGTTGTTTAACAATCTGTCTAATCGTTCATATGTGAATGTGATTACTCATAATCGCAACAAGCTAGAAGAGTGAATTTTAGTTTGTGATTTTTATTCTAAAATTATGGATACCTTTCTCATTTTCGACCCTATTCTTCAAGTGAATGAATTATCTATGTGCATGAGAACACAATACGCATGGTAAAGTAATATTTTGATGTTTAGTCTTGAGTTCTAAACCATAAATCCTGGTCGATGGGAAGTTGTTTAAAATGCATATTTCTTCCTCTTCTGTATCTAAACAAACGCTGTAATGTGTAAGTATTTGAAAAAAATCTAAGGAGAGGCCTACTGGTTTAGACACTGCATCACATTACACTATCTATATCCCCATTTTTAGAGCCAAAAATATCCCCTTCTGGAGTGGATGGATGGAGGTAAATTTTATTCATTTATTTTTTTTAAGGAAAAAAATATAGCTGGGATAAAGAGCAAAATAACGTAAAGAAAGCACAAAAATAAATACAGGACATTTGAAGCAAAACAATAATAATAAAATGAACACAGTTGAAAAGTAAAAAGTAAATCCTAAATAATAAATAAAATGGGAGAATTATGGGATTTGAAAATCAGTTGAAACGGATTCCTCTACCAGACTCATTCCACTCGAAGTGAAATGATTTGTGGGGATGACCTTCACCATTGCAGGAATCCTAAAAGGCCAGAAGACTGTTAGAGGGAACAGTCAATTGGAGATCGTCCTCTGGTTAATGTATTTCAGCCCTAACGACATATCTTTCGCAGTACTGCTATATTTTGAGTTATCCATTATGTCTAGATCCATTCTAGGGTCGGATTTAGACATTCAGCGCCCATGGCAGTTTATTATAGGAGGCTTCCGCTTTTAATATTTTAGTTCCACATTTCGCCATATTTTCAATTGAATCAACATATTAATGCACTGACATGTTTGTTTGTTTATTTAATTATCTTGAATTATGATTGCACGGCACTCAAGTTTACACGCACTATTATTTAAAGCTTATAAATAGTGTATTAGAATTAAGTTAAAGAGATGAAATAGATACCTGACCAATTATATTTAGAAAAAGTATTAATATTATACTAAAATTTTATTATTTATATAATTATTTTTTGAAAATTTACTTTTGTGGCAATTAGGCTAATTACATTTTAATCGACATGCCTGCTCCTATCTGAATGAGCTTCAGAAATCCGATTCTGATGAGTTTTATTCACGAAATATATTTCAGAAATTCGCCGTAAAACTTTGTCACATAATTTTCATCCCGTTTGCTAGACTTATTCGGAATAGATTTCTAGACCTGAGAGAGAGAAAAAAAGGATTTTGGCTCTGATTAATTAGTTGAAAATTTGCAACAATTTTAATTTCTTTACTTGCATATGAAATGGGGTATTTCAAATTTGCATAAAATGTTTTATGTAGAGACTCACAAAATCTTGTTTCTGAGTTCTTTTTTGTTACTTTTGTCAACTTACAAATGACGCATTTATCAGAAAATTTTACCATACATGAATTAAAGTACTTAAAATTTTGCATTGGATGATATCTCAAAATTGGGAAAAATTATTTTAATGCAACAAGAATTCAAAAAATGTCAAATTTTACAACCAAAAATTCAAAATTAACAGATTTTGAATTTTTTAACTTTTGTTTTGTAATGTAAGAAGCTTTATATGTAAAATATCAAAATTCCAATAAGATACAGAATTAAATCTTATATTTCATTCCATTTTTACAACGTTATTGACCAAATGTTGCCTACTTTCATTTAATAGTCTGAGCAAAGTACCCATCAAGTTTGAAAGCTCCAGGATTATAACAATTGCCACTTCTTCAAAGGAGGACATTTAAGCAGCTGCCTCACCTGCAAAAGGCGACAACTAGCGAGACCTGAAAAATGTTATAATCATCTCTCTTTCTTTATACAGAATGCCTATTTATGCCTTCAGAAGTTGTCGGAACTGAGTTGAAGTTCCATTTAATGCACTGAATACGAAATGTTTGGTAAAAAATTTGGTATATTTTCACTATCAGAAGATCTATTAAATTCCGATCAGGACTTGTGTCTGACATGACGATTTTACAGGAACTGATCAGAATTATGAAAATTACTGGAAGTTTAATTCATGGAAGATGGATCTTCATTCTTACGCATTTTGTAAATGGGCTCGTACTGCTTCTACAGTTTATAATGTTTCTGAACAAATGGAGAACTTTTGGCTTTGTATCATTTTGTATCACTGAAGAAGTGGTTTCAAGGTTACCAAGAATAATTAGAAATAATTCAAGAAGTTCGCAGAGAGGTGCATTTGGTAATATTCCTTTCTATTCCAGTTCAGGTATACATAAATTCATTGTCTATAAACGTAGTCGGGATAAAAAAAAATAGCTAAATTACTAAGTGTCAGTTTCAAACAGATATTCAATCCTGGAAAACATTGTTGGAAGCAATTTCATGTAATTAAAGTTCTCCAGGAAAAACAGATTGGTGCACATGCCATGTTTTGCTAATACCGTAATGTCGTAATATGAAGCTGTGTCAATAGACCCATACATGATTTTTAGGAGAATATTATTTCATACAACATAGAATTGGAAATCAAAATTCATTTTACTTTTGAACTGACTCTTTATAATCCATCCTTATTTGACGAATAAGGAATGGCGAGAAGATCTTGCAAATCTGCTTACTATGATCTATTTTATCCAGTAAACACTCCGTTCAACATTAAAAATTCTATTTATGTCATTGATGTCTTCTTCTTCATCGAGTAGCATGTGAGAAGTTTATCGTAATGCATGGAATACACAACAAAATAGTTTGGCGCGTGATCCGTCATGGTATTTGAAGGCTATCCAGATTAACCAACCGAAAAAAACAACACGAATTTTGCGGAGCACTTGAGTAAAAGAAATAAGTATCTTGCAGTGAGCATTGAGTCTGATAAGAAGGTGATACTGACTTTCGAAAAAAAATTCATCTCAAATGACGGCAATAAAAATTGGTCATTTCAATGCTAGTTCAAAACTTTTCCACTAAAAAAAAAACAAAAAACAAAAATTGCAGATTAGGCTTTAGAGGATATTGATACATTAATCGTCATTAAAGTATGGAAGATTCTTAACAATGTGAATGTGTAGTTGTAGAACAAGAAAAGACATAAACAATCAAGTCACTCTTACTGTTTTAGCTGCTTATAATAATTTATTGCTTTTATTGAAGTCTGACAAAGAAAAATTAGAGACCGACTCTTTTCTATACCCCAGTCTATTTCAAAATGTCAAAAATAATGAAAGATTATATTTCAACTTACTTTCACTGGATGCAATTCAGCATCAACCAACATCAACCATCATTTCATCAATGGAAAATGAAATTCGTAAGCTTCTTGATAAATTTGCAGAAGTACAAAAGCTTACCAGTGTATTCAAATACACTCACACTGCATAAGGTCGTTTCTGTTGGTGAGAAAACCATTTAATATTTTGTTTGTTGTATCTTTCTACAATCCTGTTTATTAAAAAAAGTCCATTTCATAATATTTACCAAATCTCTAGTGCAAAGTCATTTCAACGTGGCTTCTCTTTCTCTTGTTAAAGAAGCTGCCCGATTACATACTTGGAAGACATTTCTTCAGATCAATTTTTGGCATAATTATATGCTAGACTCGACTCTCTGGGATTGGACGGTAATAAAGCAAGCACGGATTTCTCAGTGTCATATCAGTGTTTCTCGAAAAGGCTCCTAACAGTATGGCTTATAAATGTCAGAAAACATATGGGTATAGGAAACAAGGAATGAGATACTTGCCTATTTGGTTCAACTTGAGGGGTGTATCGTGTACAGTGTACCCGAAGACGTTGATAGACAGCCAAATTTCAACGATGCTTCGAACTGAAGAAGAATATGAGCAAGAAACTTTGATTGCAGATGTTGACGGCGACATTGAATTACAATAGGTTTTGTAGCGTACCCAATCTAAGGAGACCAAATTATTATGAGTATACAATTTTTTTTTCTAGAAAATTACAATTTCACAAATTAAACACTTTTCTTGCTCTATATGTTTTATAATTTTAATAAGCAATATAAGTAAAAAATATTGAAATTTTCATTTCTGGTTTGGTTTGGTTATATTAACGTCCCGTTTAAAGCAACACTTGGGCTATTTTGGGACGGACCTCGTAATTTTGAACCGCGATCAGATAACGAGGACGACACCTGAGCTGGCACCCCCCTCTCCACACCAGCGGGAGGACGTTTGGTCAGGACGGATTTAGGGTGCAATTGACCCCCTTACACGACGGTTCTTCGGTGGAATCGGGTCTCGAACCTGAAACCCTCCGGTTCCGAAGCCGAGACCGTACCACCAAACCACCGCGGCCCGTTATTTTCAGTTCTGAATACATTGATTCATCGAAATTTCTGCTTTATGTAAATACAATTCTAAAAAATATATTTTTAAACGAACGATAAGCAAAAATAAGATTTGTTTGGCGAAAGTCGTAGTACCCTAATTCAAAAATAGATTTATATCTGAAATAATAGTATTTTATATATAAAGCCTTTGACAGTACAAAAATGAAACAAAACAATTCTTTCTCCAACAAATTGTACTAAAGTGAAGTCGTTTGCATTGCTTTTCCCTGGAGAATATCGTTATAAAAAGAGGCACATGAAGATATATTAATGATTTCACCCCTTTTATATTCTATGAACATTTTTTTAAAATTCTAACTTTGAGAAATTTAGGTGTTTTTTTTAAATAAATTCTTTGCATTCTTTAGAATGTTTATCTGTTTTCTATTTGGTCTGTCACAGTTCAACTCTGTTTGCTTTTGCTCAAAGAAACAACATCTCGGATCCATAAATAAGATAATTCTGATTATATTGTAATAGTATTTCCATTAAAATATTGAAATAAATCATTTTGAATTAAAAATATGTTTTTCTATCATTCCAAATAGGCTCTTATTACATGGAAGTCTTTTTCTTTTTTTTTTCAGATTGTGTTATTTATTGGCTTTTTCAAGTGACTATTTGAGTGAAAACGGCTTAAAAAATAATTTACAAAACTTCACTTATGTTGAATTTTATTTCAAATATTTAATTAGTCTTAATCTTATTTTTAATTTTTAACAAGATTCTTTTCTCTATTTTCGACATTTTTCTTGAATGAAATTTTATAAATTTATGAGATTTCCTAAAGCTTATTAAAATGGTATTTTAGACGTTTCTGCCTCGTTAATCAATTCAATTTCTCACTGTGAAGATGTTATTTAGAAAGTTGCATAAAAGATGTTCTCACGTTACAAGCAATATTAAGAATCGCTTCAAGTGGCAACATATAGAAAATAGTTGACACACATTTTGCTGATTCGATTCTATTTTAGTTGATTAAACAAACTTTAAACAACAAAATATTCTTCCAATTTTTGAATTATCCTGTATGGATTGTATGAATTGAATTGTATCGAAAATATTTATAAAGTACCAAGGGAAATATTTATAAAGTATCAAAAATAAGTACTTATTTGTCTGCGTTAGGGCTTTAAACAAAATAAATTCGTAACTAAATGGTTTCAACTTGTTTCAGCACAAGTATGGCAAGCACTTCTTTCTATTCAACCTTAAATATTGTATCTATATCAAACGTTTTTTTCATTTCAACTGTTCATTTTATATGATTACTCAACTCATTATCTGAGTTTCTTAATGTCTAGTAGTTACTGTTACAAGCATTAAAAATGTGCTATCAGCAGCTGTAACAATGGAATTTTGAAACTTTTGACTATTTTGAAGTTGCTAAATCTAATCGTATTTTACAATCATGAAAGAGATGACTCTAGGTCTTAAGAAAACAGGTCATTCATTGCAAAAAAACAAATAAATATATTATTTTTGATGAATTAATGCAATATCAGTCAACTTTTATTGCACAGAAATTATAATTTATAAAAATAGCATGGATTAATAAAATTTGCATAGAAAATAATTTATAAATTATAAATTCTTTTTCTTTAATTTTACAGATGTTTTAGATGACAATTATTGTAACAAATGATTCTCTCAAATAAAATTTTGTTAAATGTTCACACACATAGCTCTATGTATGATTCATTTTGAAACAACATACTTTACATTACTTTAGGATCTGCCTTTTATATTAATATTTTGTTTATTAATTTTAATTCAACTACTGTTTTTATTTGCCTTTTTATTAGCTTTAGTAATATTTAATCACTTTTATTGATACTTACTGATTATTTCCGAAGACTCGTTTGTTGTCTTTTCTTAACCGGAAACTATAATAAAAATTAAAATAGGGAAAATATGGAGAAAATAACTCAATCCTTAAAAAATATTGCTTTGGCAGGGAAAAAACCCAACACGTTTAAAATTTAGCAAAAGAGGATTCCTTGTTAAATTTTTAAACTGATTGCTGTCTAAAATCTTTTCTTTATGCATTATAATTATAATTAGTTTTTCTTTAGAAAAATACAATTAGTAAATCAGCAATTAGTTTCATTGAAATGAAGAAGTGAAAAAGAAATTTCTCTCTGTTCATAAATTTTCTTCCAAAATACACATTTACAAATCAACAAAAGACATTTTTGCCCGGATTGCGCCAAATACATGATTTGAAAAAACTTATTCAAGGTTTTTGTCAACATTTAATAAAAGCTAGAAAAAAATGTAAATAAAAACTCAGATGAGATTACCAATTCCTATATCGCTAAAAATAAAAACAAATTTTAATGTGTGATGTCTCCCAGTAAAACGTTTATTATTATTATTATTATCAACCATATATGCTAAAAATCCAACGTTGCACTAAAATATGTTTAAATGATTTCCAAAGAGTACAAGTCAGTGGAGTTTCTGAAAGGAGTCGATGTTTATGTGTTCATTTAACGAGTCCTCTTCCAAGAGGATTTGGCATAATTGATTATTTTCTGCTTAAATTATAATATACGAAAAGCTTTACCAAATAGTGAATTTTGTGCAATTGATTTTGATTTTGTGGGTCCCATAAACTTTGCAAATTTTCCACCAGCCGATTTTTAACAGCTTGCAAAGCTTCATTTAGAGGATGGGAGCGTTTTCCTTTATTACTGCAGCATTTCTTGTAGCAGTAATATAACTACTAATAATAATATCAACATTTCTTTCATTTCCAGGAATCCAATAAAATTATATTTATATGCATTTCACTTTTAAATGAAAACAAAATTCCACGCATTTTAAGACTAGAGGATGGTAGTTGGTATAACATTCCTCAGAGCTTCAGTGATGCTTTTAACATCTGTATTGAATATAAGTTTTACTTAATCATTGTCTGCTGTTTCTGTCAGAAATCAATATATTTCTGCTGTGAACCCAGAGCAAAATTAGTGCAATCTTTCTGAGCTTACTACATTTCTGATAACTAAGTGCTCCCACAAACTTACCATCTTGGATCCATCGGTAAAAACAAGTTCATTACCAGGAAACCTGTGGTGTGGGATCATAAAACATGTGAGCGTTATCATTTTATGTCATTTTTCAGAAATATGAATAAAATTTAAATTGTTATTTTTCCTTAGAAGGAATTCGTTAGATTTATAGAGGACTGGAAAAATCAACAATATTTATATTTCTAAGAATTTGCTCAACCCTAAAACCAATAGTAACATGAATGATAAGGATAATGAAATGTAGACAGGATTTATGAATATGCCATTAATTGGATAGAATTTTAATGATTTTCAGAAAACACATATATTTTTTCTCGGATATCTGATGTACAACTTAAATGTACGTTTTGAATCTAATATTAATCCTAAAAATTTAATTATTGACAAAAAAATATTTACTTCCACGAGAGATACTCACAAGTCCATATGGACTTTCCCTAAAATAGACTTCCTTACCGTTTTGTAAACATAATTTTTCTTCAAAGGTGTTATAATTGCTTCGTTTACATTACATATTATGCAAAGCTGATCCTTTAAATATCTATTTTTTTCTTCCATGAACTGATTTTTAATCATATTCTTAAGAATAGGAGTATTAAAGTGACATAATCTTCTGTGAATTAGATCTAAATTTAAACTAGTATACATTACATTTTCTAATAAAGAATAACCAAATATTATGTACAATATTTCTTTCCAAAACGCAGAAAGGAAATATTCACTGCTACAATTAAACACGTGCATTGTGTTACTTTTTCAGCTTATTTTAAATTCAGGAATAGCCCTTTTAGTCCCCATTATTAAATTTCTTCTTATAATAGGAACATAAAACACATATTTTAAAGTAGTTTTAAGATTACTCTTAATATTTTTAACTAAGAAGTCAATATCTCCTACCCCTTTTACTCCACGTTCGTACTTCTTGTCAGCAAGGAAGACTTCAGTAGTTGAAAGATTCATGTAATTTCATTACAAAAATGAAATTAGTAGAATTGATAGTTGTAGAATAGCTGTAGAATTGATCACGAATTACTCCAAGTCTTTAAATTCTCCAACTGCTTCGGTTGATTTATTAATTCGAAATTTAAGAAATGGAAGCTTCCTTTCTTTTTTATTTATTTTGCGTCTTGAAGCACCGGTATTTCGATGTATCCTTTACGATAAAAATATTCATCAAATGATCCTATTCTTTGAGATTTTTTTTCTTATATTGTCTAGATTTTCTTTAAGGGTCCTAGACAGCTTCATTGCGATCAAATTTTTAGTAATTTCTCTTTGACGAGATGAATCAACATTATACGCATCTTCAATAAAATTTAGATTCATATCTTTCTGTTTTAGTTCAATTCAGTCAGATTCATTCCTAACTTGTCTTTCAACTTCTAAATAAATAAATTTTCTACTCTTCAATTTGTAAAGTGTTTGAACCACATTATTGTACTCTGAAAGTGATCTTCTAATAAGCTGCAATTACACATTTATTTGGCAACTAGGCTAACAGCAGTTTTTTAAAGCGATATGCATGAGCCCCTCCCCTCATCAGCCAAGCTACCTAGGCCAGCGTTTCTCAACCTTTCAGTATTCACGGCCCAGTTTTCAATCATAATTTTCATCCCCCCCCGCTTACAATAAAATGTATACAACAATAATGTAAATTGAGTATTTTGGATTCTGTTTTTAAATTATTTTTAACTAACTGCTAAAACAAGAGTAAAAGCGAGCCAACGTTGGCGAGAAACCAAATCTGGCATTTTGCAAAGTGGGCAGTGAATAGATGAAGCGAATGAAAGCTAAAAAAATATAAATATTATATTTGAAATGAAAGCGAAACAGGGAGATAACGTTAAAAAGAGTATGAAAGTAGAAGAATTCGTTAATGAAAGTTTACCTAGACGGGGTGAGAAAAATTTAGAAACTGGGAATACATTTTTTCGAATAATAAAAGAAATAAAACAGAAGCATGATTAAACATAAGAGAAAAAATAAACAATGTTTGTGGAAGGGAATCCACACGACTGATGCCGTCTCGAGCATATGTGGAGTAAATGTTTTCTCATAGGAAGAAAGAAAATGTTCGATAACGCAAGTTTCAAATCCAGCCAGTCTCATTCGAGTCGATCCTTTTATCGCTATTGAATCTATCATGAAAGTGTATGTTATATATGTTTTCGTGTTAATTGCAATTCACCATATTAAATATTCACGGCAGCAGATTTATACAGACTCGTGGATAAATTTTAAGCGGAAGTAAGCAAGCATCAACAAGTACACAGACGAGGAAAATAAAATCAAGAAAATGTTCAAGAAAATAAATGAAGAAGAAAGGCCCCTGTGTATCATTTGCTCAAAAATGTTGGCCGCAGACAGCATGAAACCTAATAAACTTAAACGACATTCGGAAACGCTTCATAATGAGTACGTCAGCAAACCCAGAGAATTCTTCGAATTAAAATTAAAATCATATAAAAAGTAAAAATCATTTTAAAGAAACTTTGTCTGTGAATAAAAATGCTTTAATTGCATCTTACAAAGTTCATATAAAATAGCCAGATGTAAAAAAACTTCATACCATTGGTGAAGAGCTTATTTTGCCAGCAGTAATTGAGATTGCAGAAGCTATGTTGGGAGATAATTTTTCAAAACAATTGCAGTCCATACCTCTTTCAAATGATACTGTTGCTCGTCGAATTAGCGATATAGCTGAAGATGTACAGTGTAAGCTTTTCTCAAAGTTGCGTGACAAATTGTTTTCGATACAACTTGACGAAGCAACAGATAGTAATAAAGATGCTCATTTAATTGCCTATGTTCGAATTTGTGATAATATGTCAGTTGTAGAAGAACTACTTTTCTGCAAACCAATAGAACTCAAAACAACAGCGCTCGCATTATTTGCTATTTTAAATGATTTTATGAACGAGGCAAACATAGAATGGAAAAACTGCGTCGAAATACGCAACGATGGGGCTCGTTCAATGTCCTGAAGATTCCAAGGTATAGAAGCACTTGTAAAACAAAAATCACCTCAGTGCACACATTGCATGATCCACAGAGAAGCTTTGGCTTCGAAAGAAATGAGTCCTGGTCTGAATATTGTGTTAACTACGGTTGTAACCGTAGTAAATTATATAAAAATGAGTCCCCTGAAACTGAGAATCTTTTCCGCACTTTGTAAAGACATGGGTTCAATACATTCAGCGTTACTTTTTTATTGCGAGGCAAGATGGTCATCACGTGGGAAATTTTTTCAACGTGTTTATGAATTAAGAGAAGAAATCGCCATTTTCCTAGAAGAAGAAAATGGACCGGAGGCCGAGAATTTTCGCGATGGTTTATTTGTGATGAAATTGAGGTGCTGGTCGACATATTCGAGAAATTAAATAACTTGAATCATCAACTCCGAGGTGCAAATACACATATGTTGGATACGAATGATAAAGTCAATGTTTTTTGTAGAAAATTGGAATTGTGGAGCAGAAATTTAAAGCAAAAAACCTAACAATGTTTGCAAATGTGGATGATTGTACTGAAACTTACAAGGCTGAAGAAGAACATGTAAAAGTTGTTTTTGTAACCATTGAAAATCATTTAGCCATGCTGGCAAAGAATTTTTTTAAATATTTTCATGCTGATGACAAATTGATAGCAAGTTACGAGTGGGTTAGGGATCCATTTCATAAGACTCCCGAAGGACTCTCAATTGATAAGAAAGAAAAATTCATAGACTTCACGACAAGTGGCGAAACTAAAAGACAATTTAGTAATAAATCACTATTTTAATTTTGGGCAGGAGTAAGGATGATTTTTCTCCACTAAAAACAAGGGCATTTCACATTCTATTACCATTCAACATCCTACCTTTGTGAAACTGGATTTTCTGCTGTGGCTCCTTTGAAGACAAAATGTAAAACAGAACTAAGAGTAGCTATTTCTAATATTAAGCCTTCCTTCGAAAAATTTCGCTCTGCAAGATAGCCCCAAGGAAGTGACTAATAATTATTAAATTAGTTTTTATTAAGTAAGTTTAGTCGAAATGTATTTTGTTTTCTATGTGTATGTGTCCTTTCCTTTCATTCAGTTAATCAATTTTTTAAAATATTTTCTTTTGGATATCTCGCACCCCACAGGTTGAGAATTGCTGACCTAGGCAGTAGAATTAGCTTGTCAAGCTGGAAATCTACCTCTGAGGAATCATAGGCAGTTAAGCGAATTGTTGTCAGCCAAAGTACACAATATAATATAAAAGATGTAGCCTCTGATAGTGACACAAATCTTTCTAGTGAAATCAGTTAAGATATACTTAAAAGCAGAAAATCAAAAGTCTTCTAAAACAGAAATATCTTTAAAGTTTAAAATGTGTGATCATTGACGACTGAGATTTTACTAAGACATTCAGACAGCACTCAAAGCCATCTTTCACTTTAATTATTACAAAAGATATCCTTGCTTACAAGGATTAACCTTTCTTGTTCGGTGACATACCAAACATTCCTTATGTAATTAATCATCGTCCATTTGCGGAGGAGACGGAGAAGGAGTTGCGAGATTTCGGTCTTTAATTCCTTCTTTTCTCAAACTTATTAATAGGCGTATTCGTTTCATAGAATTATCACGGCTTTCAACCGAAAATTGTTGACATTAAATGTCTTATATGTAAACTTCATCCTTCTTACATTGCTCCTCAAGAAATTTTCTTGAAGTCTAACATTCCTCTCAAATTACATAGTTATAATAGTGTCCGTCTAGAAATTGGAACACATCCGAAGGCATCTGCATTTTGACCTATAATATACAGGGTTACCAAGAAATAAGTTTTCCCTCTCCAGAGAACTCTAGAAAACTTTCTATTGGTCTAAATGATATGAAAATTTAAACTACAGGTAATTCAAATAATACAATTGACATTCATTAAATAAAACAATTTAATACTAAAACTTACCAACAGATGACGCTACAACACAAATAACATCATTTTATGTGCTTATAATGAAAATGTGAAACATCATTTGCGATAGAGCATTATTCTTTGGAAAAAAAGAAGTCAGATTCTGTATCAGAATCTCATCTTCTAGCGTCGAAAATGTGGCTATCGTGGTCGTTGTAGCCAAGAGTCAGTCGCCGCATAGTAATGCAAGTGTGACAGTTGTTTCCTGTGTATTGGCTATGCCATTGGACGAAAACTCTTACGGCGGACTTTGCATTTTATCCCTACAAGATCAAGCCTTTTCACTTATTGGAGGACAGGTGCTCAGTGGAGGACGGGTTCTGTGCAATGACGTAGCTCGCTTTTATCTGAATCAATTTGATATTAACACTCATAATTGTTGAATTTAAGCGCCGAAAAATCTTCGCATTATTCAGAAACAATTGCTACATCCTGAAAAAGTGAGAGTATAGTGTGATTTAATACTTTTATCACTGGACCGTACTTTCTGAAGAAAGAGCTTCAAATGTAATCCAAACTTGTTACGTCACAGGACAACGATACCATGATTTGCTGAGGGATTTTGTAATCCCATAATTTCAACATCGCATTTACTTTTAGAACATCATTTTCATTCAGAATGTCGTACGTCCTCACATTGAGCGACGCTTATAACAATTCCTAATACTGCATTTCCCCTATGCACTGGTGATCAGCCGACATTTTCCAATAACATAGCCTCAACATTAGCCAGATACTACCCCCTACAATTTAAGATTATGTGATTTTCTGTAGGACAATATTTACCGTCACAGACCGTCATCTGAGTCAGATATCATGAAGAGCATTTTCTACCATGTTCTTGATATTCCTGCAGATTTACTCGGGTCAACCATGAAAAATATGGTTATGCTATTAGAGCACATTGTTGAATATGAAGAAGGACATATTGAGCCGTTTTAATGTTACTTTTTATATTATTTAACATTTATAAAGCATATTAAATATTTTATATATGTTATTAAGCAACACACATAACCAATTGGGGGATTTTTGTTCTAAAATTTTCTTATTTACTAAATATCAAGTGCACCATTTCATTTAACTGTAGTTCAAATTTTATCTCATTTGTTCCAATAGAACGCATTCTAGAACCCTCTAAAAAGGGAAACTTATTTTTTGCTAACCCCGTTCAAGCTCCACACTTTCATTACATATTTCTTTACAGGATGTAGTTCTTCAGATTCATATTAAATCTTTCATTACAGTTTATTGCATTTATTTACCTCTATACAACAAGATAACACAGCAAGATCTTGATAACTTGGCTAATCAGAGTTTTTATAATCATTTGCGATTGAATGGGCAGAGCACATTGTGGGATTCTGATCGGAAAGTGTATTCCTCTGTCTGCTTAATACTAACGAGAAAACTTATTTCCAGAACCCAGTACAAAATTAAAAAAATATTAACTCTATCATTTGGGATTGTGAATGAAAGACATTTTACTTATGGTGATAAGTCGAATTTATAGCCCTTCACTCTTAGCACGTTTTTACAAGAAGTAAGTAAATTTGGAATTCCCGATTTGGATATTTTGGATAGTGACTCTCTAAATAAGAGACTTATCTATCGTAAAAGATTACGAAATGATCTTCGGAAAGGCTATCTCAGTGTTTATAAAATATTCATAGCAATTCAGACAGCCTTTCAAAAGAAACTCAACATCTATAAATTTGAGAAATATTTTTTCAATATCCAATAATTACTTAAAAAGATTAGATTAGCCTTTAGGAAAGGTGATTGGATTGTTCACTTATTACACTTATCAAAATCAAAAATGGAGAATCACAATCAAAAATGGAGAAAACCTGTGACAAACTTTGGCACTATATCCTCTCGAAGAGCTTAATATGGCAGAAAAAAACTAAAAAACTCTATTGATAAATCTAAACCAGATGAACTGATGTCACGGTTTGGTAGGAGATGGAAAAAAGTGAAGCCATAACTATATGCAACCCGAAATATCGAAAGAAAAGGTATGTATGTATATTTCATATCCTGTGCTACTTTCGATGGCTACAATCCAAAGGTTTCATTTTGCTATTTATAAGTCTTATTGAGATTCTAGGCAATGAAGAGGCGTTGTTAAAACAGTTTCCATTATTTGGCAGACGTCTATTCTATGCCCTGTCTTAAAATTGGCTATTACTCGTCACCTTTTATTCTGTTTGGCGGGAATCATGGGTTGAGTCTACTTCACATTGACCACACTTGTTTCACGCACAAGAATCATCTGTATGAATAGAGAGCACTGCATAGCAGAAAATGAAAGATTGATTTTACAGTTGCACATATCCTACCTATCACTTCATTCTCATCGTGTGAACTATATTACTCATCCTCTCCTAACATGCAAAAATTGGTGGGAGAACCTTCCTACCGATATTTATTTTACTTTTTAAACTGATTTTTACAGTCGTTTATTGTTTTTATTTCACACTAGTATTTGCTTTTATAAACTTACGTATCAAAATGTTGTTACATTTATTTTAATGAAAATTTGTGTTAATGTATTTACTCTGCAAAAGCTATTATTTCCCTAACTCAGTCTTCATTTCAAACCATATGTTAAGAGCAGCGTTGCGATTTCTGCCCTTTGCGCCAACAACCAATGTTTTATTAACACCAATATTTTTAGAGCAGTATAATCAGAAAATGTTTTTTGAGCTATAAAACCTCGTATTCATTCACAGTTGAGATCGGACACAGATATATATTGGCCATTTTTAGTCAATCCTCGTTGTGATATAGGTGTGAAATCAGGAAAGATATATGTCTGTATATGTTCTAAAACGATCTAAACCTGTTCTAAAACTGTGTTGTTCGGAGGAGAATTGGTGGTGGGGGATGAATATACCATTTATATGGGAGGCAACAGTGAAAGAAATGAAATAACATTTAAAGCGAATAATACAATCTCAAACCTGCCAGAAAGTGTTTCTAACACTAGGGAGTTCACACCGATTTCTAGAGATCTACTGAGCAGTATTTTTTGTTATTGTTATTGTTGCTGTATTTTTCGACCACTAAGTTGAAGAGATCCCTCCCTCTCTATATCTTCCTGAATCTTATAGACTAAATATCTAATAATAGTGAATAATATAATAATAGTGAAGAAGTGAATACACTTATGGTTTGAGATGGAACTTTAGATCTATCAGATCCCTAGTGATCTAAATCTGAAGTATTGTTGATTTATCTGATTTCCTTTTCTTTTCTGGTATTATTATATCTGATGTTAGGGCGTTCTAGATATAAACTTTCATCCGTTTGTGTTACTATTAATAATTATGATTTTGGGACCATATCTCACAAATCTAACATGGCCTTCTGTTTATTTCCCTCGAAATGTTTTCGCGAAATGAAACTCAGCTGTGGATAAACTGAAATGTTGGTATTACGTTGCATCACTCACTGAAGAGTTACATTGCAAGGAATAAAGGATTTCACGAATCACTGTTAGTTTTTCTCTCTTTTTTTTTTTTTTTTTTTTTTTTTTTTTTTTTTGTCTGGGGTTCCGTTAGCGGAAAAATACTTTTTTTTTCTCATATCTATAATACATTTTCTTGTTTTCCAAAGTTTAAAAAATATTTTATTCAGATTCTCAGTTATTATATGTACACTTCTTCTTCTTGCTTGATAAGTAATTCAAAGATCTCCATATTGTGGACAGTACTTGCATTTCCATTACTGCTTCTTTGTTCTTTTGGATGACTGTAAGGACAGTTAACAGTGCCCAATAATTCGGAGAACAATGATACTAATAAATAATTTATTTACTAATAGTTAAGTCTTTTTATCTGCTGGTAATCGATTCAAGTAAGAGGATCTAATATTAAAAATTTTGTGTTATGTCAGATAGAGGGCGCTGCTGCGTCTTTTCATAGTGTTCAAATATTCGCATTATTGTCATTGTAAGTAAATAAGTTTTGATGTACAATAATGATGCTTGCAATACAAATAAGTTTGCCTATTTTTTTCTCCTCTACATCCGTACAAGTCCTGCAGAAATTCGACCCTCGTTTTATGGCAATTCATCAATTGGGATTTAGTTGTTACTCTGATTTAAGGTTTGAGTGCAAACTTTTACTATAGCATAACTATCTTAATAGAAATTACTCTTAATATTTTGATTTTTTCGTTTCGCTTGGAATGAAATCCTTCTAAATCATAATTCAAAACTATTTTCTTGGACATAATACTGAAATTTTTCCTTGAAATTATCAAAAAATGAATATCAGAAGAAAAAAAGAAACTTATTTTGCACTATTTTATATTCGAATAACCGAGCTTATTCTCCAGATTCATTTATCTCTTTTTGTTTAAAAAAATTTGACATTAAAAAAAATTCGATATAAAAAAATTCCGAATATCCGATGGCAAAACATGCAAGCAAAAAAAAAATGAATATTAGAAAAGAAGAACCAAAACCACATTTCATAATCAAATTCTATGATTCTTGATATGACTTTTTAATTTTTTTTTCTTCTATAGAAGACTAGCCGACATCTATAGATAGTTACTGATCAGAGATAAAGAACGTCGATCTTAGTCAGCTTATTTAACTTGCAATTAGTAAACAAGCAGGACAACATGGACCTTTCCAATTTTTAGATTTTTGAGAACCACCCAGATTCTATTCAGTCTAATCAATAGAGAGTTTTTAAAAATAAATGAAATAGCAAATTCTTCAAGATCTGTGCAGCTGTAGATATCCAGGATTTGCGAAAAGGAGGACGCCATTTCAGTAGAATTCTACTTATTCAACCGAAAGCTAGGTTCGATGATTCGCCGAAGTAGAGTGGAAAGCCGTTTTTGGCTTTGTGATAAATCCATTCATCGTCGAAATATTATTCGGCGAGTTTTTGATTATCGAAATTCTGCCAGCAGGGAACTTTAAAAAATTGAAAAGCTTTTCAGATCTGGAAGACCGTGGGATGTGTGGGAAGTGATAGGATACAAACAAAAAGTAGAACTTTCCGCGGAGGGCTTAGCTCCAGACTGTCGCCAAGGGCCCATTGTGCTGTTCACCACGATTTTAATTCAAAGTACCGAAAAATAATCGCTTCTCACAGAAAAATATTTAATAATGGCTTTAAAATATGCGAAATCATTTTCTCCGTATTATTTATGGATTTCAGAAGGTGATTTGTGAATAGCAAAAATAGACGCAGTGTATGATCTTACTTTTTTTAGTTCCTTTTAAATTTTATATTTAAAATATCTGTATTTCACCTTAATACTCACTCAACTGACGCTAAAGAAAATCAAGTTCATGAATATGTGAAATGAGTATCATTTAATGAAGTCCAAGTTTCTTTCGTCTAGCTAATAATGAAAACTCTAGACGATAAAAAAAAGGGAGGGGGGAGGTTTGTTTTGGCTTTTATTATATTTTTTATTCAAGTCGATTATAAAACTAATACGTTAGTTTCTTCCTGTATTTAAGTGCGAAGAGCTTCACTATGAAAGAAAATTCTAATTTATTAACAAATCCGAAATGTTTCGAAAAATATTTATTGATTCTTAATATCAAACTAGGTTCAAAACTATTCGTAGGATATCATAATCTTAACCCTTAACTGGGGACGTGCGGTCTGTGAGATCGCTGGCGATGATTTTCTTGGTCACCCCTATTTTATTTTTAGCTCAGTCGAATGGATTCTCCCAGCACCTTCCTGTTTTGTGACCTTCAATACACGCACACTTTTTCAACCGACTTCAGCGGATGCTTTTTAAAATAATTCAGTCATTTCTTCGAGCGCGGTCTCTAAGACCGCACCTCCCTGTTAGTGTCCCAGTGATAAACAAGGCTTAGCAGATAGCGCTAAAACTTGGGCCCCGAAATATCATCCAATTTACTGATCCTGTTATGAAGCAGTGCTCCAGACACTTTTAAATGAAGCAGAAAGTGATTTTAGTGATAATGATAATTGTACAGAAGAGTTTTTCGATGAAAGTTCGGATTCAGCTGATTCTGATATGCCTGTTCAAACATAATTAATTTTTCTAGTGATAATGTATTTTGAAAAATGCATAAAATACATTAATATTCCAAGAGATGTATATGCAGAATTTATAGGTTTATTTTTATGCTAGTTCTTAACCTGTACTTTTAAAATGCCCTAAAAAACCGTGCTATGAAAGTCATACAAGCCGATAAAAAAAGGGCCAAATTTACACATTGTCAATTTCTTTATTTTTTATATAATTGTATAATTTTACATTATATTGTATTCTATATACCTTCATATACTGTAAAAATAAATATGATTTAAATATTAAAAAGTAATATGGTTTTTCAAGAATATTATTTATTGTAACATGTAATTTGAGAAGAAAATGTATGTTCCAACGTATTTACTTTTTTCAATAATAATATATTTTGAAAAATTTCTAAAACATATCTATATATCAAGAAAAATATCTGCAAAATATATTGGTAGTTTTTCATACTAATAAATTCATTAGAAAATTTAATTCGAATGTAAATGAAATGCGGTCTTGTAGACCGCACCTCCCCAGTTAAGTCCTAAAATTTCACCTCCCGGTTAAGGGTTAACAAAAAATTTCCAAAATGGTAGCTTCATAAGCTGGTTTTTAAAGTGTTTAATGTACGTCTGACAAATTATAATTGAATTAAATGAGACTACTAAAATGTTTCTTAATAAAATTTTATAAGCATCTAGATATATGCACTTGAATTCTTACTACGCTATTATACTATTTAATAATTGAGTCAATTTCTTTTAGAAATACAACTTCCAAGATATTAAGCTAAAGAATGAAATGAAAATGAATGAAACTGAAATGATAACATTGTGAATTAGAAAAGTTTTAAGTGATAAACTGGTTGCCGAAGGAAACTTCGACGCTTTAAAATAATCGAAAGTGACGCCTCAAATAAGTGTGCAAGATTCTTGATTCTTCGATAAAGAAATAATATAATTTTGACTCTTTTTCTTGAGTGGTGAATCAGATTTCTGCGACAAGGGATTTTAAACCAATAATCATCGAACTGAAAGTGTTAATTTTTAAAAAGCGTTCAGATTAATAACTTCTGTAATCATTTTTATTGCATGTTTCAGGATAAATGACTTAGTATTTTTACTAGTTTGAAGTAAATTCCTCATAGTATAGAACTATACAAATTGAATAATTTTATTTCTATCCTAGTTTCCATATCTCTCAATGTTGTCTTGATTATAGAACTTCCAAAGCAAAACAATCAAGAATTTCAATATTAATTTCTTATTTAATTTTTAATTAATTCAATCTTCTTATTCATTTCGTAGAAGTTTTCTACTGTACATTATGTGCATTTGTTACCCTCGTCAACAGAAGTTAGAGAAATAGAAACTAGGTTAAATGGAAGCCTTAAGAATTGAATGTACTTTCTTGCCCTTTTGGGTGGTGAGGAGAGGGACTTGATGTATCGAATTCTTATGCAGCCATTTAGCAGAGTGAGTGCCATATTTGCAACAAGTATGGTGAGATACACCATCTTGCTGAAAGATAATTACAATAATTGTGCACACGAAATGTATGTTATTCGTTTAATTTATGTTTTTATAAAGTCTATATTTCTGAGCATTTTTGACATATGTTGTTATCGATTTTTGTAAATACAGACTCCGGCTGATGTGCCTGCAGTCGCTAAAACCAAGTACGAAAGATAATAGACCACAATTATCGGGAAATTCCAAGGCTAAACAGCATGAGCAATACAAGTACTTATGCTTTTCGCTATATGTTAGCCATTTTCGTGGAACTGCTACATATATATTCTCTCAAACAAACGAGTATTAAATGGCATGTCATCAAGAGGTTGAAATGGATGTTTAGCAAAAAACTGCTTCAGATTTGTTTCTGATTGATATTGGTAGATTCCGGAAATAGATCTTTCTTGTTCATGAGTAGATTCATTTATACTATCTTTTTACTTCAGATAACAAATCATTTACAGTTGAAATAGTACAGGATACCCTTTTACTATTTGAAATTATATTCTCAAATATTGTTACTACTGGAAAAGCAATATATTTAGATATTGCATCAATGAAGGGAGAAATGTTGTCTGAGCTGTTTAATAAACGTTGCATTTGCTTTTATATCTCTATCTAAAGTAATTTGCCTGTCTTTGCATCATTGTTCTGAACATTTATTTTTGCAATGCGATTACTCGTTGAACAACTGGATAACAATGGGGGGATGGATTGATATAAAATTTGTAATAGACCTACAACATTTAAATGATTCCAGCCTTTCTGCTTCTTGGCAAACGTTTTTTTTAATTTACCAGATTTACGCTTTTTCTTTTCTTGGGGATAAATCCAATATTGCTGAAATCAAAATTTTAAATAAGAAAGTATATAATAGCAGAAGCTTATGTGTTTCTTCAAACTAATCAGATAGAAATGATGCCATTCATAAACTGAAAGAGTCAGTCACATCTCTGCCATATATATAATTTATTCAAATGTTTCATATTTCAATAATGGATACATAATCTAGTGCCATCCAGGGAAAAGAAAAATGCTGTAATGTCCCGAGGTAAGATGTCAAACATTGGAAGATTCCAGATACCAAATTCCCTTCGATCGAAGATTCACAGTCTGTTGAACCTTAAATCTGATGTCAAGGACTAGTGTCCTCTCTTTGGTGTGACGCAAAAATTTAAAAAGGGGATGCCGGTTCAGAAGATGTCATCTAATCAGGGTCTAGAATTGCGAGATCCGTCCCAAACTAGCCTTTGTTTTGTCAACATTTAAATAACTAAACTTAATCCCTTACACAAATAGTATTTAATTAAATATGTTATCTCAACCGAAAACAAAATCATTTTCCTCCTTAACCCCTTAACTGTTTTATTTTCTCTACTATCTAATAAAATGACACCTTCTATTTTAGGAATATTTTCTTATTTTGATTCAAATGGAAATCCATTAAAACTTGACTTATCTATTATTCGAAGTAATTTTAATATTGAATTATAATCGTTATGAATGGTTTATGTTTTGGTTACAACTATCAAAATTCGATAAATCGATGCACTCGGACAATCAGTTAAGCGGTTCATTTTGTCTCAAAAAATCTGTGTCGATTCTAACGAAGAAACAACATTTCAAGTAATTTTATTATAACTTAATTTCTCTTATATACCACTTCCCTCGAGCAGCACAAATTATTTCTAAATAGTCTTACATAAACATAACATTACAAAATCTTACATAAAGGAAGCTAAAACAAAAGTCAGCTGTGTATTATTATATCATAATAAAATATAGAAATCACAAATAAAGGCGAAATAAAGGAGGTAGAAAAGAAATTTTGGAAATATAACACAAAATAAAAATAAAGAATTTTCATCATTATATCATTGTAGACAAGCAATATTATCTAAAATTGGAATTCAAACTCTTTAAAGACAAGGTTTTTTTAAACTATTTTCAATCAGTGGAGGCCCATTAAAATAAAGACAATAAAAGAAAAACAAAAATCTAAGACAAGCAGAATGATAGTCAATATATAGAAATTACCTGATTTCATTAAATTAAATAAATACGAAGAGAATCATGGATTGTTAAATATTGATGAGTTATTAATAGGTTATTATTAGCACTGGATGGATAATTCTTCACACACTTGGAAAGAGAAAAGCCCATCCAAATTTTCCTGGATGGATTCTTCAACCAAATGCAGGGTTTAAAATCCTTTTGAATGCTCAGTATTTGACAATATTCTCTAGCAATCCTATCAATCAATCCTCTAGCTTCCAGCATTCACCAGCATTTTGAACTCGGTGGGATCAACAAGACTTTGAATTAAGAAATTTCATTTTTGTGAACTTGTAAATCCTTTCGCAAAAAAGGGAAGGGGGTTTGTAGCACTTGATTGTAGCACATTCTTATTTTTGTTTTCTTATTTATTTCTTTTAATTATCTAATTTTTTTCGCCCTTTTTTCAGATTCGAAATTCAACCTCATCCCTTTGCCAGAAAATTAAATAACGAGAATTCACACTGTAAAACAAAATCAAATGAGTTAAACTAAGGGAATGAATTGGTATATTCTTTTTAATGATTGGAACCAAAGTTATCATCAAATCTGAAAGTATAGGTTTAATGCTTCATTAATTCGAAGGATATTACAATCTACGGGAGTAACATTTTCTTTCATAAAAATTTTTATTTTAAAATCTACTTCATAAATAAAGAAAATACGATTCAAACTATTTAATTTTACATTTCTTAAGTTAAGTTTTTCTTACAGTTTTAGCTACAATGTGTGGAAGAGAAATGCCTATTAAAATATTTTATCCGTCTAAAGCTATACACAGTAGAAATTTTTGATTTTATTTTAGTTATATTAACATTCCGCTTTCCAAGCAACACGAGAGCTATTTTTGGACTGGCCTTTCAAATTTGAACCGCGGACAGATGACAAGAACGACACTTCAGTTGGCTTTCCCTCTTCAAACTTCCACACCACAGCAGCGAGAGGACGTTTGGCTCCGGCCAATTTGGCGTGCACCAGACCCGTTTACAGGACGCTTCTTTCATGGGACAGGGTCTCGAACCTAACACCCGCCGAATCTCAAGCCGATACCTTACAACCAGGCCAGGGATCCTAGCGGAAATCTTTGAAGAAAGCTTTTTGGAAGATTTTGAATAATTTGTACTGGTACGGTTTTAATAATTTGTAATAAAATTGATATTTTCAAAAAGACAAATTTTTGAATTAAAAGCTGGTGTAAAAATATTTTTGTATAAAAAAATATTTAAAACGATATCGGGTAAGACGGCTTTCTTGACTTTATTTATTTTTTTAATTAACTGAAATTTAAATTTTAGACTTTAATAAACTTTCCGGATTTATTCAAAATTGAGTGAAATCTACATTCATATGAAAAGCATACAAACATTCTTCTTTATATACAGGTTGTCCATAAAAGAACTCTGGGGTTTTGATGCAAATTTTTTAAATTCAATTTGTCATTTTGGCAATACACCCATCCAAAAACGGTATTCAACCTCTTCCCATGTCCTGGTAAGCATGTTTGGAGTGATTATCCTTTACCTGAGATGGTTTGCATCATGAATTTTCTGAACGCAAACAAGATTCTCGACATGTACCCAGAAGAAAAAGTCTAATAAAGTCAGATACGGGCTTCTTGGAGGTCAGGAAATAGGTCCTGCCCTTCCAATGCACTTGTTGCTGAATCGAGTATCCAATGCTTCCCGTACCCGCAAACCGAAATGAGGTGACACTCCATCTTTCTGAAAGTAGACATTCTCTCCCTCAGTATCAACCAACTAAGGGAAAGCATATTCCTCTAGCACACAATATTTTACAGTATACATCACCATTTATGGAATTTTCTTCAAAAATGAAGGGACCTATATCTTGGCTATGCATAAGGCCGCACCAAATATTCACTTTCAGTGAGTCACGTTGATGTTCCACAAACTCATGAGGCAGCTGTGAACCCCAAATTCTACAATTGTATTGTTTCACAGGATCTCTTACATGAAAGGTCAGTAAAAGTCATGAGCGTCTGCTACGTTACTTCAAGGTCAATGACGCGCAACGCTACCTAGTGTTGGAATTACAAACTGAAACTACTGTGAATAAAATTTGATGAGCTACCGATTTTTTCAAATTTAACTTAACTGACTAAACTGATACCGTACCGTTGACTCGATATGATTTTTTAAAGCCCCGGAATTCTTGTATGGACACCCTGTATATATAGATGTTAAGTAGAATTTTACACTAAATTACTAACAAACAAGACAGGTGAAAAAAAAAGGTTCATAAGTTTGGTGTAGAATCGCTGCAATTGATTTTTCCATATCATAAAATTTTAAATGAAGCAGCATAACGTTATTTTATTCTTTTTCTACTTATCATGCTTTGTTTGCTGTTTCTTCAAATATTAAAAGCTAATGTAGGTGTAAATGGTCTTTCTTTTCTTTTCTTTTTCTTTTTTTTCCCGACTTTTTACAATACTGGCCGTTGAGTCTAAAATGATCAAACTTTATATAAATATACTATGAAATATCAGAGCCTGAAGATATTTTTTTAAAACGTTTCATTAAAATTTTTATTAATTAAAAATTAAGCAAGAATTGGAAATTTTAAGTAGAACTTCCAAAACCCTTATCACCAAAATTTTTGCATCAACTGAAATTTCAAATAAAAAGATAAATATTTTAAATGGTATCATTCTAGTTGCCATGCTTTTGTTTTTAATTTTGTCAATTTTTTAAAAATATTTTATGCATACTTTTCAATAATGCTTGACAATATCGTAATGAAAATCAAATCAACTTCATTTTTACATCAAATAAAAAAAATTCTAACGTTACTCTTCTGTTAAAAACGTGATTGAAAAATTAGTTTTAATTCATATGATATAAAACTTTATATTGTAATAAGAAGCAATCCACTTTCATTAGTCCACTAGGTTTTTTTAGTATAACTTTCATTTTCGTCCTTAGTTTCTACAAACCTATTTACTTTTTCGATAGTTTGAGTATGTTGTTTTGATAGATTTAGTTTTTAATCATTAATCTCTGATTTGCATTCTTTTTACTTCAAGATAATCTTCTTTAGAGATTATCTTTTTCATTTATTTGTTACTAGTCATCTTTGATGACCAACTGCTTTGCCGTTATTGATGATTGCTAAAATTTTGAATAAAATATTTGATATTGCTTCTCCTTAATGATTTGTACAAAGAATTTTCATAGACATGTACCGTGTACTATTTTAGAAACCTTACATTGTTCTTTTTATTGCACCATACGTCTCCTAATTTTCTATAATCTTGCCTAAAATTTGAATTTTAATTTGAAACTGAAATGATTATATTTCAATTAATACCAGAATTTCTTGCATAATTTTTCATCATCACTTACTTTTAAAGTCAAATTTAATTGTAAGTATAAGAAAATTTTTAAAAAGTTTTGTAAAAGCATACTTAAAACAAAAACCTACTCATCATGGAAAATGAAAACGAATCTTCATAAGTTATCATCAACAACGCCAGAAAAATCTTGATTGAAATATTTGTAGCAACATTGCAAACAGTTTGAGCTTCTTAGAACCGTGAAATATAATTAGTTTATTTTTAAAAATGAACTAAATATAGACATACAATTGTATAGAAGTTAACTTGATATCCTTGAAAATATTTTTTTTTTGAATTTCAAGTTGTTATTAAATTTTTATAAGACTTTCCGCACTTATATAAGACAAAATTTCGTTTAATTTTTAATTTTAAAAATTCTAAGTAACGGTTTTTTTTTTTTTTTGAGAAAAACTGTAAAGTGCGTATTTCCACTTTCCAAAGTATTTCTGTATCTATTTCTAATGTAGAGGTTTCCATCCTTTTCTGAACCGTCACCCCATTAAGAAAAAAGCTTTTCTCTTTTCCTTGATGGTTAATAATACCAAATACTAAAATATTCTTAACTCTGTCTAATGAATAAGTTGTACCTCTGTTTAATGTTACCTACTACTTTATATGTGTTACCTCTTACCTTATGTATTGTTACCTCTGTTTAATGTAAAGGAATATTAGACAGAGGTTACCTCTGTCTAATGTTCCTCCGATGCCCTCATGGAAGATTCCAATGAGCAGTTGGAAGCGGTACCATCCCCCTTGAGAACCTATGATCCAACGGTTATCCTTGTAGAGTATACACACGTATTCATTTTTATCAATAGACATAACATTAACTTTAGCTAAATATATTATGTAATTGTTATTTAAATTCTCGGTATATATAACCAGAAAAAAAAAAGAATCGCCATTGAATATAATTATTTAACATGGCTTATTTTGCATAAAAATTTAATTCTAGTACCAATGCATTTTATGTTTTTTTCACCCTTTTTCCTTTTTTTGTGTTATGTGCTTGCACTGTATAACTGATTCATTTCTTTACTAATAGATAATTTCCTTTATAATAATTAGTGCTTTGAACAAAAAAAATTATATTTATGAATTTAAAGTTGATTGGTATAATTAAATGAACTCGGTAACTTATTGGGAGAGGTTGCCAGTGAGCAATACAACAAAAGGAAAGTAAAAATAAAGGAACAAAAATTTCAGTTCATCTCTTCAAACATTTTTTTTCTCCTCCTACTGGATACGTTCTCTCCTGACAAAATACAGAAATATTATATTTTACTCTAACTTACCCAGGAAAAAAAATATGTCTAATAAGATTGAGGCCTCTTTGCCTTCCCGACAACACTGTAAGTATGATCAAATAAATGCCCCAAACACATAAATCCCATAAAAAAATAAGTTCCTTTCTTTTTTTTCAAATGAATGTCGCTTGATCATCAAATTACATCATTCTTCTGCCCCTTTGTAAGGAATTTGGTGATCCAAAGAGGGCATTCTTTGATTTCAAAAAAAGTTTGGCCAGTTAGCTTGTCCATGAGTTTTAGGACAGTAAAATACTGTTGAAAAAAAATAAGATAAGAAAAAAAAGTCACCTTCCTCAAGGAGCACCCATTCCCAGAAAAGAAGGGTCTTCCGTCCTTCTGTCTCGCCGGACATCGATAGTCGTAAAAATAGGAAAGGTGCTATGCACAGAGGTTTTGTGTTTTTTTTAATAAAAAGAAAATTTTTGCTATTTTCTTTACTTAATTTATGCAGGCAAAAGAAATGTTAGCAATTCTATGTTAGAGTATGTTCTTTCCCTTTTCGCTCTTCCTTTCTGACACACCCTCCAGAGGTCCCATATTGTCTTAGACACACTTGCCATCGTGCAAGCCTGACCGGTCCGTAACTGTAGAGGTAATTTTTAATCAATATTAATTGGATGCTGTCGCCATTACATAGATCCATTAATAATAGTTAATATTTATGGTGAAGAGGGCGATGAAAACTAAAGACAGCACCAACGAACCTCCTTCAACCGTGAAAGGCATCTTGGAGTCGAAACTTCTTGTCCAGAAAAGCGCTAAAGGGGGAAAGCATTCAGGACAGTAGAAATGACAATTTTCAACAAAATGAAACTCACAACAAGGACCGTCAACAATAAAAGTTTGTTAGAAAATAAAATAACTAAAAAATTTTTTATCTGAAAAGCTATTTTCTAGGCGAAACTTCTAAAATTCGTGGTCGAAGAGTATCACCTCGTAGTTGGCCAATTAAGCAAAAATTTTGCATACATTGAAACAAGTTTTGAACATCAGAGCAGGAATGTAGGAAGAGGTTACAGGTTACTTAAGGCATAGCATATTCCATCGGCAGCGAACGAACTTCAGCGGCGCGAAACGGAGTAGCCGGTTAGCCAGGATGAAAAGCATCGGCGAGCCGCGGAGTTGCAACGTAACGTCGAAATATATAATAATTTTTTTTAATAATTTGAGTTTCTAAGCACAAAAAACCATCCTGCCGACTATTAAATGTAAACACACACATATTTTTGAAGTAGAGTCATTGCCACAGAGAGAGACATTTTGAATTTTTAAATTTCGCTTTCATTCTATTCCGGGAGGCATAATTTATGTACAAGCAAAAAGCGACGAGAAACGTCAATCTACATCACAACACAAGAGCGAAAAGAGAAAAGACTGAAATATTGATCCCCATGATTTTATACTGATATTCTGGGAGGGATTTCTTTACACGTGTTGATTTAGATAAGGGGAAAATAGGTATCTTTTAAAAGAATTTGTTTACGTTGAGAGATTTTTATCCCTTCACTGAAATTGCTGATTTCAGTAATTTTACAGAAATCGCGTTGAATTAATTAAA
>JAPMOR010113017.1:889995-969968 GCA_026543865.1 Argiope aurantia | reverse complement strand
AACTTAATAAACGGTTGGAGATATATTGATGACTTACTTTTGTTAAACTAGGATCATTCTAATATTGTTATTAATTGTTACCCAAAAGATTCAGTTTTAACTGAAACAAACGAAAATCAATTTAAAGCCACCTATCTGGATTTCAATATAGAAATTTCTAACGGAAAAACTTCAATAGGTATTTATGATAAAAGGGATTAATTTAACTTTAAAATAATTAAACTTAGTAATTACCATTCTAATTTAAACTCTAAAATTTTCAAAAATTTAATTTTCTTACAATTTAACAGAATAAAAAAATTTGTAATAACAAAATTTCTTATATTGAAGCAACAAATAATCTCATTAAAAACTTAACTATTAAGGAATTTGCCCAAAACTTGTGCAATATAGAATTTTAATAAGAGAGGGTTTATCTTTTTTTCTAAATTTTTTGTCACAACTAAAAATAGGCTTTCTAGTTCATGTTAACTAACTCAATAGATGGCACTGAGGCCATTCAATTAATACTTAGGATGACGAGGCACTTTTACTGAGTGATATGCATATATAATTTTTAATGTGAACTTTTATCAATTTTTTGATAATTTTTCTAAAAATTTAAAAATTTTGGAATTTAATTTTGTTTAAAAGTTATTTTGATCTTGGTGTTTTTAACATAATTCAAAGGAAATTCACAGAAATATAGCCTTTAAATTAATTTGGATTAAATAGCCTTTAAATTAATTAGGGTTAAATAGGAATTAACGTATTGAGTTTGTTTGTAAAAGGTGTGTTCCTGATAATAGCCCTTTCTTTAAAATCAGATTTTAAAACTAATTAAGGCAACATTTTAAAATAAAGTTAATTTTGAAAATCTGTTCTATCAATTGTAACTAAAAATTTGTTACAATGGATCACTGTTAGTGATCCATTTTTATCTTTGAGTCACGAAAATAAAATTGCAACATAAATGGAATTCTCTCGGAATCGAGAGTACAAGAAAACTTATCCTAATAATAATAACACATCAATCCAACTTATGAAGAAATATTCATTCTTCTAATCATTTTATATAAATAAACGGGAATGGAGCATTTGCGCTCGATAAATTATTCCCTACCCCTGTTGCATCGTAGGTTTACTGGGATTTGGACCTTTGGCAAGAAAACTTGGTGCGGTGACGGTTTTTAGTTTTCCATAGCTGCATTTCCGGTCGGGCTAATTGGTGATAATGGAATGGCGATAATTTTTGTAAAAGTTTTATTTGATCTTTCATTTATGAGATCTTGTACATACATTTATGTTATTAACATATCTTGCAATAAATGATAATTCATTCGATTATTAATAGAAAAGTAGGACTGTTTTTATCAGAAAAATAAATAGCGGAATTAAATGCATTTAAAAAGAAGTAAGATATAAGAGAATCTATAGCTGTTTTATTTACTAATATTTAAACAATCTCATATTTCTGAATGAATTTTCTTCAAAATAGCTATTATCTTTACTCATAAAAGGGAAAAAATGTACGTGTATGTATATATATTACAACAAATGTTGTAATCCCTACAAATGTTCTAGATAGAAATGTGAAATTTTGTATAGATGAAAATAAGAATAAATATATACTAATTCACTCTTGAAATTATGATAGATATAAAAAAATTTAATTTTTGCATTTTTTGTACAATTGCCTATCTTATTTAATGAAATTTTGTAATTTGAAGTATGTTTAGATGCAATATTTAAAAAAGAAATATTCCTAAGTGCAACCCCTTAATGCTTTTTTAGAAAAAAAAAAAGTGACTTTAGAAACCATGCTTACATAGTTGTGAAATTAGTTTTTATCTTAAGGCCTAATATTTAAATATTTACCATTGTAATTTCAATTTTGATTACGATAAAGGTCCAATCTATATAAATCTATACTTTTGGCAAGAAATTCAGGGGCGGAAAAAACATAAGAACGAATAAAATATAAAGTAATATATTTTATTTTTAGCTTTCTTTCGTGCATAGATTTAAGACAAATTGAAAATTAGTAATAAATCATCGGCAGCGCTTTTAAGAAAATAGGCAGAAATTTGCTACTACATTACTTACAAATAAAATTTAAGCTCATGATACTGTATTTGAGAATTAAGCGTTTTAATGTAGCACGTTTAGATGTTGCATTTACATGTCCTTTGCGGTACATTGCATTATGTATAGTTAAATGTGACAGTAAAATAAGCTAGAAAATGAAGTAATATATTTCAGATTTGAAGGAATTTCAGTAATTATCAACATTTTCTTATTGAAAATGTTTTTGTTTTTTCTCCTGAGAATTACCAGCAGCTGTTTTTAAAATTATTAATATGATTCCTATCATTTATTTTAGCCAGCCAAAAAGCTTATTATTTTTTTTTTGCAAAAAAACAAAACAAAAACACCTTATTTGAACAGCTTTAACGTAAAAAATACATTAGCTCATTTCAAGTATCAGTTTGTGGAATGTATATTCATAAAAGCATATATACATATAGAAAGAACTAAACATTATTGATATCCATTTGAATTTAAAACCCTTTCTATGTATTTTTTTTTCATTTTGTTAAATAAAGTTAAACCGTAAGAGATATAAAGATTAAATCCTCATAAAACTAAAAATTATAATTCATTTTATTAGATTAAATTTGTATTATTCACATCAGAATTATAATTTTATAAATGTCTTCCGTGTGGGAAAATCACAAACGTATTCCATTTAATAAATACATTTTTAAAGCAAATTTCTCACACTTTATATTTATTGTATTCAACACTCGTTTGAAACGTGGTAAGGGTCATCAGCATTTTTCTCAAGGAAGTTTCGTTTCGTTATCAGAGACAAGGAGTGTCTTTCTCATTCATAGTGAGTTGATTACCATTTGGCGTACATTGCAAAATCGCCAAATCTTACATGCAAAAATAAAGTTTATAATGTGGTAGCCTTTCTTGACACTTGAGCGGAAAGGGGGAAATTTATCGAGCGCAAATACCATAGAACCAAATAAACATACACATTTCGCCTTTAATCACTACTTCATTTTTAATTTATTAAAATAAATTCAATAATGAATGTTTACTTTCTGTTAATATAACTTGGAACTAGGATAAAATAAGGAAAAATTAGAACACACTTTCTATACTTTAATAATATACTTTTTAAAAGCTTTTTTTTTAGATTGCGTTTGATTTCTGAAATATTGATCAATTCTTGTGAGGCAGCAAAACGATACTTTTTTTAGCTATTTAAAAGTTAAAGAAATTAAATTTAAGCATCTGATTGAAATTGTAGGCTAAGCAATTAACCTATTTTTAGGACTTAACTCTAATTTAAAAGTCATTTGTATAACTTTGCTTAGTTCTAAAAAAATGATTTTAACTGTGTTTTATCTATTTCCGAAGTATATGCTATCTTTTACAATACTAAGCTTAATTCAAATCTATTGTAATGGAACTTAAAGGTAGGATACTTATGCATGTGTTATATGTATCAGCATTTCTGTTTTGATGATCTAACAACAGCAATGAAACATAAGGTAGTTGCAAGTATTATTCATAAGACTTCCAATAAAGTTGAAGCTGTATTTACTTTAGATGAGAACATTCTTACGTAGATATTTATTATTTTAAAAACACAATTCAGCATTTAACAATATCTAATACTGATTTTCTTGTAAATATTGTTCGGTGCAACTAGAGGGAACATTTCCTTTCGTTTTATTTTCTTGTTCACTCTTTTATACCTTTAAATGTTTCCAAAAAATTTAATACACAAAATATATTGCACTTTTTCATACGAATTTTTCCCAGTAAAAAAAAAGAATAAGTTTACTCCCCAAGTTTACCAGAAATTGCTCGTACTCAATATACAGTTGTAGCAGTTGCGTTACTCTATCTTCTCTTTTGGATAATAGATGGCGATGCCTGATTAGGTACGCATCCCATAGTGCATTGTGATTGTAAATAATGACATGAGATGCTGTTCTGTTAAGGTGTGTGCACGTTAAGGTCTTGTCTTGTCTTTCATGTTTTGTGTGAAATGTGATCATTAAAGAAAAATTCCCGAAAACATACGTCCTCTTGCTTCCACAGCACGGATCATGATGATCTTCATTCTACCACATAGTGATTTAAGGATAATCTTATGGAGCATGAAACTTACTTTATTTTATTTCCCTAAATTTGTTGAAAAAAGTTTCGAAGTGTAGTAACAGTGATTTTGCTTCTAGGGATATTTTATTCATTTACAAATTACTCAAACATGCTAGGTCCTCTTTATAGGTAATTAACAAAGAACGTTTACTAAGAATTGAAGATTTACAAATCATTCCACACAACAGATCTTAACAATTAAAAATGCCTCATCCCAAATTTTTTTAATCTTCGTACTTTACTAGCCAACTACTTCTCTTTCAAAGCTTTTTCTGCTTCTTTTTAAAGTATACCATCTCGCCGTTTTAAGCTAACTTTATAAGCTGAAGGTTGATCTAAAAATTCCGGTGAGAACTAATGAATTTTGAATTAAATCAACAGTAAAGTCTAGGATGGTAGAATAATAAAAACGTGAAATACACAGACTTCTCGCTTTTATTAAACGACGAATGAAAAGCGCTATTGAAGGGCCAATTGTTGTCGAAGAAAATGCTGAATAAATTTCAAGCTAGTTGAAAGATTTTCCTTCTCTTTAGAGCAGACATCCTCTACAAATCTAATGATCGATTTTCTTTACACGGTACAGGGACTAGTCTTAATGGAAATAAATCGAAAACTTTCAAAGTCAATTAAATTAATGGCAATCTAACAGGACTTTTCTCTCTCTTTTTTAAGAAAAATGGTTTCTTTAATTTAGCTTCACGAATTACTTAACACGAAACGTTGCACTTAGTGAGAAAAAAAATAATTTCATCTCTCTAGGTACTATACTGTTGCATTGCTTCATAATTCTGAATGCGACGAATTTATAGCAGTCGTATGACTATTTGACCAGCCACGTTAATTATGTATCGAAATCGTGTCCTGTATAAAGTTATAATGTTTTAAGACATTTTCTAATCTTTCATTCGGCTTTTCTTATTTAAAGTAGAAACTATTAATACTGGAGAAATACGAAATAGGAAGTTATTACCTAGATATAAAGGGAACTATTGCTTTGCCTATTATTAATACTAAAAATAAATTGATACTTCAGATAAGTTAAGAATTCTTAAATTTCATTTTTTTAGATAAATCTTCCATGTGCTTTGTATCCTTTTCCTGATTATGCAAACCATAGAAACTCGAGAAATTGTTAATATCAGTTGAAATAAGAAAAAAAAAACTATCCGACTCAGTGGCTAGACAAAAACATTCTAGCCCAAATACCCACACCCAGTTTAAGCTACGCATCCGCTGTTACCAGACCTTTTCGTGCACATTGTTACTGCACAAATTGTATTGCAAATTGATTGCCACTTAAACAAAAACAACAGAACAAGCATCAGCTAACAACAAAAAATACACCTGAAACTGCTAAACCTGTACGATCTAAATTAAATAAAAAATCTGAAAAGTAGCTAACGCAAAAAATATCTAAACGTTGAGTCCTTACCGACGCAGTTAATATCCAGGTGTAAGTTAACTAACACTCAGAATTCTGTCGCTCTGGGACATGTGACGCAGGTAAATGTCCATAAGGACTTAAACGGAATATTAACAAAATATGAGCCGTATAGAAGCATTTTGAGCCTCTCACTGGGAGAAAGAATGTGAGATTAAAGACCAATATACAGTCTCCGAAGATTAACCGGCAGTGTCATTTGGCATACATTGGCATGAAAATGAGTGACTGATTCATAAATATGGAGTAGGGAGGTTCGATTGGCCCTGTAAAATGTTTTTGAGGGAACCTTTAAAATATTTAATGATATCTCATATTTCCACTGCATGTGCAAAATATGCGGAAGGATTGTGAGCCTCAAATCGAGAACTATTCCCCAAAACCGCATTTCATCCTCAACTGCAATATTATTTTATTTTTACCTTTATTTTATTTTATTCCATGTTTGAATAATAGGATCTTAATGTTTCTCTTCCTGGGCAAATGAAAGTAACGACTCCTTTCAGGAGAAATAGTATGGCCGTTGTTATTGCACCAAGCTACCAATTTGTTCATGACGTATTTTAACTGCCGCTGCTGTATCAGATTCATATTGTTCCCTTGACATGAGATCTGCAGATCATCAACATAAAGACTAGCATGTACAGATGAAGGCAAATGATTTAAAATTTAACTAATGAATAGTAAAATGTGTGATTCTGAGAACGCATTCTCGAGGAACTCCCCTAGCTTGAATGAAGGAATCAGAATAAATACTCGAACATGGAAGGTTTGATGGGATAAAAAGTATTATAAAAATATTAGCAAGTTTCCCCTAAAGCCAAAGTTAAAAAGTGTCGAAAATATGCCGCACAGTCATACGCTTTCTTATATTAAAGATTAAGGTGACAAGGTGGTTCTTCCTAAACACCGCATTGCATCTTTGGGTTTTCAGTAATAAGCGGTTGATCGGAAGTAGACAAATCGCTGGCAACGGAAAAGTTAATCCTTGTTTCTATAATTCCTAGATCAAGCGAACATTAACCATACACTCAACAGTCTTCCAAAGCTAACTTATCAGAGTAGCTGGTGTGTAATTCAGAGGATTTGATTGTCAGGCTTTAATATTGGAATCACAATAACTTCGTGCCATTGTGAAGAGCACTTCTGCTCTGTCCAGATTCTGGTGAATAATAGCAATAACTTGGGAAGAAAAGTGTTATTCAAGTAGTGAAGCATGTTATAAGTAATTTCATATGGCTGGGACCGGGTTTGAGACAAAGCCACTTCCAGTTCTGATTTCCTAAATTCATAGTGGCATGGAAAAATATTTCGGATATTCAATCGTAAAGACAAACTTTCCGCTTGATTCTTAATTGCTTGAAAATCAGGATTATACAATTCAGTTGTGGAAAATTTTGCAAATGCCTAGCAGAGAATATTGGCTATTTCTAATGGGGTGGGATTCATAACATTTCCTTTATTTGAAACAGGAAAGGAAAGTTCACGTTAAATCCCTTTAGCTGCCTTGATCTTTGTTTTCTGGATGTAATGAATGAAACAAATGACCTCCAAGATGTTCTCGACGGCGAATACGAGGAATAAGAGCTTTGGCTCTTTTAATTGCAACAAGATTTTCTGTCTCCGGATATCTTCTAAAATATTTCAGATCTTCTTTTGATTTTTCTGACTGTCACGGCAGTCTTCTTTCCACCACGGTCTAAAAACGTTTCTTAGAGGTGTTGAAGATTTTCTGTATGGTGTTATGAGCGACCTTCATTTTATTATGGTATTAGCGACATGTTGAAATAATTCCGCGATATCTGATGTATTGATCATAGTCTGGCTTGCTAGCTGCAAGAATGCAATCCATCCTGCCGACTGGAATAAGAAACGCAGTGGACGTGGAATCGCTCCCCTTCCATTAGCATATGAGACAATTACTGAGAAATGATCACTGCACTAAAGATTATCGCTAACTGTCAGATTCAGCAATGACAATAATCCGTGTGATCAAATGGCCAATATGAAGACTACGGAATCTATGTGTGGGTTTGTAAAAGTATGTTTTCTTTTCACCATTTCAACTATAACTATGTACTATCCGAACCCCATTTATTATTATGTCTGTTTAAGCCACTGAGTACAATAAAAACCGAAGGACGCTGGTACACTAAGTTGTCAAGATATTTAAGAGGAATGTTAGGGGTCAAGAATGTTTCTTGAACACCAAAAAAGACTGGAGGAAAGTTTTTAGAATTTTTGGTGCCCGAAGTTTGTACTGAATGCCGCGATAATTCCACGAGTGAAAGGTACCCATTAAACAAGAGGTTTTGAATGGGAAATAGATTGAGAATGCTGGAGTTGCCAGATATTCACAACTCATTCAAGTGCAACTCCATTCCCAGGAGGATGAGTTTAAAATCAGAAATGCTGGCCGTGTCTCCAGAAATGGATGTTATGTCTTTGTAGACGGCACAATGATTCACAAGCCGTAAGAAGACGGAATTTAGGGAAGAAAATTTTTTAGGCTTCACGTGAAAGTCCACTCTTCGCAAGTTTAAGTGTCAGTGCGTTCTGAGTTTTTTTTTTCTTTCGAACTAATTTTGATGTCAGTAGCTCTGTTTTAGGAATTTTTTGAGCCCTTATTGTCTGATCAAAATCAAAGCTCGGTGTTTTATCAAAGGTTTTTGTTTTTGAAGTTGGTTTCATACTGTTTTCGCAATAACAGTTATAATAAAGGGAGTTTTGTGCAATGGAAAAATAGCTGATACCAATAGTAGGGATCTGAGATAGATGAATTAATTTTCCTTCATCTTGATTTTTTGTGACCTGTTTTCTCAGTTTCCAGTGGAAGTTTGTTCGAGAATATGAGGGAGGATCGCCACCATAGTTCGTACTTTTCTTTTAAGGTATATTGCTTGCTGCCATTCCCTATTTCGGCACAAGTCCGCATACCGCGGCAATTAACTTTTGAGCGCTGGACTGGAAATATCTCAATGGATTTAGGTACATATTGAGGGACTAGTAGTAACTGTTTTAGGACCACGGAATGCATTTATGCAATGTTTTGCTGTAAAAATTTGATCATCCCGCCAAATTGTGATCTGTTAAACATATGCCATTCTGTGTAGTTTCAACTCGGTGGATGTTTCTTCTACAGAGACATTAATTCTCCTCGGGTTATTACACCTTTAGGGAACCCCCCGTGGGCACCTCGAAATGAGGATGAGATGCTTCCGGCATGGTGGTTGGATCTCGCCACCTTGGAGGGAACACTAATAGGTGGGGGATCTGACTCCTCCCATAGATGACGGGACGTACTTCCTTCGGGAAGGGTTGTACCGTGGCCGGTGACGGCCCTTAGGACTCAACCACAGTTCCCGCCAATTGCTGTTGCGGCGATCCGGTCATTCAGTTCTATGGTTTAAATCCGTGTGCCTTCGGGCGGGTCGGAGAGTTAGATGGTTGACACCTTTAGGGAAATTTAAGAATGCATGCAGATTCATAGAAATAGAAATGTTTGCTAGAGATTTTACTCTGATAATTTTTTTTTATTAACTTCCACTAATACGTTACCAAATCACATTTTTCGAATCGAAGAAACAACAGTGACTGTAACTGCTATGGCGTTTTGCACAAGGAATGGTTAAACAGAAGTAAAAGTGCCTTGTTTATCTGATATACGCTTTATGACAAACATTTATCAAAGTACTGAATATTGGATTAGAACACTTTTGAGTTTTGGTCCCGTAAGATGTGAAAATTAATTCAGGCCCAAAGGTATCGTCAACCAGGGAGTCCAACAAGGGAAGGCAATTACCGGCTCTGATCATTTCCAGATTCGACATCCACCTTTGTGCTAACCGGAACTTACACGCTGAGAGTCATCCCGATGATACTGATAACTCTTAACGTCAAACACAAGAAGTGATCTCCTCACTTGATCCCTAACAGACTAATCTCTTATGTAGTTAGTTACAGGATTGATATGCCGGGGATCACAGTGCATCACCCGTCTAATGGATCGCTACGCGCGCCCAATATATAAGGTTTTGGTTATCTATGAGAAGCAAGAAGATAACATAATGGTGGCAGCTTCTCATGGACAGCTCACTTGCTAGCGCGAGGGAAGGAAGGAAAAAGCAGAAGCAGGTTACAGGGAGTAGAATCTGTTAGGCAGAGCAGATCACTATGGTACCTTAGGGTCGTGAGGCCCGTCACACCAGAAGAAGATGTGCTCCTGAGGGAGCAATAGATTTTGGAATGCTGAGTTCTGAACTGATTTTCGTATGAGGGTAACTTGAAAAATATCAATTTTTCTATCACATTTCTAATGCTTCATCCTCCCTGGAAAGTAAGGATTCTGTTGTTTGTAACTTCTAAATCGGTATGCAAACGGCAGACATCTGTGAATCTGAATAACAACGTTTGCATTCTTCTAAAATTTCCAGCATTAAGATGACGTACAGAATAAATCGTCAACATATCCAAATGTTCCTCGTTGCTGAAATTTATTATTCTTTCAGAAAACACATAAACACAAATAACTTTTTTGCTTGCGTTCCAGTACTTCTCTGAGATATTTTAAGTGCTCAGTTTTTCAAGTTTATCTTCCCTTTCTAAATTCAAAGATAAACTGTCAATAAATCAAATTGAATAACATTATGCGTGAATATCGAATTTCGTTGAAATCTTGATGATTGAATGATACACGACTAGACAAATGTTTGCCAATGATAGATTTTTTGCACTGAATAAATTTTCATTTCTGAAATAAATATTTTTATTTAAATATGTAAGATGTTCCTCTTATGTACACATAGTTGAATTGAAGAAAAACATGTCTGACACTTTTAACATTAAAGGAGGCATGTAAAAATTTAATTTTTTTTAACATTTTGCTGTCAACTTCCGCAGAAGCCTTAATGTTTCTGCATAACTTTCCATCTCATTTAATAAAACTTTGCAACTGGAGGTATATGTATAATTACAATATTTAGAAAAATAAAGGCTTGTACCTCCTTTTTCATATATACACATAAAATGAGGTGACAAAAGTTATGGGATACCTTCTAATAGCGTGTCGTATTTCCCTTTACCTACAGAAATGTAACAACCCCACGTAGCATGAACTCAACAAGTCGTTGGAAGTTCCGGCAGAAATATTAAACCGTGCTGCCTCTATAGACGTCCATAATTGCAAGATGTTGCTGGTACAGGATTTTATGCACTAACTGACCTCTCTATTATGTCCCATAAATATTCGATGGATTTCGTGTCGGGCATTCTAAGGGGCAAAATTGTTCAGAATGTTCTTCAAACCAATTGAGAACAGTTGTGGTCCGGTGACATGACGTATTGTCAGCCATAAAAATTCTATCATTTGTTGGGTACATGAAGTTCATGAATAGCTGCATGTAGTCTCTAAGTAGTGAACATAACAATTTCCATCTAATGATCGGTTTATTTGGATCATTCCATTATAAGTAAAAACAGTCCACATCATTTTGGAACCATCACCAATTTGCATAGTGCCTTTTTGACAACTTGAGTCCACGGCTTAGGGGAATCTACGCTGCACTTGGGCCCTACGTTTAGTTCTTACCAACTGAAATCTTGAATAATCTAATCAAGCCGTTTTCCAGTCCTCTAGTGTCAAAAGGATATGGTCACAGGCCCAGAAGAGGTTCTGCAGGCAATGTTGTGCTATTAGTATAGGTATTCGAGTCGATCTTCTGCTGCCAAAGCCCATTAAATCCAAATTTCACAGTGCTATCTTAACGGACACTTTCGTCTTACATCCGAAATTGATTCCAGCTGTATTGCCTGTCTATTAACACTGACAATTCTACTCACACGTCTCTGATCTCGATCATTAAATCCAGGTGGTCGGCCACTGCGTTGCTCATGATGGGATGCTATGCCTGAAATTAGGTATTCTCGGTACACTCTTCTCACTGTGGATCTCGGAATGTTAAATTCCCGAACAGTTTCCGAAATGGAATGCCTCATACGTCAAGTTCCATTTACTATTCTACGTTCAAAGTCTATTAATTCCCATCGTGTGGCCATAATCAAGTCATAAATCTTTTCACATGAAACACTTGAATGCAGAAGAAAACCCTGTCAATCATTATCCATTTATACATTTTTTATGCGATATTATTTTACCTGTATATTTACATATTGCTATCCCATGACTTTTGTCACCTCAGTATAAATCCTTATTATTTTCCGAAAATTTTAGCAAAGGCTTTTGCGTTTTCACTTAAATATGGGTTATGCAAGTGCCAATATTTAGCAAAAATTTCAGGCTGCGTTATTTTTTTTTCAAAAAAAAAAAAAAAAAAACTTGTCTTGAATATGCCTATTTTTTTCTATCTGTTCTGAAAAAAAAAATCCTATTCTAAAATCTTTTTGCAATTTCAAATGGTTTCCGAATGGTAAATTTGGGGGTGTGGGATGTTATTCTTATGGCAGATGTTTTTCAAAAGCAGAATTTACGAGCGTAATGATAAGTGGCTTGGGAAAATGTATTTTCGTCACTTTCTTCTGAATAACAATCGTACACACAAGCACGCACAGACACCAGTAATTGAAATTATAAAACATCGATACTAAAATATAATTTTCTTTCACTCTTGAATTCAAACAGCAAAGTATTTGTAGACAATCTCCTATTTCTCTTCGAAAAAACTCATTTTTTTTTTTCGAAAACTAATACGGATATCTGTCTAATAGTTTCACTAGATGTTTCCTTTTCTATAGCATAAAATAATTTTAGAGTTTTAGTACTTTCTTTTTACATACGAAAAAGTGCAAGATTTCTTGGAAGTGTGAAATTACCAACTGATCTACCGATTGTATAGAAAAAGGCTTGTTGAAAAGTATTGATTTTTTTACAGCCTATGTTTTCGTAACTCGAGATACACAAGGAACAAACCTACTTTGTTTTTAAATGCTGCTTGACTTTTCTTTCAAAGGAAAAAAATAAATAAAATAAGCACTGAACAGTGAACCAAAATGTTATTTTTTTTTTATATAAAATCATCCCCATTATTTTTTTAACAGATTTTAGCAGCTTAAGTCGTATACATTTCTCATTATTCGATTCCTGAGTTAGTAGTTGAATACAAAACATTTTAACTCCATCAGCATATTAAAAATTTATCTTTATTTCAGTAACTTTATGGAAATGTATATATTTTGATTTCTTATGTTATGTAGCAACCATTTTTTACGTATTTTTATTTTGATTATGTTCAGTGTTTATAGATATTGTAATAACAAAATGAGCATTTTAAAACAAATAGAAAACTAACCAATTATATTTGAAAAAATTGTTAGACTTTTGCAATTTACAGAATTTACATTTTTATTTATTTGACAAATCGGTTAATAGCATTTTTTTAATCCACCTACCGGCACCCATTCTCCCCAGATTAGGGTATTATATTAAAGTCCCGTTTTTAAAGCAACATTAGGGCTATATTTGGGACGGACCTTATAATTTTGAAGCGCGGTCAGATAATGAGGTGACACCTGAGCTGGCACCCCTATCTCTGAGCTTCCACACCTCACCAGTGAAAGGACGTTTGACCCCGACGTATTTAACGTGCATCAGAACCACTTACATGACGGTTCTTTGGTTGAATCGGGTCTCCAACCTAAAGCCCTCTGGTTCCGAAACCGAGAACTTACCATCAAGCCACCGCAGCCCTCCATTTCTCCCCAGACCAATGGAAGTGGGTAGCAGTCTATTCGGAAATACGCCATTTTTTGAATCGCTATAGTTTTTTTTTTTTTTGAAATATTTAATAGCAGAATAAGTGAAGATTGGGAATTCAGATTACGATTAATCATCATTTTAAAATGAGCACCTGAACAAAGAAATCGGAAATTGGGACATCCCTCTCGTTTGCTAAGCTATTATTGGAACAACTTTTTTCGATCACTCGTAATTCATGTTTTCCTTTCTTTTTTCTTCATTAATGATATAATATAATCACATATTATGCAATAGAAATTATAAAACAAAACAATGAGTCACAATGTATTTGAGCAGAAATTTATCATAAAATATATTTGTATCATAAATTCAGACTATTAATATATTTTCTGATATAAAGGAAATAATATTAAATAAATATTTTTGAACGATAAGGATTAATTATTTTTTAAATTAAATTTTAGAAGAGACACATATGTACATATTAAGCAGTATTCATTGATTACTTTTTAAATATCTATAAAAGAAATTTAAACAAGAATATCGAATGAAAATTTTACAAACACAGAATCAAATATTGAAATACATCAAAATCACTTTTCTTGTTTTCCATTTGAAAGATGGCTGAAATTTTTTTTCACAATCCAATTCCTGCACTACACTATTTTCGATAAAGAAGAGAAAAAGTAAATTATTCATGCATTTGACATATCACTCCCCAAATATTTTTAACCCTTTATTTACCGATTTGCTTCATCATCGATTTTTTAAAATTTTATTTCTGTATCATTCATTAAGTTTTGGTCTTGAATCATCACAGAAAAGAGGAAAAAAACTTTCTCAATTAATTAAAATATCATGACTTATTTAATTTATATTTGATTTTCTGCTTTTGGCTGCTATCGGAGCTATACTCTTTGAATAACGTCACATTAAAAAGAATCACCCTGATTTTGACATCACCTTTAAGTACCTTCGGTAAGAAAATACTTGATGCGTTTTCGAACAGAAAATGCTTGCTTTACAAATTGGCATGGATTTCTGAGAAATTTCAATTTTTAGGAAATTAAAAAAGTGGAATAAAAGAGTTTTCACTTAAATATTTAATTACCATTTATAACTTACTGTAATTAGAATTTTCCCTTGATTTAGAAAAAATATTGTGATATTACTCTTCCTGTTTCAAGTTTTGTGACATTATTGACAACAAAAGTACCGAGCTTAAATGGTATTGGAGCTTTTTGTGTATAAGACATTTGTGCATGAGTCATAAACATCAAATCAAGCATCTGTCGTTCATTACTAAAAGTGTTTAGTGTAAGTTTGCTAAACGTTGGCAAAAATATTTCGCGAATAGATACGGAAAGAACATACATTGAAGTAAGTTTGCTTGCTTAAACGGGGATAAAAGGTGCATATTTTCCATCCAGGTTTAGAGAAAAACAATTTATCTTTTGAAGCCAGGATGATCCAAATTGATCCAGATTTTATTAAAAATTTTGTCTAATGTCATGATTATAGATATCTTTTAATCGCTTCCAGAATTCGTTTTGTCATTCCCTGGGTATCTGAAAATATTGTATGTTCAATAGTTTTATAATTTGTAACCAGTATTTCCCTGAATCCAAAAGTCATATAATCCTACTGACATTTTTGAAGAAAAACAGAATCATCAACAGGGATTCTAGCGAAAAAGAAAAATGGCACAAAAAACACCAGAAATGATCTCAAAATTTATCTATTTCATTGGATAATTAATTGACTAATAGCAATTTTTTATGATTTTAGTTTAAAATATATTGTCAATTTTTTCTTGCAATTTTTTTACTTGAGAAACTTCCCAAATATCACTGCTTTTGAAATGAATTATTGCCCAGCTCATTTCTGTCTTACTTTCGTTTTTTACCCTTGACGTTTCATTTGTCTCTTTACATTCATTCCTATTTTTTTAAAAGGAAAAGTAGGGGAGGAAAATCTTATTTGGGAACAAAATTGCAATGTAGAAATTTGTCGTCGGGTTAGCACTGCAATATATTAGGTGCTTGCATGTATTTTAATCAGCGACATCTATTGGTATCCTATACATGCGAAGTGTCCGTATAAACGACAATGGTTACCAATTTACTATGATTTTATTGTTATAATTTTGAAATTTTTTTATTTAGTATCATTCAGCTATTCAGTGTATAAAGACCACAATCCTAGAACTCTCCAAATTGTATTTTCGACATTCATTGCGTTTTTGTTTTTTTTCTGTTTGATTTGAAGAAATCTGCGACCGTAGCCCATCAGACTCTTTTAAAAACTTATGATGATGATGCTCCGTCATATCCCAATTGTCGGTTTTGATTTCAACGATTTAAGAGGGGTGATTTCGATGTCAATGACAAAGATCGGTCTGGAAGACAAAACAAATTCGAAGACAATCATTTGCAAGACTTATTGGACGAAATTGGGAAAAAGTTGTAGAAAATGTTGGAAAATATTTTGATTGATATATATCATACCAATTTTTCTCAATAAAAGTCCTTTTAACCCTTAGTAGCCTGATTTACGAAAGTGATTTATTTTTAATATTACTGTGTTTGCTTGAGGGTCTAGATGAAGGGAAAAATAGCTAAAGAATTAGTAGGTAGGTTTTATGTAGGGCGGAATGCCTGAAGTATCAAAATTGATACTCACAAAAATAGCACTAGTTTCTTCAAGTAAAACATGCACTCGCAAAAAATAATTATATCATAGCGAAAATAATATATTCACTTACCTCAAAAGTATTTATATTCTTCAGAAAAAGAAAATATATCAAATTTGTATTCAACAAAACTTTCAGTAAAATGTGTTTACTTGTTCACTTTGCCGCGCAAGTAATATGTCATAGATAAAAAAAAAACAATAATGACATTTGATTTTTTTTTTAATTTCGTTGGAAAGAATATTATACAACAGTAAAATACGTACAGCCAACCTATAAAAAAAAACTAATAGTAATGTGAACATTCGGTTTAAAAGATTGGTATCAAAATTGAAACTCTAGGTTATTAAGGGTTAAAGTGAAAAAATGATCAAAATACAAGCAAGCACCTAATACATCGAATGGATTTTGAGCCTCCCCTTTCCCCAGATCTCTAGATCTCCAGATCGCCTTCAATGAGTGTGTAAAATCCCACCCCTGTAGATGCATCCAAATCGCGAAATGGAATTGTTTGATGATTAAAATACTTTCTTTTTGTATACCAGGAAGTAATCACTTCTTTAAGAGTCATTACCTTTTCGTTACACACTCGACAAATTGTTGAAATGTTATCACTTAGAAGTGCGTTTTTTATAATAATGACTTCAAACACACTGTATAAAGAATAGAAATGATTAATAATGGCTAGTATATGTGTGGTTTTGGAAACGTTTGCTTTAGATAAAGTAATAAGATTTTTATAACAAAAATGAACCCAAAGATGTATTTTAATGAGGTCCAAGAAGGAAAATTTGTTGGTATATCAGAATTTGGTAGCAAAATAAAGATTTCATTCACTGAAAGCGGTGGAAGCTATCTTGCCAATGCAAATATATATTAGAGTAACATTTTAAGAATGCTTATTATAGCTTTTGAATTAGCATTTCTGGCGATTCTCGAATGGATAGTAAGTAGTTTTGTTTAAATTATTGAATGATCACCAGTGACATTAACGTTTAAAATTTTAACAACTTTTAATTTATAGTGAAAGGGGGTTTTAACTTAGAAAGTAAATTAATCTGAATATAAAAAATAAGTGATAATTAATGAGACATTCTTATAAACATTTTTAAGTTGAAAAATATTATTTTGGGTACATTTTTCTACTCGTAGTTTTAGTGGATGTTTTAAATCTTTATTTTAAAGCGTGCTTTTAAGAAACTGGCTTGTTGCTGAAAAATCCAACCGACTGTATATATTACTAAAGATACTTATGCTCTAGTGTGCAAGCACTTAAATGCACTGGTGTGCAAGCTTAATCGACTTTTCTGATTTTGCTGTAATTCTGAAAAAACTGAACTAGAAGGCATGAAATTCAGATTACAGAGATACAATATATAATAAAAGAGGAAAACATTAAGTAGAAAAAATGGGAAAGAAGCAAAAAAAGAAAGTTTTGTTATCAGAATGGTGGTAGTAGAAAGCAGTGTCTGGACAACAAGTGGATGATGTTTCTTAATAATGAACTCCCCTAGCTATAATGGTTGAGTGGCAGCGTCTATTTATACTCGAAACAATATTAACCAACTGTACCCATTCCTCAATGAGTACCCATACCCTCAAGAGTACCCATTCCTCAATGAGTATCTATGCCAGTTGCCTGATGGTCTCCGGAGGATATGATCGTGCAGCAAGACATCACCCCGAAACATCCCAAATATATTCAATGGCATTAAAATCAAGGAAGAACGCTGGATAACCATATGGCGGATTTCTCCACTTTCGAGACAACCCTCTTCTAGTACAGTTTCTAAAACGACTCTTAGTTGTAAAGAGGACATGGTTCTATTAATGAGATGTCCTCTCTTTGTCTTCGTTACAACAATGTTAACGAAGACAACCATCGAAGGGATGCTGTCAAGAACATACATCATTCTGGAATGATGTCAAGAGCATACATCATTCTGGACACCGGACGAATAGGGAACTTTCACGCAGCCTTCTGGTCACAGTAATCTTGAACACCTGTTGTCTGTTCCGTACGGAGGTGCTGAACAATATTGCCTACTGTCTGATTTTAGTCTGATTCCTTTAGCCAGAAAGTTGATATATCGGTCATCTGTTGCCATTGTTTTTCTTTGTCATCCTCTTCTAACTTTTCTTATACCTGTGCATGTACTTTGAAACGCCTTCCAAGCACTTGAAACAAAATATTTTACCATTCCAAATTCGTCGACAAAGACACCAAACTACGTTCTTCCTCCACTTTTCATCTTCTAAAGACGTTCTGATGGTTTTTGCAACCAATTTGAAGATACGATATCGCATTCATTTGGTGTCAATGTCTGGATATGTAATTTTCTTCCTCTAAGTTGCCTTGCAATGCATGTGCTGACTCTATGTGTTTTGCGTGCCCTCACGTCACTAGTAACGTTATGGTCCTGATATTTGCAAAAGCATCATTTCTTTGCTGTAGCAGAGTTTCGTTGTGAAGCTAGCAAACAACTCTCTTTTACAATTTCATAACTTTATGTTGAAAAATTACTTTGTTGCTTAAGTTTTGCACATTCGCGTATAATGGTTAATCTAAATAATACTAGTACTCTAACATTTAGTAATTCTTATCAGACATTGTCAGTCACTGATTTGATATTATTTTAGCTTTCACATTACTTTAAAAGCTTTGTTTTCATAAGACTCAGAACACCTACTAACATTGATTTTTTACTTTAATGCTACATTTAAGAAAATTCAATATGATTAAAAAAATTTGCAATCTTATTTGTTAGGACGTAAAACCAGATTGTTTAATTTCTCCAAATAAAATTCATAAATGTTTGAGTTAACGAAACAATTTCTTGGAACATTCTGCATAAAAGCTCATATTTTTCATTTTCGTATCCTTTATATTGTATATTAATAATTAATCTGCCTTTTAACAATTTGATAAAAGACATATAATATGGAGTTTCAAGACATTGCAGAGAAATATGGAATTTTAACCCTTTGCGGTCCATTGATTTTATTAGCTTGCTGGTAAATGAGTTTAAAGATTTACTCAAGGTTTGAAATATAGCTATAAGCTGGCATTAAAAAAACGTGTCAACAAAATTTGTTCAACGATATCCTTGCGTTGCATTAAACGGGGAGTTAGATAAATTTTATATTTTAATACAACACAAGGGTAATTTTGAGACGATCCTTGTACTTTTGAACCGAGGTCAGATGACGAGAACGACACCTGATCTGGAACCCCTCTCCAAACTTCCACACCACACCAGCTGCCGGACATTTGGCCCTCACGGATTTAATGTACACCAAACCCGCTTACACGACTGTTCTTCGGTGGAAGCGGGTGTCGAGGCTGAAACTCTCCAATTCCAAAGCTGAGACCTTACTACCAGGTCACCGCGGCCGTTCAGGGCTACTGGGCCTGCTCAACCAAAATATGATGGCCAATGGACAGCAAAAGATTAAAAATGAGAGCATTTCTGTGTGAATAAGAGAAGAGGTTTTAAGAAATCCAATGTGTAACTTATGAGTCCTAACCAGAATGGATGGACAAATGTGTACTGTTTTACATTGAAAAGCAGTTTCAAAACGTGGTATTCAAGTACGATCAAAGAACTATTTTTATTTTTTAATTTAATATAACAATGATAAGTCAGCTCTAAAATGAAAAGTCTCCGTCAATAATTGTTATCATATGCAAAACGTCATTCTCATCCGTATATCTTGAATGCTCAGCTCCATTAGTAATTTATTCCAGAAGCAGTGCGATTGAATTGCTGTTCTAAATCTCTTTCTCTATTTTCACTAGAAGACATTAGAGCAATGAAAGTCATTCGAATGTCTTGCGTTTATTTCGACGATTCAGACGTTTGCAATGACTTGTAAAATCAAACCAAATGAAGAAGATTTCAAAATCGATAAAAGAGATTTTTCTTTCGACACACTTAAATCTTTTATTAAGAGTAATGGGTCATAATTAAGTACTTTCCATTCAACTTTTGCGAGTCAATTACGGCCCTCATAAAATATACGAGCTGCTACATAAAGATAACAAAGGAATTTAAATTTCCAATAAATCCCTCAATATAATGAAGGCAATTATCATATCCTATTTTTAAGTCGGAATAACAAATGAGAGCGTACAGTTGATCTCATTCGATCATTTGTTATCATATGCCTATCTCAAAAATCAATAAATAATCTAAGTGAACTCCTCCCTAACGTCCAATCAATAGTTCGGGAAATACTTCTGAGTCTTGGTAAGCAATAAATCTTAGAGCGGATGCCAACCGAAAAGAATAACCCATTCATTTGTTTGATTTGACTCAATGGCACGAAAACTTTCCATTGCACTTAACATAAGAGGATGTACACAAATTTCTGAGTAAATTCTTGACATAAATCATGCATATCTAATGAAATAATTTTTGTTGTCAAAAACGTAATACAAAAAGTGAATTCCAAGGAAACTGTCAGTTGAAAAATACCTTAAAATTGTTGAATACAGAAGCATCATGCTTTACATTATAACCTTTTCGAATCGTTTTTCTCTAAAGTATGCTTGTAAGACCAAGTAAGAATTTATCAAGATATGCAATAAAAGATAGATATAACTAATCTCTTTCTACGCATTTTTAACATGAGGATGAAATGTATTTTTAAAAGAAAATTACGTCAGCGACTTTAAAAGAAACAATTGTATCCTCGCTTTCATATATACACATTAACAAGCAATTAGTTATATTCAAGGAAGTGTTTATATACTTATTTTACAATATTCGGATAGATAAAAGTTTTCAAATCATTCATTCGTATCTTTTTGAAGAAATATCGTATCTGTTTAATTACGACCATTTTCTGTTACTAATATTGTTTGGATATAAGAAATACGAATGATTTTTAATCAGAATTAGTAATTGAGAAGGATATGAAATGACCATTACTATCTTCATACATATAGCAGTCTTTCTTATTCAAGCTAAAATATATTATTCATTTCTTTTGATTTAATTAACAATTCGTATTCTTTCAGTGCATAAATCTAGTTACTTACTTATTAAATTTTACATATAACATATCAATAATTATCAATAATCTGATACATTTTCTTTCCAGTCCCTTGTACCTTACTTTTTAAAAAAACTCTTTAAATGGGAGAAAACAGAAAACATTGACTTCATTTTAGTGTCATTCTTTTCTAATGGATTTTACTAAAAGAAAGAACGAACCGTCAAACAGTTTCAGTGGGGTTGTGACCTCTTTTCGGGTCGGAATTTTTTCCCGTGTTGAAGAAAATGAATAATCAATCAGCGATGCGTACCTCTTAATGAATATCCATAATAATATCTCTAAATAAACGATGCTATTTGAATCTGGCACTGCATCAGAACCTGAACTCTACTTTTTAGTATTCAAATGAATCAATTATTTTTGAGATGAACTTCAACAAATAATCATTAATTAATATTAAAAGAAATTTTTTAATATTATCGAAATAAAAAAATAAGGCAAAAAATTCGAGTATGTTTAATTTTATATCATAATATCTTTCTTAAAGATAAATAACAATAATATTTTTTCCTATTTGCATATTTATTTTTATTCTACATTCAACGATTTATGCTGCTCTTAAGACTACATGAAATAAATATTAAAGGACCAGGGCTACAAACGGTGGGTTTTTTGTCATAATTTGCAGCTATACCTAGAGCAAGGTTTATTCAATGATTAGGAAATGAAAATAAAGAAATTTTGTTAATATTAATTAGATATTTCTTGATTTTTTCCATAAATAAAACAGGAAAAAGAGAATATGTCATTTTGGATTCATATTTTGACAAATGTTTTAGACCTTACTTTCAGTACAAATCTTTTTAAGAACAGCCGATTAAATCATCTAATAAAATGTAAAAAACAAAAGAGCGCAAGAGTTATAAAAAGACACATTTTTTACATTTGTGTATACTTAGGAAACCCCAAGAGTTTTTTTTTCTTGTATACCTATGATTTTCTGCATTAAATTACATAAAATTTCATATTTCAAAGTTTTTCGATTGAGAAATCTTTGAAAAAAATAGCGATGCTTTCGGGATTAGTTCCCCTTCCTAAGCCCAAATGGCGGTGCATTCCAGTTGTTTTGAAAGTTATGCAGAAAAGATTTCTTTCTTGCTTGACAGTCAAGAAAAGTGGACGTTCGGGTGGAATGTGAGCGATCATTAGCACGCAAGGAAAAGCAGAGCAAATATATTTTAATGATCACTTGAAAACCCAGCGAGTTTCTTCTGAAATGAATAGTTTATGAAGAAACTAATTTTTATTGTTTTTAAGAAATAATCATAACCGTGATATGGAATTTCTTGTCGGAACATGTATAAAAATAAGGATAATGGCTCGATGCGAATAAATGGATGATCAGTCAAGAAAACTGTTTTCTGATTTTTCTTACGTAGAATCTTCTATTTTTGCAAACAGGAGCACAGGGCATGTGCTCATGAACAGAGCAGAATTACTTCGTTAGGGAATTGCCCCCTATATTAGACAGATGCCATTCGGTAATTTGAAGAAGATACAAAACTCGATAAAAAGAAAGTCTCTAAGGCAAACACAATTTATATTTGTATAAAGAAAGACATGTTACTAAATCAGATGGCACATTTAAATTGATTTTAGCATTTGTCGATTGTGAGCGAAAAGAAATGCTCGGATGCTTATCTAACGGTCTATGTCTTATTCAAAACAATTCGAGTTTATTTCGCTTCTCTAGAGAAATGCGGGAAAGAAGAAACTTGGGAGAATAAAAAATTATTCAAAAACACTTTTTTACTAAAAAGTATAATGCAAGTTATCCAAGAATATTTTGTTACTTTGAATAAAAAGGTTCAAATAAATTAGAATGAGTTTTTATAGAGTTTAATATGCTTATGCTTTATGAAAAGCGTTTACTATTTTTAAAAAATCTTTATTATAAATTTTTATTTTTATCTAACTTCGAAAAATATGAGTTTTTTTAAATAGAAAAATAAATTCAAACACAGAGGTTATTTATATTTTCTAAAGAGCTTATATCGAAATCAGTTTCCTCCCTTTTTTCATTCTTCGGAAAAAATACGCATTTTAAATAAAGTAAACCTTTATTGAAATATTTTTGATGCAAAACAATGAATAACAAAATTTCACCAACTTTTAATAGTTAAATAAACACAAATAAGTGAAAATTAGAATTATGGAGTGTATTTGAAATGGTTGTTCACATTTATGCTCTCCATGTCTCGAGACATATGTAGAGACATTTGATAAATTGACGTTCTAATGATATTAATTTCAGTTTTAATAAAAATTCAGTGCTCAAGGTTTTTCGTAAGTCGTATTTTCTGTCTTTCTAAGATAAATTGACTTATTTCTGTTTGGAAGATAATTTATCCTCTAGAATTTAGAAAAAAAAATCACATTAACAATTAATGGAAGGAAAGAGACGTATTGTAACTTTATCCACGAAACATTGTCTTGAGAAGTTCTTGTTTTCATATCTACATACGTAGATAAGATTGTTTAGTTATTTGGAGGCTATTTTTTGCTCCTCATTTTATTCAATATTCTGATGAAAACACGTAAATATTCATTTTTGAAATATAATACGTAGGATATATATATATATATATATATATATATATAACCGAATCCACCGAAGAATCGTCGTATAAGTGGGTCTGGCGCACGTTGAATTCCTCGGGATCAAACGCCCTCCTGTTAGTGTAGTGTGGAAGAGGGGGCGCCAGATCAGGCGTGGCCCCTTTATCTGACTGCTGTTCAGAATTATGAGGTCTAGTGCTGCTTTAAAGCGGCAAGTTAATATAACCAAACTAGCACTTAACTGAATAAGCTTGTACCAGCAGTGTCATCACGATTAATGCTCGTTACAATAAATACATTATGAAACTTGGTCTTCAGGGAAATACTTTTAAGCTTCTACTTTTGATAGTCATATTATTACAGAAACCTTACTATATTCTGTTCATTGTATTATGCACCTCTTTAATTTTCTGGCAGCTTTCTTAAAATTTGACCTTGAAGTTGAAGCGGAGGTTATAAAAATATTCAATAAATACCAATTTTATTCGTAAATAGTTTAGTCGCAAAAGAGAAGAACTATTTTTTTTTGTTTAAAGTATAATATGCCCAAGAATTATTTAATTTATTAAATATAATTCACAGGATAGAGGATCTGTATAAATATTTAAAATTACTAATTAATCGGAGCATATATTGATTATTTACATCATTAAGAGCTCTTTTTTATGAGAAGTCTATGTCTGTTAGATTCAGAAATGAGCCCTGATTAAAAAAGATATTTTCTATATATCAAACTGTGTTTGTCTTAAAAAAATTGAATTGTTGAATTAATAATATGATTTTTTAAAAAGCCACACAAAGTTATTTCTTGCGTTTATTTTTTTAAAGAAAATATCTAATTTTATATTTATTTGCCGAAAATTTTATATTTACTTGCCGAAAATGACACTTTTCTAAGTTTAGTTTTCTGTAAAAGTTAACTTAATCTTTTAATTTGAACTTTTGTCAACGTAATGGCAACGCAATGATAAAAGCTATTTTTTCTCATACCCGTGTAATGTGCTCATGCAGTTTGAATTTTATTTTTGTTTTGTGCAAAATAAATTGTTAAAAAATGTGGTTAAAATATTTTTTAAAAAATCACTGAAAATAGAAATTTAATTTACAAGTTAAAACATTGGTATCATAAAAAGGATGATTCATTGTATTTTAAGACGATGTCAAAATCATTTTTGAACTGTCATAACTTTGAAAGTTGCAACGAACAAACGGCAACATTTGACTTAGTTTTTAATTAACTCAAGTTGTATTTAAAATTCAGAAACAATCGTTCTGAGTTGCATCTTCCCACCCTCCAAAGTGTTCACGTGTCAAGTTTGGTTGAAAGATCTCTTCCGTAGAATGCGAATACATGCACGCAAACACACATTCATCTTTATTATAAGAAGAAATAAAAACAGATTTAATCGACAGAGGGTTTAGAAAGCAAGAAAAAAATGTTGAAGTGTCATAGCAAAATATGTATTCTTTTATTCTATTCCATAAGTATGTTATATAAGTATAATATATCATTGTATTAGGATGTCCCATAAGTATCTTTCCTATTTCTAATATGAAATGAGTACACAATATTTACTTTTTAAGATGTCAGTTATTTTCTTATATAAGAACCCTTTTGCTGTATTACCTTCTTCCATCTCTCAGGAAGCCTCATTATGCCTTCTTTCCAAAATTGTGTTTTGGACAAGAAATAATCCTCGAGGTGCGCTTTTATTTCGTTGATGGATATAAAGCGCTTATCGCGAAGAGAATTTTTTAAGGACAGAAAGAAATAACAAGCAGATGGAGCGAGATCTGGAAAGTATGCAGGATGCGGTAAAACATCCCAATCAAACTTTTAGAGTTTCTCTTTTACGACTAATGCAGTATGTGGTCTCGGGTTGTCATGATGAAAAACAAAGCCTCGTCGGTTCATTCATTCTGGCCATTTTTTTTGCTATAGCAGCTTTTAATTGATCCAGTTGATGACAGTATTTCGTAGAATTTATTGTTTCAATTTGAGAAAGGAGCTCGTAGAAAATGACGCCTTTCCAATAGCACCAAATATACAAATGAACTTTTTTTGGGTGTAGTCTCGGCTTGGGGTCTATAGTAGAGCTCTGGTAAGACTGAAACCGATGACATAGACGACTAGTAGATAAGCCTGCATGTTTGCATAAGCAGAGCCAGGCAAGGCCATTTATAGCGCGATGAGAAAGAAACTTTTGGGACACCCTAATTTATAGACATCTCCAAGCTTTGAATATCAGATTTTTTATTATACTGCATTATCATTTGTTTTATTATTTTTTTATAATTATGACAATTATTCCATTAATTCTTTAGATTTATAAGCTTATTAATCATTATTTCTTTAGATTTAGATTTATGTGGCATGATTGTTACCGCCACACAATTATTTAAAAAAAAATCTCCAGTATTTACGTTTTTTGTTTTATTTTTTGACACAAAAAGCACGAAATCGCACTTTTATAAAATAGTGGAAGGATTAGAACTTCCTGATGGTTAGAAACACCATTTCTCGGGGGGAAAATGAAAGAAATATTTTTTACTGATTAACAACAAGCAAAATCATTTGTAATGCTTACGTCAGTTTTCTGTTTTGAGATGAAGCACAATTCTTCTAAACCATGCGTGCTAATGATATTTAATTTGTCAAAAATATCTTCTATTAGACTTCATTACTTTTTATTTCGAGTTTCAGAAAAGAAAAGCTTGGAAATGGACCCCCCTCCCTGCTGTTTTTGCTCTTTTGAATCGATTAGATTAAACAGTGTTTTTCTGAGAAGAATCAAAACAAACAAATAAAGAAGAGGGACCATCAGTTATATATTTTTCTATTATTAAAGGAAGAGAAAATAAATTTCTGAAAGGATAATTATAAGAAGTTTTGTTGAAAAAAAACAGCATTGCACGTAGGTTTTATGGAAGGAAATAACAGGCAAGGATTTTTCAATTATTTCAACGTACATATCGTTTTCATTTCTTCAAAATAACTCATTTGTGGAACTGGCACTTTCATTTACAACGGTTTTATAAAATAATTGTTTCATTTTGAAACGAATTCCTTTCCGTTTTCCAAAAATAACAGAAAAACTCGCAAGTTTTCTATTTATTTCAGAAAATTCTTTCATATCTGTGAATGTCAACGGAATTTCACACGACCTTATTTACGAGTGTATTAAAATTCCGGACGCATATTGTTCTATTTATCAATTTCCAAGCGACAAAAGTAATGATATTTAAAACTGATAAATAAATGCCATTGATTTATCAGTCTCAAATAACAGCTCACACAATAACGTCTCTATCTATCATTTTACCTTCCGAGCGACTTAGGAAATGGGAAGCATAAATTTATCATTTCTTTTACTAAATGAATAAATTGTGCTCAATTTATAGGGTAATTTCAATAAATCACACACAATTATTGCAAAAAAAAAAACGATTCATGAAAAAATTAATTTAATTAAGAATTTTAATTTTTAATAATGACTTTCATTATCTTTATTTAAATAAACTTAATTCATGTGAAAAGAAACCAGCGTAGGTTAAAATTAAAAAAAAAAGGTTAAAAAAATTATTTCTATTTGATTTCAAAAGAATCCAAGCCTTCTAGTGGGTAGCGGTGGTCTGGCGGTAAGGTCTCGGTTTTGGAACCGGTGGGTCTCAAGTTCGAGACCCGATTCCACCGACGAATCGTCGTGTGCCTGGTGTACGCCAAATCCCGCGTTGTCACACGTTCTCCCGCTGGTGTGGTGGTTTGGGGAGGGGGTACCAGTTCAGATGTCGTCCTCGTCATCTGTCCGCGGTTCAAAATGACGAGTTCCACCCCAAAATGTTGTCTTAAAAAGAACGAGGCGTTAATATAACCAAGCCTTTTCACATTTTTGAAATCTTTTTTTCTCGTTGAAACTAATCGAATTCCCATTAAGGCATTGAAATTTAAAAAACTTTTTTGTGTGTTTGCTGACGAGAAGAAAATTATTTTCAATCCCACCATCATATCTCCAGCCATTAAAATATTATTAAAACAGTCCTGTTTAACAATTTGAAGTTTAATGATGAGCCATGTTATCCATAATCATCAAAAAAGAAGCTTTGTTACGAATATATAAAATAGCTGCTCAGAAAATTTTCTGAATATTCTTTCAAATAAATTATAGATATCATTGTTTCGTGAAAGATAAGAATTATAGATTATCCAAGAGTGCTATCTGTTTTCGTGATATTAAAGGCATATTCTTCTAGGCATTTTTCTTCCAATATTTGTCTCATTTTTCTCACTCTAGTGCTAAAAGCAAATCCAAAAGCTCATCATAAAGTCCAAACCAAACGAAAGAAATATAAAAAAGGAAAGTTGAAAAAGAAATTCAAGAGGGATGGAAGCAAAAGAAAATCGAATCGTGATTAATATTAAAACTTTACTTGTTATTTTTGCTTCCTCAGACTTTTCATGATATGAGAATTTTTTTGAAAGAAAACATCGGGGAAAAAAGACTTTTTCTGAAGGAAAACCTCATGAATTTCAATCTGAGGGATATGTGGATGTGCATGCGTCTTTAAAATATTTATGAAGAAAGAATATTCTTCTTTTTTTTCATGACAATAAGTTTTGTCATCCTTTATTTTCTTCTAAATTTGGTAAAAATAACGTCTACCTGTTTTTAATACTTTTGAAGGTGTACTGTTTCGAAGTTTCAAATGCTACGTTACTATGAATTCATAAATATTGGCTGTGGTTATTTTCATATGCATTTTTATTATATTATAATACTAAATTCATGTAGAAAAATTTACAAATAACAAGGATAAAAAAGAGATTCTACAGTTTCTTTGATTTTGGCTTCATGCAAACTTTCAAATGTGTCCATTGCTTCAACTTTTCTGTCCACAACTAAGAAAGGAAAGAAATAACATATGGTTAAAAAATCAAGAAGAACATATCCTCTTCTGAGTCCATTTAAACCTTTTTAGAGTGAAAAAGAAAACGGTACCAAACAGATGAATTCATATGTTTCAGCACAGGAAAATACAAATCGTATGATATTCTATCAAATTCCTTAACTTATCTGCGAAAATTTAATAGATCCATGCTGATAAAACAATTTTAAAAGACAAAGATTCCTTCCACAAAGTATTAAATAGATAGTTATAATAAATTATCATGAATTCGTCAAATGTAGTGTTCAAGCCTTCTAGAAAGCTTAAATTGCGAAGCCATGTCTTATAGAACAAAAATATAAACTGCTTTGTGAAACTTTCTGTGAAATTTTGCATATTCATAACTTCCCTCTAAAATTCGCAGACAATAGATATAATACAAACAGGATAAACTCAAAAGGCAATTAATCAAATCTAATAACAATCGACATCTAGTAATTTTTTCAGATTCTATTATTGACTACCAAAACAATTAAAAAACTAAAGAAATTCGGCAGTTTAATTATGTAATAACTTGCTTTCATCCCTAAATTACTATTGCATTTTACTGCATGATGCGAAACATTCAGTTCTCAGACAGGAAATTAGAAACAAACCTATTCACTACAGTATTGCAATATTACTTTGAGTTCACCACATCACTCGATATCGAAATATACAGCTTTAGCGGAATCGTATTTGACATTATGTATCCGATACCCACCGTTGATATGGAAATATTCTAACTCTAGTTGAACTGGGTACATATACCTGTCCCTAATATGTATAATCGGCGGTAAATCTAACTTGGCATGCTAAGTCTAGATGTCTTAGGTCTTACTCCGTTGGTTGGCGTTCATCAAATCGGATCGGAGCGGAACCAAACTGACGATTATATCAATTCCCCATCTGTCTGCCTGCAATTATCCATAATAGTGATTACTTGTTATTGAAATGTTGTTTAGAATTGTAAATCTATAGATGTTTTTAAAACAGATTTTTCTTCAAATAAAAATCACCTCATCGATTCCAATTTTGGATAAATTCTATCAATTCAATAATGCGCAACAAACTGTGGATACAGACTCTGCTCATAATTGAGCACTAGAGTTATGGGTTCATACACTGATAGTGATAGAATAACGATGAGGGCAACATGAAACTGGCAACTGCGCCCGTAATTATAAAGCTATTATGCGGTAGACCGATGCTCCTTCCTGAAAACGGAATAATTTATAGAGCAGTTTAAAGCAGATTACAACTCGTTATTGCGAGGTCCTATTAATGAAGAAAAACTCTTGGTAAATTTTAATGGGAACCGAAATCAAAATCGCAGATGTCATATATAAAGATTTAAGGATCTTCAATTTAAGGAAAGGCAAAGCATATAGTGCACTATATATTTTTACAAATCCGTAATATTGCTTTTCCAGCATGGTAAGTTCAATCACTGGAAAGAATGTTTTACGATCGGTTCTGTTGCAAGCTGATCGGATGCCGAATCAGTGATCTCAGGGGTTGGCGACAAACTCGGCGATAATCGCTTTGGTGACAAAATAGATAATACTGGAATTTTTCAGAATTTTGGTGTTAGAGCCAATAGGAACCAAGATATACTGTGTTGCTCTAGAACCTTCTCTGCCAGTCTCCGGGAACTATAAAAGTCTGACAGTCTAAGCTGAAGACAATCGTGAATTGAGTCGTGGAAAGAGTGCTCAAAAGATTTAGAGTCGCAAAACGAGTCAGTGGCGGAGTAGTTGGATCAGTCCAGCGAAGCGCAGATGTTCAGTGGAGCTGAAGCGATTGCTGAATTGTGCTGTGTGTCGAGTTCTGGAATTTATTGTAGAAGCAGCAATGAGTCGTGTGATGAGTAGTCAGTCGTGTAGTAGTGAGTCGGCAGTGGGATACAGCTAAAGCGAGGAGACAGTGGAAAATTGCACATGTTTGGAGAGACCATAGAGAGTAGCTGCGAAGATTCCTCCTCCTGCCGAATTCTGTCTGACCTCTTTGTGTGCTGTGGTTGTTATTACTACCGATTATTGCTTGTGGACTACTATTTGTTGTAATATGCTGCAGTGTGTTGCTTGTGTACGTCTCGGCTGTGCATTTATTGTCTGCGTATTCTTGTCTTCGTGTTAATAAACGCCGCCATTTGTTACTGAGGTCTGTTGATTGTGTTTCTTCATCGACTAACAAATCGAAAGAACCCCGAATTCATAAAAATATGAAAGCATCGAAAACTTATAGATACGTGATTGCCTATATAAAGACAAGGGAAGCCAAATATAAAGATTTAAGAATCCTCAACTCTAGAAAGGACAAATCATATAATACAATATATTTGAATGTATTGAACGCTTATAAATACGGGATTGCCAATATAAGGGGTCCTGTGGCAGTCTCAAAACGTCCAAAGGAACATTTTAGACCGAACTCTCATGCTCAAGTGGTAAGACTTAATGATGACTTTTTCTTGTGACGAATCGACCCACAGTAAGAAATACAAATCTATGCATCCAAAAAATAATTATCAACTGGAAGATGTTGGGAATCGCAGAAGTGACTGGTATAAATATTTTTAAATTATCCGTTTCTGATTGCCTGAATTTATAGGCATTATCTACAGATGGAAGGACCTTATGTTATCTTTATACGCAATTTTATGTTATGTTATAATTTATCATCCATATGCCTTGCGCCCCATGCAGTCTTGTGGTTAGTGTGCTGGATTTCGAAACGAAGATGCGAAAAAAACTTTCGCACACTGGTATCGCACAAATACGTCTGATAAAAAAATTAACCAATCCTTTTAATTACACCTACTAATTACCTGTATAAATTAAGGAATAATGATTGATCTAATTAATGACATTGAAATACAGATGACAATACTCTTCTTCAATTCATCTCTGAAGATTCCAACTTTAGTTAGAAATAATATAACTCAACTCGAAAGTAGAAAGAAAAAAACTTAATACTGAATGTGATTATCCTGAAGATATATAGAGAAAAAGGAAGTGTGCAACTCACCTCAACTCGGCAGATGATGTTTTAGGAACGAAGGAGAAAAACAACTGAGGACAGATGACATCACAGCCGGACAGGAAGGAATCATCTCATTTCATATCCCTAACTTCCGCCAACTATATGGTGTCACATACTTCTTCATAATATTTCAGGAAAAAGCACTAATCACTTTGTAGTTATGTCTTTTTAACATTGTAATAGTCATAGGAAACAAAAAAAAATCATATCAGATTCTTTTTTCTATGGGTTCTCTTTTACACCATCATTACATTGTAAATTATTATACATCTTGCAAAGTGCGTCTTTTACTATTATATTTGAAAAACGTATGTTTTTCAATTGGAATTTAAACTTCAATAGCAAAACTAAAATTTCACATAAAATACACTTTCAATAATATAAGAATGATAGTAATTGTTTTAATATGCAACCGATATTACAAATGTCGATTATAAACGATTCTTTTTTGTAAACTACTGACAATTTTCTATCTACAAAAATCCCAACTAATAATGTGGAATATAGCTTTCATTCAACACAACTATTTTTCTTTGAAATTCACGTTTTCATGTCAGTTTTTCAAAATATATGTTTGCAAAACTTGTTGCATTTTTAGAATGAGATTTCTTGGACACAAAACTAAGATTTCGTCTGTCAACGTTTGGAATCAAATAATTGCAGTACGTTTAAGAAAAGATTTATAATTTCACTCAGAATACTAAAAGTAAAATTTTTAGAAAAAAAAGTCAACACCTAATTAATAACAGAACGATCTGTATCGTAATTGTTTTCTTGGAGGTTGAAATTTAATTGATTATCAGAAAATTTTAAAAATATCAGTAACCACACAGATGAGAAGAAAGAAAAATGAGCAATTATTAAGTTAATCATTATGATGGTGGAAATTTTCTATATTTAGGGATATATTTTAAACCTATATCAACCGCTTTTATATTTATTTAATATTATTGATATAAATATAATTTCACTGGTAGAATTCGAACTATGCTGACTGTTTTTATTGCTGAAATTCATTTGATACGAATTACGCTGTCGTAATGTACGCTTTCAAATATTCGCTTGTTTCAGATATTTTACTAATTCCTTTCAAACTTCTGTGCATTCCTAATTCAATAAAAATTCATTGAACTTCATTTGATATTTTATTCCTGCTATATTGGGAGATAAACGTTTTTTGGATATTCAAGTAATGTACCTAAAAAGTAGATTTTTTTCATTATTTGGTTTTGGTCAAAACACGAATGGTTTAGTTTAGTCATATTAATGCCCCGTTTTAGAGCAACACTAGGGCTATTTTGAGACAGAACTCGTACTTTTGAACCACTTTCAAATGACGAGGACGACACCTGAGCTGGCACTTCGCTCTCCATACTTCCATACCACATCAGCGGGAGAACAGTTGGCCCCGACAGATTTAATGTGCACCAGACCCGCTTACACGACGGTTCTTCGATGGAATCGGGTCTCGAATCTGAAACCCTCCGGTTCCAAGTCCAGACCTTACCACCAGGCTACCCCAATCCACGGCCCAATCCATCTCCCAATGGATTTCTTTAAAGTTAAATTTTAATTGATTATCAAAAAGTTTTAAAAATAACAGCAGCCATACAAACTAGAAGAAAGAAAAACTAACCCTCATTAAGTTAATCATTATGATGCTGAAAATTTTCTATTTTTAAAGATATATTTTAAATATATAATAACTTGAAACCTATAAAAGACAATATGAATCGCTTTTATGTAGAATTAATACTATTGACATCAATGTAACTTAAATGATAGAATGCTGTTTTTATTGCTGCATTTGAATTGATACGAATTAAGAAGCAATAAAACAAAACGCTGTCAAAATGTACCTCTCAAATGGCCGCATGTTTCAGATATTTTATTATTTCTTTTAAAACTTCTGTTTATTCCTAAATTTATTAATTCAATAAAAATTAATTAAACTTCATTTGACATTTTATTCCTGTTATAATGGGGAATAAAGGTATCTTTAGATATGTAAGTAATATACTAAAAAGTATAATTTTTCCTTTACTTGAATTGGCCAAAATATGAGTAAAAGAATAAAGATGAAATTCCTTGAATAATTTATTTGTTGTTTTTTATTCATGCACCCTGAAAATTTCTCTTGTATGATCTTTGATGGCTTTTATTTTTCTCTTTGTTTGAGTATTTAATGCACCCGAATCGCAAAATCTACATTTATACAATTGTTGATTTATTTAATGATAAAAATTGTAGGAAAGTACCATGGAAATATCTTGATGGGTTTAAACAGTTTTTTTTCTATTTCTCAAATTTTCCTTTTGATTTCCTGATTGGCAACAAAATAATTGTTTCAGTCACGACTTTCTTGAAGCTGAAATGGGAATGAAAGTATTATCTTGCCAGGAAATATTCTCATCGGACGTGATGAGTGCAATAAACCTTCAGCCAATATATCTTGATGGTTTTCTGAATTTGTTCTGGGCCATATAAAAGCGATTGGAGTTGTTCCTATCTCCAGACCAGCGCTGAGAAAAACAAGATTTATCCGAAGACCATCGAGCTCCTCCAAATTAGACACTTTGTTTTATTAGATAAAAAATATTCTTGCGCTTTTTATGGAGTTTGCTAGAATGGACTTTACTTGATATTTCTTACTGTCATTGTTAGCGAAGATGTCATTTTTATTGTTATGCATTTAATGAAAATATTATTTGATGATCTGCGTTTCATTTCATTCAAGTATGAGATCCATTTACCAATGCCGTTATAACACTGATTGGTGAGATAATTCATTTCTGCTTAGATGTTACGAATTATACTTGCGGATAGTTCAGAATAGGATATATTTCTTTATTTTAAATTATTTCAAACTGTTATATTGATTTATTCCAATGACATTTCGGTGTATAAGAGAGGGACCGATTTTTCGGTTGCAAATACTTTTGGAATTCGATTTAGTTTTGCAGTTATTATATATTTTTAAAAACCAACATTTTCAATTATTTTTAAAAAACCTTACACTGGGGTCCATGGACAACATTGTCTTGCATCTTTGACCGAGGGGCTGTCCCTTTGACCTGGACTTATTAAAAAGGCAAACATGAACGGAAAAAGGCATTTCATTTCCTTAAAATGATAAGATAGTTATCTCATGTTTTTATACTTAAAAGCGAGTTATTGACAAGAGTTCGAAGTTTTTACAAAGTTCATTCTTTTAAAAAAATGTTTGTTGTGTTATAATGAAAGAAAATTTTACTGAATTTTATAATTTGAAAAAAAAATCATTGCTTTCAGATTTAATCTTTTTTCAGCCCTTTTTTTTTATTAAAGAAACGGCATTTTTTGTTGGCTTCATTGTCTGTAAAGCTAGTTATCTTTGATTTACCTTTTGGTCTTTTTTTTACTTGTACCTATTTATTACTGAACCTTAAGGGAAAGCCTCACAGTTATCACTGAAGAGGTCAATGGCATCCTTCGGACAGATAATATTCTTAATGAGTGAACTTGTCATGGTTGTAACATGCATGAGATATGGATGACTCATCCGCCTATTATGAAAGATGAAAACAAAAACTTCTCATCGTTAAAAATGCACTTATAAAAAGGAACAAAACCTATCACATTGAAACTTCCCATGGTATTATTTGGAATCAGATTTCATAAGTCTATATGATAACAGATTTACTCTCTTACTTCATGGCTTTGTTTATTACTTGGTTGTAATAAGTTTTGAGTCGGCCAAATGCATCTAAAACGGATCCATTGGATGATTGTTGTGAGGGTCCCACCCAATGTTGGCAGCAACAGGAATGAGTTTCGTGGTTGTCAAAGAGAAATCGGGCAGGTTTTCGACTTGATTGAAAAATAATGAAAGGAAAGTGTTGCAAATGAATCGAAGTTTCAAGAAGTCATCCAAAAGTCGAAACGTTTTGTCGAAAGAATCGTAGACTAAAAGGAATCGAAATATTAAAGTATTTAGAATTAAAATAGTGCGCCATATCGTATGTCAAATGATAGATTGTAGTATGATTAAAATTCAAGAATAGTTTTATTCATCTTTCTTTTAAGACTAAACTTCTAATGAACAGGGAAATGATGAGAGAAGATTTATTTTGGACTCCGAAAACATATTTGCCTTCTCGCCTTACAAGGTTGGCGAAATTCTAAGCGACGAAGTCTGAGTCCTACCGAATAGTACTCCGGCATGAAAAAAAAAACACAAAACAGCCATTTGATGGGTTGTTTACTTGGCATTTCAAAATAGACTTCAAAGTTTGTATCTAGTCTAGTTGGCAGATAAGGGTTGGTGGGGGCGGAAGGGGTAGTCTCGTTTCCCGCATTTAAATAGAGCAAAAACTTAACCTTGTTGAAATTTTTAAATTAAAATGTTGCAGACATAAAATCTACCTGTACAATGAGTTGTCAAACGTTATGATAGCTTAAGTAAGTCAGGTAAATTTTTTTAAAAAAATGCTCATTAGAAAAATACCTTTAGTATATAAATAATCATGTTCTAAAAGTGTTCTTTGATTTCAGATGGTATAATAATAATCAATTTTCAGAAGATAGCGATGAAAATTAAATTTGAAATGAACATTTTGCCTTGATTATTACGCTTGAACACATCTCTCGTTGACTACTCCCGTGTATACTAGTATTTAAAGTTTTTTCAAAAACCAGCTGCTACAGAGACCTTTCCCTTCTTTTTAAATTTAGTTTTCACTGATTTTTTAAAAATGTATCAATATAATAGTATTTAAAATGGAAGAACAACACTTTTAGAATAGGATTATTTTTCAGTTCGTGAATTCTTATTGATAGAAAAATACTTACAGGCATTTTTCAACGCTTCATGCTTTTTTTTTTTTTTTTAACGAACTCAAATTTTTATAAAAAAAATGAAAGCAGATAAAGGTCTGAAATTTCCCCCAGTTATTTCCTCCTATGGAAAATGTACTTGGTTGGGAATGAAGAATTTCTCTAGAATTAAAAAATAAAGTGAAAAAATATTTTTCCACATTTGCATTTTGTCTTTCAAATTTACTCTTGACTTACTTAAGTTACCATATCGTTTGATAGCTCACAATAAAGGCCTATTTAATATCTACAACTTTTTATTTAAAATTATCCTATCAGGCTAATAGTTTTATATTAAAAGGCAAAAAACTTTCTACTTTCAACCCCCACACCTCCTTATCCTGTAGCATATCAGGTTGCAATTAAAACACAAAACACTGGTATTTCTATTTCAAACCTTTTCACCCTCTTATCCAGTGACATATCCGGTTGCAATCTTAGATATCTGTTTTAGATTGTTAATAACTGAAGTCAATAAAATAGTTATGTATTTTTTCCATATTTCTTTTTGTTAATTCTTAAATTGTTAAAAATCAGGATATCAATGTATGAATAATCCTACTTTTCATAGGATGTAATTCACAATAATTAAATGAAACAGATATAAAATCCTGTAAAGAAATAATAAAGAATGAGTTCAACATTATGCTCAGACAGAATATTCGAAATGATTAAGTTTGCAGCCCGTCATTTTCCTTGTTTTAATCTGTTGTTATAATAAATTAATATTTTTTTTTATGAAAACCAATTCCTAATTTTTCATCTTTGCCGAAATTTTTTGTAGTATGAGCTTGGAAATACAGAAAAAAAATATTTGGCTAGATATCATAATCTTGTAACATTTTCTTATTTTTTTCTTTGAAGTTAGGTCAACTCGAATGGCTTTCCTTAATGACTTACTTGCCTATTTCTAAAAAAGTGGTCTATCGAATCCTGAATATGACATGAGAATCCTTCACATTTCACTTAGGTATTGTACCAGAACAAATTAATGGATTGGGATTGACTTCATCGTCACTGATGTCTTGTAAGAGGAATTAAATTGAGTACATTCCACTGAATAATCTCTACAGGGTTCAAAACTGAGTTTTGATTCACGCCTTCCAAAATTTTCATCTGTTGAATTTAATGGACAACCACAAATTTTCAACATAGGCAACAAAAAAAAAACTAATGCATTGTATTTTACCGTAGATGGTTTCAGTTGCTTTAGAAACATCTGTGAAGTAATACTGAATCATTGCAGTATGTATGACTTCAAAATAAATTAAACCATTTCTTCAATCGTTGAATATGTTTTCACATCTTTTGAAATCTTGAGTACTATGTTTACATCTGGAATGTAGAGTCAGGAATGATGAAAGGTCAGATCTTCAAGACATTTCCCGATTTTAAAACACCGAAACATTGGACAAGTATAGTTGATCTGTACTTAGTGTCAAAATCAATGATAAATATGAATACCCGAGTTTTGCTGAAAATGACACATTTAAGTACATCTTTTGAGAAAAATTGTAAAATTCCAGCCAAAAAATTTAAGAGATATAAGGAAGTTTCCAAACTGGAGTTTTCCCTCAAAGTTATGTTAATTTCTGCATTCTTACAATTTCTTCTTAAATAACAAATAAATTGAACTTTGTTCTGCAATATGTTAGATATATATCATGAGCAAAATGAAAAGGAAGTCCAAAAATTTCCGCCACGAATAACCTTTTGCTATACATGCATGTTAACCTACGGTAATTTATTAACAAATTGATTTGTAAATATTATTTTGGTGACTAAGAACTAAAAGTACATATTTCAGTAATTTCACATAATTTTTGTCAAGTTTAGAAGTTATGCATAACCAATAGAATACATTGATTTTGATCAAACTCTTTTATTATCCTTAAAAAACTGAATACTGAACAACTACGGCTATAGTAAATAGATAGAAAATTTTAAAATAAGTTCATGAAAAATAATAAATTTTCACTATTCTTACGGTATATAACGCCCACGTAAGACTAAAATACATGAACTTATTTTATCACTTTCTTCCTTTGTTTTATTTTCCTCCAATTCATATCTTCCCAGCAGTATTGTGACTTGAATTTTTTAAACGTTTTTTGGTCCACCCTAGTATATATTTGATATGGATAAAACACTAAATATCCAAAGACATATATAAATTATGCAATTGGTACGATACATTTGCATCTTATGTTAAATAGGCCCGATTTTACAAAAATAAATTTATTTTCGGAAATATATTATTAATAATTTTTTTATTTAAACAAAAATTTCTCTTTTAAAGTATTTTTGACACATAAAAAGCAAATTATTTAATATCTTTATTGACAGTTATAGAAAGAAACAATACAAATGAATATTTAATGAGTATTAACGAAAAACAAGATTTAAATATTGTCAATGGAAAGCAAAAGAGGTTCCTAACTCTATAGATAGTTGTGGAATTTTTGGTATGGTTAAAATAAAGAAGTGACCTAATATTTAACCGCTAAACCTGCTTCTGAAGTTATTTTTTGACTAAACTTCCAAATGAGGGCAGGCACCTTAAAACAACGGGAAAAAATTTTGAATTCTATGCAAAATTAGTTTTTAAAGAAAATTAATAATAAATGACTGATTTTGTGTTTTTATATAGTTTTATTTCACTTTACTTGTGTCATGCTAACAATACTTTTTCACTCTATTACGTGCTAGAACTTTCAAATTTTATACAGTGATGTAAAATCGATAGCAATAAACAATTTCAATATTTTCAGAATTTAGCTGTCACTTAATGGATTTTTAATTACATCTTGCTTCTAAGTATCGCCGTTTGATTGTGAATTCAAGAATAAATTTATTACAAGCGTTTATAATATGATAAGTTATAAATTAAAACCTAAAGAGTAAGAATTAATTAAATTTTCTTCATTCTACTTTTTATTAAATTTTAATTAAAGTATATTCATTTGAGACATAACCATTTTATGATATCTCATTTTGTAATTCTGAATATACTTCCGAAGTTCATCGAACTTTGGTTATGTTTATTTTATAACTTGACGAGGGAAAAATAGAATTACATTCCGAAACTTCTCATTTTACAATTTTTTTAGTTAGTGAGGAAATTGTTATGTATTAAGACACTATAAGCAGTACAAAAATCCAATAGTGTGATTATATACAAATCTTTCTACTTCATTATTCACCCCTGGTTGAATGGACTTTTGTGAATCTTCGAGTGTCAAAAACAACAATTTCTTTCTTAAAAAAGCACGAGAAAAAAAATAAGATAATGATTTATCAAGCCGCCTTAGAATACAGATACTCTTAGAGAACCACGAAGAAAATCTTCGTAGATAATGCTAGAGTTTATAAACATATTGAAGAGATACTATAAAAGAATCTCAGTCTTCTATTTGAAGACAACAGCCTATTTTTTCATACTTTGATAAGTGGTTATCAGATATCTATATATATTTTATTTATTAAGCAAGAATATTTAACTTATTGCAACTTGTTTTGGTATTATAATTATGCCTTTATAACGAAATTGAACACGTTTTTCTTTTCTTAGCTGGAAACAGAAGAAATAACCGAGCGAAGAAGCCATAATCAGCAGTAGAAACTGATCCTTTAAAGAAAATTTTAATATTTGTATTCACTATTTCGTTTGACTGAACAAATTATCTTGAAGCGTCATTCCATCATTATCTCTTTATTTTACATTAAAGGAAAATTTGAATGACTTGTGGTGCTAATCGATCCTATTCTGTCAGAAAGAAGTATTTACTTAGAAAAAAAGATTTCATTTGGTTTGAATTCTATATTTTTATAAGCTAAATTATTATGCTTCTATGTTGCACCGAAAATAAATTTTCATTTACAAATAACCGAATTAATAAAGTGCTGTTTATCTGTAAGATGAATTAAATTCATGTTCATGTGTATATTTGAAAAATTAATTCTCTGGTAAAATTAATTATATAATGATAGACTGTACGATCGGTTAACAAATTCATTAAACCACTTTCAAGTTCAAACATTGTTTCCTAAATTAAAAATTTATTATGAATTTTTTTCATGCTGTTATATAAATTCTGCAATGTTATTTGGTAGTATCTTCTTTTTTATATATATAATTGATTTAATATTTACTGTTGATTGGTTTAATAACGTTATTTTTTCAAGGTACACATGGAACCACGCGGAAATTGAGTTTTAAATGTAGAAAGTTAAATAATCGTAAATGAAAGAGGACGTTTAAAATTGATAAAGAAATGAAAGAGAACGTTTAATAAGTAAATAAATCAAAAAACTTCATCATGCTTAAACGTACTTTGTATTATAGCGGCACGATAACATAATTTAAAATTATAGTTATCGTTATATTAATAATATTTTTTGTTAAAATTCATAAATATATTTTGTTCGCTGATCTTTATTTCTTCTTCTGCGTACCAGGTACAAATATACATACAGAGAGAGGGGAGATGAAAATAAGAATAAAGAAATTAGAGTCAAGCGACAAACAAATTCTAACCATTTATTAGCTGACATACACAATTAAAACATATATATAAAATTCTATTATAGAATCTTAAAGAAATTAACTCTTAAATTTTAAGTACTTAAAGTAAAATATTATAAATGTTAGTTTGATTAATTAATGTAGCATTAACTATGAAAAGATAAAAAATCACTGTTTTTTCTTTTTTAAAAATGTTTCTTATTGAATTTAAATATTAGAGAGATAAGCAGAGTCATTTGTTTTCATATTATTGATCGGAAGATAAAACATAGTTTAATGCGCGATAAACCCTTTTTCATCCTTTAAAAATGGTCAATATTATATTAATGATTATGTGCAATTAATGTGAGGATTGTATTAAGAATTATATTAACACGTTTCACATTAAACAATGCTTTGACAATGACAATGATATTAGTTTTTTATTGTTTTAGAATTCAAATCAATATTTTTTAAGAAACTTAAATTGTCAACGTCTTTACCTTTATTAGTTTTTTATTGTTTTAGAATTCAAATCAATATTTTTTAATAAACTTAAATTGTCAACGTCTTTTACCTAAACCGTGAGATAGTAATATATCATTAATTAAATGAGCAAAAAACATCGTTTGATTCTTTAAGCTCTCAGAGTTCCAGTGCTGAAAGAATTCAAATCTGTCCGCATATTAAGACAACGAGAAGACATTAATCCATGAGGATATTGAATGATATATTATATTTTAACCATAACCATGATACGTTTTGAGTTGTAGAGATATCGATATTTTTCATGCTCTGCGATATTTTCTATGATTTGGATTTTGTCTGCGGTAAAAAGATATATAAACGAATGAGTGACAAATCATATTTCGTTGAATTATAATATTATTTATCAAATTAATATTGCATTCATAGAAAATATGGATATTAGTTATTGAAAAGGATGATTTCTTTTTCGTTTACATCCATATGATCAAATAACTCAAGAGGCCGAGATAGCCTGGTTGGTAGCACATTGAATCCTCACCCCTTGGGTTGTGAGTTCGAAAACTCTCGTGTACATGGTGGCTGATGGAAGTATAAATCTGTAGTAGCCACGAAGTCCTCCAAATTGAGACAATAACACTGATGGTACTGGATCAGAGGTTATTATTTTCTGATTCAGGTCTAAATTACAAAGAGTAAATGAAATGTATGAATGAAGTCCTCCCCGTGGAAAGGGTTGTGACGCATGAGTAGCTAAGACGTACACTCGGCCCTAGATGGCGCTACTGAAACAAGAGACGCTAAAAATCTACTTAAAATCGCTAACTTCGTCAGCGGGCTTGTCTATGACAAGTGCCACAAGCAACAACAACATCTAACTCATTGCAGAGACATTAAAATTTTACAACATTTATGATCAAATGTTCCCTCACAGATGAGTGAGAGTATTCAATACAACAAATGACAGTCGTGCATAATGAAATATTTAATTGAAAGGCATAACAAATTCTAGTCACTCAAGGGAAAAAATGGGATCTTGTAACAAATTAAGAATTAATATTTCGGGAATGAGTCAATGAAATTGAACGTTCAAGCATCGACATTCATTCTCAAAAATCGAAAAGAGTTTGAAATTCAATAACAGTGCCAAAAAATATTTCATTAAAAATCTTCTCTTAGCAGCGTTTTATTCAAATTCAGCAAAAAAACATTGACAAATTATAAGTTATTTAAAATGCACATATATTCGAGGGCTATAAGTTTTAAATTCACTTCAAATAGTTGTAACTCTGTAAATATATGATAGAAAGAATTTTAAAGAAAGATTAATGAATCTCTTTTGTATTCAGAAATTGAACTTAAATATTATTTAATTTTCAGGATTAATTCTCTAGCAGAAAAAGTAAGTTGCATTGCTCAATTAACTGCATGAAAGTCTCCAAAGTAGATTTGGAAGAGCTAATTCAAATGGAATGAAAAAATTTAGAAAGAAAATTCTTTCTGGAGCGTATTTCCGCATGATAAATGAATTTTAAGGAGAGACAGTAATTACTGAAATTAAATATGGCTCTGTTTCTACAGTTTTAAAAGTATATAGCGTTCAACTGAACTTTGAAAAGTCGTATTTAAAATGCACAAAAAATAAGGGACTATGTTATGATAAAACGAAAAAAGGGAATGATTTTTTTTTGAAGAAGAAGATTAGGGTTATAACTTGGTCTTTGCTTTATGGCGTTTTTGTTCAACTGTATTTTTTATGGATTTAAGTTCATTTTGAAATATCTCGTATTTAAGCAAATTTTCATTAGCAAAACTTCTTCTAACACTTTCTTTCCCTTTCCTAGAGAAAGAGAGTGTTTCTTAATTGCTCATGGAGCAAAATTATTAATTCCATACCAAAATAGCTTCCATGTTGTTTTTAAATGGAAAAAATAAGAAAAAAAACTACAAGGAATATAAGGAAACATATACGACGGTTCTTTTGGTTTCTAGAATTGAGACACCAGTACTAATATTACCCTATGATACGCATAGAAAATTCGCTGAAGAAAGAGGAAGTATGAATGAGAGTTTTAGAAAGGTAGAAATGCTCTTCTCGTAGAGGAATTTTTTCCCTTTTATTAGCAAAATGTTTTCCGAATTAAAGAAAATACATTTTACATATTTTTTTTTATTTTTTTTTTATTTTTTTGCTGAAGAAAAAGAAAAAACACTTTGCTAAACAAATGTCGTATTTACTGCAATACTTTCTTCATTAATGTATTTTCTGTCACTTAAAATATTTCAAATATTCAAATGCATTATAGACAATGCATTCTCATGCATTCTAAACAAAGTTCCTTATCTTAAATAAGAATGATTCGCAATTTATAAAAGCTTTATATTACATTTTAAGCATTTCAACATATATTCCTTTGTTGTCCTTTTCAAAAAGCTTAGCTAATTAATGCTTAAAGTAAAATATTTAAACTCTCCAGTATATGTAAATCTTAATGGAAAGCAAATAATTCTACAATTTTAACTAATATAACTGCATATTTAAAATGTCCTTTGAAACTAGCCTAGATTATATTTAATTTATCTAATCATTCTGCACTAAAAAGTAAAATCTCACTTCATGTCTTTAAAGTCATTTCTTGTGATTCTTTTTAATTCTTGTACTTGCAAGTTTAAACGTTGGAGCTATATTGTTATACTGTAAACTTAGTATTTATACTTTTGTTGCTGATGTTTTTGAAAACACTGATCTATTTTTATTCAAAGAACAAATGAGTGAAAAGTTAATAGGTGGAAAATCATAATTTTAAAACAAAGAGTTAGACGTTAACTTGCATATATGAACCACTTGGTAGCATTTTACTAAATAAATAAAGCAAGTCAAGAGTACATATCAAAAAATTAAATTTTTTAGATAATTTTATTTCTATGAGTGCAATATAAGAATCAGTATGTAATTTCTAATTTATCACATTCTCGATATTGTTGCAATATTCTCTGCCATAATTTGAGATTTCAATATTATTCATTGCAGATCATTATACATGTTCTGATTTTTCTTGCTTTAAAATTATTTATTGTATTTAAAAAATAACAGCCTTTTCATTCACATTTAATAAGAAAAAACCTTATTGCTATCGAAATTTCTTAGTATATGATTTAAGTTTGGAATAATTTATTTTTATCTGTAATGCCATGGAAAGATGAAATTACTCATTCTTTTGTTTCTAAGTGGCATATAAAATTGCACTAAACCTTTATGCTAAGAGTTGGTTAGTAGAAAATATTCCTACATAACTCCAATCTAGCAAGGGTCAATTTCTTTTGGTGTGTTTTCATATTATATTCTGTTGCATCTGACTAATCTGAAAAATCACGACTACTAGTTATGGTTATGTGCTCCTTTTGTACAAATGATTATGAGAATCTGGATTATTCCAGATCGTGCAATAAGCATCGAATGTAATAAGAATTAAGAAAACGCCATATTCGTGACTGCCTGAAGGGTATTGGTTATCCATTTCTCTGCAAACATTTTTTATTGGTTTTTTATCTAGTTTGTGCTAACCACTTCTGAACCAAGAAATACTTATTTTACAGATGTACTTAGAACAAATAGTATTTTTGTTTCTATTTTAGAAATTCTTCAATGTTGCTATAGATTTTTCGTTAAAACTATACTATAAAATTCACTTGACCCATAAAAGAAACTGAAATGTAATGTATCTCAATAATGTATTGCTTTTCCTAAATTTGAAAGAATACATGGTTTATGGAATAACAGTGATGATTATCTGATTTAAAAAAAATTATTTTCTAGATTATTCGCCTTTGGCGACCAACCAGTTCGATAATTTTAATGCTCGTTAAAACTTTCAATTAAATATTTTATGTAACTTCAGTGTCCATAAAATTACTACCTTAAATTAAAGTGGAAACTATAAAATGCAATTAATATTTTTAAAAAACATTTTTTCTGAAACCAAGCACTTTTTGTAAATATGAGTACTGAAAACAGAGTCGTTCAGCATTTTAATTTTATGTGCACTACATAATATCATTCATAATTTATGTAATATCTCACTAATTATTCAACAACAATTCCTTTAATTCATCATAAAATTCAGCTTTTAGTTTTATTTTTAAAAAGATTGAAATGACGTGAATAATCATATTTTATTTTTTTCGGTCTCTAAATATACTTCAAAATATTATGAAGTCTACATTTTATACAGTTGTTTGGTCCTAAGGAATCATATTCTGCGATATTTTTGACACTTCAACTTTACGATAAATTAATAAACGTTTCAGTCTTCTGTTATCAAATCTGATCGATTTATCAAATTTTGAATAGAATAGTTTAGAACAATCAACAGTTTCATAATCTTCGGACAATCAGTCTTAAGAAACCCTGGGCATCATCTTTAAGATGCATTGATGAAGTGGTCTAAAATCACCCGTTTTTATTGAATAGTGATATTCAAATATTCTTAAATCAGTCTGTTTTAATGATTAATTTAATTGGTTGAAGTACAACTCTTTTTATTTAAAATATTAATGGCTCAAGAATATTTTGTTAAATATAATTTACAGAGAAAACGATCTAGACAAAAGCTAAACATTCATAATTTATTAAATAATTTATATACTCAGGTTACATAATATAATTATTTACTTCCTTTGGACCATTTCAGCACATATATTTCTATTATTAAATGTTTACAAATTAGCCTTTGGGCCTTGAATTGAAAGGATCTATATATTAAACCATATATACCTTAAATAAAGTTGATTTATTCAATTAATCATGTAGATATTAAAAAAGATCATAGAAAATTTTATCTTGCATTAATGTTCCAGAAAATATTGTATTTCTTATTTATTTCATTTCATACAGTCACGTGTTAAAAAAGTTACACTTTTTTTGATTTGCAGTAATATTTAACCCTTATTTTTTAATTTGAACTTTTGTCAAAAAATTTTAATTTAAGCTTTTGTCGTTTATAAAAGCTAATTTTTCCCATGCACGCGTAACGTGCTCGTGCAGCTTAAATTTAATTTTTATTTTGAACGAAATAAATTGTTAAAAAATATAATTAAATTTTTAAAAGAAATTCATTAAAATATAAATAAAATGTGTTGGTTAAAACACTGGTATCATTAGAAAGCTATTTTTTTATCTTTAACTTGATGTAAAAACCATGTTTGTGCGATAATATTTTCGGAAGTTACAGCGGGAAAACGCTGAAATTTTGCTCAAATTTGTAAATAATTAAAATTCTAATTAAAAATTCGAAAAAATCGCTCAGAGGTGCAAATTTCCAACCTCCAAGTTATACATGTGCCAAATGTAGTAACTATAGGTCAAACGGTCCGGCCTGTAGAGCGACAACACACACATTCAGCTTTATTATAAGTATAGATGATCTGGTTTTGTAACTTACCAAAATTTTTGGCACCCGAGATTTCATATAGATTTACTAGACAGATTGTCACAGATAATTAAACAGCCAATTATTGTAAAATAAAGAAAGATTTTCCCCAGAATTTCATATTCATGATTGATAATTCCGGCTTAATAGTTTGAAATGTCATTTAGGCAGAAAAACTTCGTAGAATTTTTAAAAAGAAAAATGACAACCAAAGACACAAAAAATGAGTTTGAAAAGTTTTTATGCCATTTAAAATTTTTTGGAAAAGTATTTTCCGATTATCAGATTTGCATCAGATTTAGTTAGAAAAAATATTTCCGTAGTAATAAAACAGAAAAGTTGCCAACACCTTTTTTTCTTCTTTTCGAGCTTAGAATTCTAAATTTCTTTTATAACTTGCTATATGAGGCATGAAGCTAACGTTGCAGTATTTCAAGGCAATAAATAATCATTTTAAAATGGCAAAACTAGACTATAAATGCAACCTTGTTCTAGCTAAGAGGGCGACATTAGTCTGTGAACATGTTAAAATATTGTAACGAAACTTGTTCTAACATGGCGCGGACTGAATGGCTCAGTGGTAGAATGCTATGAACTGAAAGCAGCAGTTCGTATCTGACTGTAGGTAAGTTGCCTAAATATTGTTTTGTTATTGATTTACTTTCTGTTATTGCTCGTTTGTTCTAGAATGTCCTTATAATTTCTGTATCTTTCTAAATCTGGAAGATTCGAGTCATTTCTTCTTGTGGATAAAAACAGATGTAATGTTTAGTCCCTCGAGTTAAGAGTAGCGACTGCTATCTTTGACTTTAGTTAACACACTACTATCTACGTGACAATATTTATACTGTCAATATGTCTGAAAATCCTATCCTCATTATCGTTCACTCTTTAGTCATTTGCAGTGGCACTTATGAAGTTTGCAAAATTTGATAAAATATTGTTTAAACATGAATGTTTCTTTTAAAAGAGAAACTGAATATGTTTTGAATAAATACAATAAATCAGAAAAGAATGCTGTGTTTTAAGCTCATAACATCTAATTGTTCTCGAAACAAACTGATTCAACTGGGTGTCACATAACATCGAAATCACGAGCAAATGAAACCATAGAAAAACAGAAACTAAATTTAGTATCTGCTTTAGTAAGAAGTTCGACATTTATGTTTGAAAAATACTTCCTTCCTCTCGAGTATTCCAGAGGATTGGAATGGTCCATTTCTTCCATGATTTGTCTCTGTAACTGTTCCTTTCCATGCGAAAGAAGTTTTGGATTAGTTGTACAAGCAGGGAAAAGAGAAAGTTCAAGAAAACAAAACTTTGGTTCCTGCAGAAAGAACTGAGTTTAAACACGTGGTGTCATTTGCACACTTTAGAGAGAAAGTTTTGTTTGTATCAGCTGAATTTTTCTCCCTTTGATTTTGTTTTACTATCACTCAGTTCTGGCTTTGATTTCGTTTCTTTTTGAATGCCTCTGTATTTAGAAAAAGTTGTTTTACATTTGGTTTCAACTCAGCGTTTTGTTTAGGTTAACTGGTCAGTTCAGTTTTTTTTAAAACTAAACTACTACGCCGAATTTCAAATGTTTTCAAAGTAAGTTCATTGCTCTTAAACTGCGTATAATATTTTTCCCTCTTGTAAGAACCTCCTCTCAAATTAAAAATCGATGTTACATCACAAGAATATGGGTAGACGAAATAAATTTCTAATTTCATTTTGAAAATATTTTTAACAAAGCATGTCCTTAATAATATTCGTCCTGTTGTTATGTATAATTAATAGCGCTAGGCTCACTGAATATAGTCAATTTAGAGCAAAGTTGATAAAGTAGGTATAATGGGTTTCCAATCTAACCTTCTCGGATTCGGAAATGGTTTTCCAGTTATTCTCGGATTCGGTAATGGATTTCCAATCATTCTCGGATTCGGAAATTCTCCAAGCTTTTGCGCTTGCGTTAGGAGGTGTTTATTTTTTAGAAAAAAAGAAATGAGCGGAAAAATGAAAGAAGGTGTTTACATTTAGCAATAAAGTGAACTCTGGTTATTCGTGGAATTAGGAGTAGTAATAATTTCTGCGTATCACTCTTAAGTGAAGTGGTAATCTTGAGATCCTGAAACGAACAGTATATAATCAATTATGTAAAATGTAAATATCAGTAGATTTTGCAATCAACTACCTGATGTGTCTTGGAGAACGGATAACAGGTAGGATATATTTTTTAAAGCAAAGGTGTTTTTGTTTTATTTTTAAGGATAAGCATCTCTGCAATCCAAATGCTCCATAAATGTATTATCATAATCTTCAATTGCAATTCTCTTCTATTTGTATGCAGCGCTTGTGCATAAAATCTGAAATTCCTTCAACCTCTAGATATAAAATAACAGCCACAATCAATAAAATAAAATCTCAATAATCTTCAATCAACTCCCTCCCTTCACTGTATGTCTAGTATCATGATTCATCACTTGATTTCCCTTGGTTATCACTTAGAAACACACATTTTTCAAATAAAAATAGAACCACGAACTCTGAGCTATCAGGACAGTGGAACCAAATCCAGCCTGAAAACGGAATCCTGAACTCTTATGTCTCTAATGTTTTTACATTTACATAACGCATATTAGCCAGTGCTTTATCATTTTATGTTATTTTCATTTTCAACAGAACTAATTTCCTTTCTTTTCATTAATATCTCATCTGTATAAAAAAAAACTTTTTATATATTAATCCCCAAATTATTAATTCTTATATCAAAATTAAATAAACTCCAAGCAAAACTAATAAAATTTAGCTGGGTAAATAATCCGGAGCCATGTTAGTGAGTTCTATGCAGCCAAGTAAGGTTGAGCGTCTCTAACACCAACCAAGCTTATGGTTATGTAATTAGTTTCATTCTCCCGTGTTTTCTAAACGTTCTCTCGGAAGAGTTTTTAAAATAAAATTTCTTTTGATTTAAAATAAGTTTGCTGTTTTTCATGCACTCGGTTTTTGAAAATGCAATTATGTTTGGCAGCACTTTTTTTTTATTGCTCATAGTCGTAAACTTTTTGCGTCTTTTTTTTATTGCTTTCTCTTGTCTCACATTTTTGTTTATTAGCTCTCATGTCTCGTTCTCTTATTAATATGTTTTATACACTGTTTCAAACCAGAGTGGTGGTTGTACAGTTTAACCCCAAATAAAGTGCTGTATAATAGTGAAATGACACATAGTGCTATGTTAACTTTTTAACTGGTCTAGACTATTAGGCATTTCTTACGAATACTCAAAGCAGAAAATTCTCCACTAGTTTCTTTGTTTTTAAATTAAGATCAGTAAACAGGAAATTGAAACAATGGCCAAAGTCTTTCGGTGTATCTCCAACATAATATCTAGCTCAGTAACTTCAGCAAAAAAAATTCCTTCGGAAAAAAATTTCTAGTTAGGGTTTTCTTCACAAATATTTCATTTATGGCATTTTAAATATATCTCAAGAGTCTCTGACATATGATTCCCCATTTTGAAAATTGTAACTTATTCTGGATATAGATTAGTGATCGAAGGTTGCAAATCGAGGAAAGAGTATGAATAAAGTTTAATTATTCTAATTGCTTCAGTAAGAATCCATTAAGATTATCCGAAGTTTTTCACCATCTGTTAAGTGAACTTTGCTTTCTAAGATAAAAAAGTGAAAAGAGGTATTTCTTCACTTTTCTCTAAATTATTCAAATATGACGCATCCAGTTTTAAAAATAACTTGCGAAAAAGGTTGTAGAGCATAAAATTCTACTTAAAATTATTACTAACATTATATATTTTGTTACAGAAGTATTAAGTACTAGCAATCATTAATGTTATTTCCGACTGAAAAAAAAACATGAATGGAATCTAAAATGGGTGTCTCAGCTAATTTACACACAGTTTGACTGACCATGTTTCGTAATTATTAATTCAATGTCAAAATAGCTTCTCTGTAGAATTGAAATGGAACTAAATAAGGGGAATAATAAGAAAAAACAGCAATGAATATAAGGAAATATATGGGATGATCCTTTTGGTTTCTAGAATTTAGACACCAGCATTGATATCACTGAGCACCATATAATATGCAAGGAAAATTCGCCGAATACAAAAGGAGTATGAAAGAAAGTGTTTTAATCAAGTTAATTGTTGTGTTTTTCTGTGAAACCAACATTTCTGAAAAACTTTGGGGAGTTCCCTTTACATGTAGAGAACAACATGTTAATACTGGAGAATTTCAAATCAAAAGAGGCCTAGAAGATGTAAAGAAAGTATTAGAGTGGTTTTACGTCCACAACTCTTTTCCATGTGTATAAATGGCCATGTCTATTGTAATACGGGAGCAGGAAATATGAATAAGATAAACTTCTATGATTCACTAACCTTTGATCCATAAAAGGATTGGTAAAAATTTCTAATACATAAAATATTCATATTTAGATCGAGTCATTTCTCTTCAAACACTGAACGCTTTTGTGATGGTTCATGATGTTACCTTACCTTTTGATCCAATGCCGTTTTTTCGATGATTCAGTCTAGTCGAACAGATGATGACTTTCATACATGTTGGAACTTTCAATTCGCTTCTTTCAGTTTCAAATTTTATTTACTTACATGGATTCGATAACACGCCTTTTTAATATTTACATAATTCCTAAATAATCGATTCATTTAATTTAAATTTTATTCCATAAAAATTTAATGTGTCATCTGAGTGGGAGAAAAAAATTAAAAGAGGGAAAAATAGAGAGCAATTACAAAAAAAAAAAAATACTACTCTTTTTTATTTGTGCTTTCCACTGATTTATAGTACTCAGATAGATGCTTTTTTCTTTTTGAAAAGCTATAACAAATCTCTAATTAATTTCATCATAATGTCTTGATAATTTAAATAAATTTCATCTATAAATTGACTATTTCAAACTAATTTAATATCCAAGCATAGAGGGAAACTAAAGAGAATATTAATTAAATTGTTTTTCTTCTACCAATCACAAAGACCGACGAAAAAAGTGTTCAATAGAATCATTTTTCTTCTATCTCCTCTACTTTTTAAAATTCAGGGATTATAAAGTATTTAAAGCTTTAAAGAATAGATTATGTGTTGAAGAGATTAAAAGAAGACAGAAAGTTTAATCACTTCTGCTTTCACCAAGGATCCCATATCTTTGGACATAGTAGAAATTCACGAATATCAATGACTGACTACCTTTCTCTTCGGTTAGCAAAGAGATGGGGACTACAAGAAATATTCTTGCGTTTTGTGCTCATGGGGTACTTCTAATACCCATTGGATAATAAAAGAGTAGCGTTCAGTAGAAAACATTTTGTTGGAGAAAGAAATGTTATTCGTGAAATTTTAGTTGGATGATCATTTCGAGTCCGCTGAAGGGTTCATGAAACAGTTTTTGAAAGACAGTCTTTGCTTTCCAGACACAGGGCAGAAAATGCCAGGAACAACTATAGAAAAGCTTAAAGCTGGAATTTGTAATGGTCCTCCAATCAGACTGGTTTATTACGTTGTGTTGTTGCTTATGGCACTTGTCATAGACAAGCCCGATGACAAAGTCTGCGATTCTTTAAGCCAAGTTTTAGCGTCACTTGTTTTAGTAGTGCCACCTAGAGCCAAGAGTTCGTCTTAACTACTCATGCGTCATAGCCCTTTTCAAGGGGCGGACTCAAATATTTCATTCACTCATGCACAGATCTTAATTTAGATCTGAATCAGAGAACGATCACCTCTGATCCAGCACCCCCAGTGGTATTATCTCGACTTGGAGGACTTTGTGGCTACGACAGATTTATACGTGCACCAGCCACTTTGTACACGGAGAATCTTCGATCGGTGGGGTCCGACTTCACAACCCAAAGAATGTGAATCCAACGCCCTACCAATCAGGCTATGATTTATTTCGTGAATTCTTTGAATGAGAACAAGGAAAACCGTAGATCCCATTTATCCTTGTTGTCAAGAATCCTGATTTTAAAAATTATGTAGATACTTTACCGTTTCAAAGACATTAGCTGTAGTATGAGCATAAAAATTCCTTCCTTTCACAACCGTTTAAACAGTTTCCCTGAAAAACTTGGGGATGAAACTATGCGGTATTTCACTAGGACGCACAGGTAAAGAAGGGAAAGTTATTCATGGCACAATGTTAACGAAGTTCTCACCAAAAAAATAAATAAATAAAGATTTTGAAAATAATATTTCCCATTATTTTGATTTGATTTTTAAAATTAATTCTAGATAAATTGACTGTTGAATTAAAAGGGTGTTGCTGTTTTCATAGTTACAAATCTTTTTTTTAATTTAACACTTAGATTGAAAGCCTAGTTTAATGTTGTCAGCTTAAATAACACTACTGCCATAACTTGTAATTAAGAGGTGATCATCCAAAACTATTTGATTTCAACACATGATTTCAGTTTAAAATTCCCAGTATCAAAGAATGGGTTCGTCTGTGTAATCACAACTTGGAAAAATTCTCACAACAAAAAGAAATTGATTGAAAATCGATTTCTACTAATGCATCATTATCTGACAGTATATCTGAGTCATTTCTTCCATTAGAAAATATATTTATGACCTGCAAAAGCATTAAATCATTTTAACAGTGACATATTGTTTACTTTCTTTCTCATAATTCAAGGAATTCTTTCAATAACATTTGTATTTGCGGAAAATAATGAAATATGAATGTGTTACTAGCTTATTTTTTCATAGTTACAATCTAACAACTGAACAATTTTTGTTTCATGCGAGTCGTTTAATTGCTATTGCATTAAACATCAAGAGTCGTGAATTTATATTCAATTCATTTGTTTAACAAAGAATATATGTCTATATATATTTTCTTCCTGTTCTTGTTTTTATTTTATGGTTCAGATTCTTATATATATGTGATACGTTATTTCTTTAAAAGTAATTTTTCATATTATCCTTATTTAAAAAATATGGAAAAACCTCTTTTGTAAACTGTTCTTTTTAGTATGCCAATTTGGAGTGGTCCTTCAATTCAAATATCAATCATTCTAATGAAATTAATCTCTACTTTCTGAATTCAAATTAAAACAGATGTATTCATTTCCCTCTACAATGTAGCTAAACAAAGGGCAGGTGTTTCTATCAATCGACTCGAGATCTTCTCTGTCTCGTATCGAGTAGTAACAATCGATAAATGGTTATGGGAAGTTGAAAGTCGTGGAATAAACATATAGATATCAAAGGGCTTTTGGAAGAATCTTTGAAGCTCATAAATTCCTTTCACCGTAATTAAATTCCAAGCAAATAACAAACACTCATTTCAGAAATTTCTTTGACCATATTAAGATTTTAGTACTTCCTCTCAAACGCATCTAAAAATGGAATACAAATGTAATCATTTTAGTTTCTGTCAAAAATGTATCTAAAATATTCTCATATAAGAATCATATTTTATGATTTCCTGTACGTGATTTAAATTCTAGAAAAATGTTACTTTTTCATGAAGTGTTGTTGGAGTAACAATGCAATTGTTTTCAAATTATATTGTTCCTTCGTTTAAGCTTTATATTATTCTTAAGTTGCTCTATAATATCTCTCTGCTTCATAAGCATCTTAATACACTAAAATGATTATGAAATTTCTTTCAAATGTAAATTTATACCATTACATTATAAGTCATTATATTATATACCTTATATACTATTATATTGTAAGCATTTCACTCAAAAGTCGGGGACTTTTGTTTTATATTTTCTATTATTTTATGATTGGCAAGTTGTTAACGAGATGTTGACACAATTCAACAGTCAATGAATTAAAGTTATATATTTAATAATTCTGTATTATGAATATTGACAAATGGAGATAGTTCTATGAAATCTTTCGGAGAATAATACAGATAAGTGCAAGAATGAGGGAAGAGCGCTACAATTTAATATCAGAGCACTTTAATCATAAATAGTATTTGCAAAAGGCTCTATGTATTTTTTAAATAATTTTGCTTGAATAAAATATTCGGATGCGACTTTAAATGTCTATATACTTTTCTACCATTATTATACACATGTACAGGATGTCCTAAAATGTTTACCCTCATTTCATAATATTTTTACTGATTGATTTTCCTGTGCTAAAGCGTCCCACAAATCATATAACTTTTCTTCCTATATGAAATCAGTATATAGATCGATTTTACAGTTTAATCTGAAAGTGTTATTTCCACATAAGAAAACACACAACAAATTGTATATAATTCAAAACAGAACTTCAAATCAGCATCAGATGTGCAGTGAATAAAATCACAAATGCAAAAAGAATAGTTGAAAAGAAAAGACTCTCTTCATTTATAAAATTAAACAATTTTATATAAAAGTTCATCGTTTGTATGTGCCACAGCCGAAGAAAATGATTGAAAATATATCGGTAATAAAAATAAGTAATTTAAAATCAAGATTTCCTTATTGGAACACTCTTTGTAATAAACACTTGTTTAATAAAAAATTTTCCTTGAGTATAACACAATTCAAAACAGTAATATCTGATTTTCTAAGTAAAATGAATTGCATTGAGGTGAAGCCAATTTTGCTTTTTGTTTCATCGATTAAATTAATTAATTAAAAACATAATGAAGAAAGTTTTTAGCTTAAATATGTTCCCTTCTGTACTATTTAACTTATATTTCATTATTCTAATTATTATAAATGTAATCGAAACTTGATATCATGTTTTGCAAATCTATTTCAAGGAGACGGTACTCGTATAAAATCAAAATTAAATTAATCAGTTAGTTGAGAATGAAGTTATGAAAATATCAAATAGTGCACTTCCGAATAGAAAACTTAAGTGTATAAAGATCTTAAGGGGACTCTATACGGCATTTTTGCAAATTTTTCATTTAGAGTTGCGAAATTTTTTAGGCACATGTTGTTTTCTCACTTCACAACGCTCACAACACACACTTTATTAAACACTCTCTCTGCCGATAGCTACAAAAAATTCACAAGGTAGCGTTGGCGTCGCAACATACCGCCTGCCTTGAAATACTAAAAAAAAATTATTATAATACAAAATACACTAAATAACTATACAATATTACACTGATTAAATTCTATTATCCATAGATAATTTACGCAATTTTGAAATAGCTCTTTCGAAAACACCATTCTGTGTTTTCCCATCACAAACTCTTACGTTACCATCCTTACCGTGGTAAATATTCAAAATACGACCCATGGCCCATTTGGTACTTGGTAAATTTTCCACCTTCAACAGTACCAAATCCCCTATCTTGACATTGGTTTTAATTATTTGCCATTTCGTGCGATTTTGTAAATGGCTTAAATAGGTAATGTGCCAACTTTTCCAAATAAGTTGGACCATTTTCGTCACTCTTTGCCACAATTTTAACCTATTAGTGTCTATACTCGTAATATCTGGTTCAATTATGGCATTGATAGGCCTGCCTATTAAAAAATGTACCGGGGTCAAAACCTTTAAATCATCTATATCTGAGGACAATGGTAATAATGATCTGGAATTTAGAATTCCTTCTATTTGATTTGTAACTGTAAAAAATTCCTCATAAGTTAACCTAGTGTTACCTACTACAAGTTTCAGATGGTACTTAAAGGACTTCCCTCCGGCCTTCCAAAGGCCTCCAAAATTGGGTGAACGGGGTAGAATAAATTTCCATTCAACTCCCTGTGAGAGTAAATACTCAGCAATAATTTTATCTTGATCCATTACAATCTCACGTAATCTCTTCATTTCCCTATTCGCTTCAATAAAAGTTTGAGCATTATCCGAATAAATTTTGGATGATTTGCCTCTCCTTGCAAAATTTTTTTTTAGTGTAGCAATAAAAACTTCACTCGTTAAGTCATTCACAATCTCTAGATGAATTGCTTTGGTTACAAAGCATATAAAAATACACACATAGACTTTGTTTAAAATACCTTTCCTCTTACTGCGATACTTTATGAAGAATGGTCCACAAAAATCTCCACTCACATTGAATGGATAGTTAGGTGTTACTCGGTCTCTTGGCAAATCTCTCATTATCTGGTCTAACGTAACAGGTTTAGCCTTAAAACATACAATACATGAATGAACTATTTTTTTTACACAAATCACTACCACTTATAATCCAATATTTTTGACGTATGAGATATAACAACAATTGTGGTGAAGCATGCAAATTTTTTAGATGAAAATGTTCTACAATTAAATAAGACAGTCTATGATTTTTAGATAAAAGAATTGGAAATTTACTATCAAAATCTAAATTACTGTGGGTAACTCTTCCACCAATTCTTAAAATGCCATTTTCATCCAAAAAAGGAAATAAATTTTTTACTTGACTGTCAGTATTGTCAAAACCTAATACCTTGAGAGACTTAATTTCCTTGTGAAAGTCTTCCTCTTGAACAATTTTAAGGAGCTTCATTTCAGATTCCTTTAATTCAATAGCTTTTAAGATTCCAAAATTCTTAGGAAATTAGCTCTACAATTGTTCAAGAACCTATAAATATAACTTAATATCATAATTAAACGAAAATAATTATTACTTAAACCAATTATATCATGCACAAAATTTTTCACTTTATCATTAAAGTAAACAAAGTTATTAGAGACACTAAATTTAAAACGTTCTGGTTCATGTTGTATCACTCTCTGGTTGGTCTTAAACTCGGATTGGAAATCTACAATGGAACTCATTGGTGGTGGCTCACTGAAAGACATGTCCTCAGTGGATAAGAATGGAGGTCCAGTCCACCATAATGAACTATGGTGCAGTCTTGATGGGTCGAGACCTCTGGAAATAAGGTCAGCCGGGTTCTGAGACGAGGGAATATGATGCCACTGTTCTGCAGATGTCAGTTGTTGAATGGTGGAAACTCTATTTCCCACAAAGGTCTTTAGCATATTAGGGTCTTTTTGGATCCATGCTAAAACGATTGTTGAATCACTCCACAGGTACGTTGGAGGTGAATCAACTTGCAAAGCAATCACAACTCGTTTCATCAGCTTTGGCAAGAGGACGGCGGCACACAGCTCAAGCCGCGGTATTGTGACACTTTTCACGGGTGAAACTCTACTTTTGCTCGTCACAAGTTTCACTGTTGGTATGCCGTTTGACGAAAAAGAACGACAGTATATCACTGCCCCGTAACACTTTTCTGAAGTGTCGGCAAGACCGTGTAATTCAATCCTTGTCGCATGCGGATGCACAATAAACCTTTCAATATAGATACTGTTTATACTCTTGAAATCCTCGAGGAACTGGTGCCATTCTTTAGCTCTTTCAGGTGGCAACTCATCCATCCAGTCAATTTTAAGACTCCAAAGACTTTGCATGAAGATCTTGGATTTGCGACTACTGGACCAAGTAGTTCCAGTGGGTCGAAAAGTCTAGCAATAGTTGAAAGAACACATCTCTTGTTGTAAGAATTCTTTAAATCAACTGCAACTCTGAAAACAAAGCAGTCCTCTAATGACTTCCAGGACACTCCTAACGTCTTTGTCTCGATGAGATTTTCAAAGTCATATCCTCCATCGATATTTGAAGCCAATTCTAAGTGGCTGCTAGACCATTTATGAAGCTGCATTCCTCCTTTCGCCAATATACCAGAAAGTTGACTCTTCAGTTCCTTAGCTTCCTCTATGCGCCGCAAAGAACGTCATCCATGTAAAAGTTCTGTCTAAGAATTGGCGCAGCTAAGGGAAAGCTCTTCTCTTCATCTTTAAACAGTTGCAACAGTACTCTTGTAGCTAAAAAGGGCGCACTCACTGTCCCATAAGTCACTGTTTTAAGCTCAAAAGTTTTTACTCGATCATCAAGATTTTCTTTCCATAAAATTCTGAGCAATGGTTGCTGGCTCTCGTGTATGAGTATCATACGATACATCATTCTCACATCGACCGTAAAGGTATAGGGATGTTCTCTGAATTTTATCATGATTGCAAATAAGTCATCTTGCACAAGTCCTCCGTTATATTGCAACGAATTGAGCGACAATTCATTACTTGTCGGATTCGACGTATTTAAAGACCACTCTCAATTTAGTGGTACTTTTTTGTGGCCGATATACTCCATGGTGTGGCATATAATAACTTATCTCTGAATTATCTTCCTCAGTGATTATTTCTTTCATGTGTCCTAAATGTTCATATTCGTGTATGAAATCTCTATATAACTTTAAGTATTGAGGATCTATCTCTAACCTAATCCACAGTGCATCCAATCGTTTGAGAGCTATGTCCCTTGATTCACCTAAACATTTCGGATCATCTTTAAGGGGCATTTGAACTATGTACCAGCCCTCAACATCCCTTGAATGCGTTTTCACGAAATGTTCCTCACACAAAACTGCCTCTTTATTTTTGGTTCGCTCTAAATCAACATTTTCTAATTCCCAAAATTTTCTTAAGGTATCATTTAAATTCCCTTCTTTAATTAATCCACAATGTACTTTTAACTCACTATTTACACAATTACTACTACCTGAAGCCACGAACCCAAACACTGTATTTTGGAAAATAAGATTAGAATTTCGAGAATAAATTTGCCCGCTACGTAATAATTCATAAAAAATTTCCGCACCCAATAAACAATCAATGGGACCTGGAACATAAAAAGTATCATCTGCTAAATTAATGTTTTCAGGAATTTGTCCTTCCACATTTAAAAATTTAACTGGAGTTAAATCGGCAATTTTCTCTACTACTAACATATTTATTTCTCTTTTGAAACTATTATCGGAATTTGAAATTATTGCACTTACGCAATTTTTAACACGCATGGAAGAATCATTTAAATACGTTACTAGAATATTTACTTTTTCCTTTTTCAATCCCAATTTGTCTGCACATTGCCTGCTCATAAGATGAGTCATCGACCCGACGTCTAATAAAACCTGCCAAAAACCAAACATATCACGAATTAAACATTTAACAGTACTCAAAAAGACTGTTTTACTCTTTTCATTTTTGTTTATGGCGAATACCGATTTATGAGCATATCCCCAACTATCTGACGTCTGTAAAGTTGAAGAGACAGGGGGGTAAAATGGGTGAAATACTTTCGCATTCTCATTAAGCGATGATCCCTGAACTATTGGCTGTCTCTATTTGATGCGCAATAATAGAATCACTTTCATTTTGATGATTTATTTTATGTCTCGGGAAAATGGAGAAGAGTATGATGCTTCCAGTTGCATACTTTACAAGTTTTTGCCTTACATCTTATAGCTGAACATTTTTCTTTTAAACAAAGAAAGCAAAGGCGCTGTTTTTTTAACTATCTCAACTCTTTCTTCAACAGGAAGTTGTTTAAATTTTGTACAAAAAGGCATTGTGTGATTTTCAAAACAGAATGAACACTTTGACTCATTAACATCGGACAAAAAAACACTTGTAACATTTTTATGACTTTTTTTTCGAATCTGTTTTTAAAGAATTAGTTTTGTTTAAAACTTGAATTCGACTCATTTTTATTCGAACCTTTTGATGATACAAACAAATCCAACTCACGACCTAAATTTTGTGGTTTGTACCAATCTTCCCCTTGTTTAATGCTGATATAACTCATTAACTCCTGATCAAGGGAATTAAATATTTGATCTGATACTATTAATTTGCACAAATCATTATATTCACTTACATTTCTCAATTGACAATAGTATTCGAACACAGAGGCAACTCTAGATGCAAATTGAACATAATTTTTGAGCTTTTCGAAATTGATATAGACACTCTTGAGAAGTAGGCTGAAATTGCTTTAACACTAACTCTTTAATCTTTTCATAATTTTCCAGTTCCTCCTCTTTGAAGTAAACCATTAAATTTCCCACTCTTTCTCCCAAAATATTTAATAAAATGTCGGCTTTAAATTCTTCTGCGACATTTTTAGTTTTGAAAGCCTTTTCTATTGACTGAAAAAACAAATTGAATGCTTCTCTTTCAGAAGGGACAGGAATCGTTCAAATTTTTACACTTTTAATTAAGTATACTAAAAGACTCAATATCTATCTTTTTTTACTTGTTCTGGAGCCATTTTACTTTTAACATATGTTAGCTCAAGCTCTTTATTAAGCTGCTCTAGTTTAACTTTTTCTAATTCTAATTTAAGTTGTTCTTGTTCAATTTGAGATTTTTCGTTATCTTTTTTAGATTTATTTTCTTCTAAAACAAAATTAATTACACTTTGAATAAATTCTTTATCTGTTTTGAAAACGTCACTACTCTCAATTATTGTTCTTAAATCTAAATTTTTTGGATTCACTGGTACCTCTAACCCTAATTCTTCAGCGACAAGCACAAGCTCGTCTTTTTTAAGATTTTTAAGCAAAGCCATTTTACAAGTATATTAGTTTGTAAACGAAACTACGAACCAAGGGAATTGCTCTCACCTGGAATTGGACACTGCACTCTTGATTGGCACTCGCAATCACTCAAAAACACAATTCTTCACCAAATAAACCTCCGGTTTAGATTACACTCGCACTTTTTACATTTGGAAAGAACCATCGTTCTTACGCACATAGTAGATACAATGCTTTTTCGCTCCGGCTCGGAGTGGCCATGTTTTCTCACTGCACAACACACACAATTTATTAAACACTCTCTCTGCCGATAGCTACAAAAACTCACAAGATGGCGTTGGCGTCGCAACACATGTATTAAAATATAAATGCGCCAAATTTCTTTTTTAAAAATTTTTGAAATGAAATATTATTTTTAAAAAAGATGTATATTTCGTTAAAAATTTCAAAATATTCAGGCGACTCAATTTTGTTCATTTTTTTCTATTATTTTTTCCTTACTACCCAATATAAATTTTTTTGTAATAAAACTTTGTAGGATTTCGTAATTCGCTAATTTTTAAAAATTATTTTTATCCATACTTTCAGAATTTTCGGAACTAAAATTGACTTTCAGCTATCGAAAGAACCTCGAAATATAAAATGCATATCCCATTTTCTTTTAAGGTTTAACAGAAATATTTATTATCAATTCTATTTAATTTCTTCAAAAATTAAGACACCTGGAACGTTTCAAAGATATTTAAATCTAATTACAATATCATTTTGAGGAAAGTAATTAAAATATGCTTTTTTTTTAATCTTGGCCTTTAAAATACTCATTGTATTGAACATCTTAGAACATCTTAGAACACTATTTTCGTTGAATATAAACATATATTTTGGATAAAAATAAAATTTCTTGTTTCTGTACTTTTTTGCTTATTTCAAAGTCCACTGTCTCCTTAATAAATCGCCAAATATCGATGAAGTTCGTAAATTGAAAAATCGATTTACGATACTTTGTCTTTACATCCACATGAAACTTTTCAAATAAGTTTGCAAATAAAATATCCATACGATTTCAATCCATACAAAATGCTTTGTATATATATAAGTAACTAATCTAAAGTTAGAAATATTTTGAAAACGAAACTAAATAGTTTCGGAATCGCAACTTAAAATTATTTCTTATTCAAACTAAAACCAAAAAGGGAACATTAAAAGCACCATAGTATTTAGAGAGCGCAAATGCAGCTACTTCTAAAACACAGATGAATTGAGATAATAGTAATGAAAACCAAGTTAATAGTAAAAAATCAAAATTAAATCAAATAAAAATTAAACCAAATGAAAAAAATCTTTTTTATTACTATTAACTTGGTTTTTATTACTTACTATTATATATATATATATATATATATATATATATATAGAGAGAGAGAGAGAGAGAGAGAGAGAGAAACTGTATCATGCCTGATGATATTTCCATATAAATTTCAAATTAATAAATATTTCATAACAAACAAATGCATTAATGCTGAAAGGTAATATTTTCACTTTCTAATTTTTCTGGCCAAATTACACAACCACCTTCAACAATCTTCGTTAAATCTTTTAATTAAGCTTTTTTTTGTAAACTGATATTTTTATAAGAAAAAATATTTTCTGTAGATTTTTGTTAAATTTAAAAAAATCCATCAAATAATGTTTTCTATTTTAAAATAAAAATGAGAGTGAACTACTTAAACTGTTTATGAGATAAGTAAACTAAATTTTAAAGCATTCCTGCTTCTATGTTTTCATAGTTTTTTTATACAACTAATGCTAAACATTTCCAGATTGTATCTTTAAATTTAAAATCAGTTGAAAAAGAACTATATGGGACGATAAACAGGCGCAGTAAAGAACCCATCGTTAAAATTACTCACGAATTTCAAATAAGATCAACAGTCTTTTGCTTGTCTCATTACAGCTCTTTTCTGGGCCGCCGAAATGTATTTAAAATTCAAAACTAGGTATTAACCATAAATCCCAATTACCATTATGATTACCCTCAGCTATCGGAACACTTCATTCTGCCCTAAATGCGAGCGAGAGTTATTTTTACTTTTCAGTCATTTTTCTTAATACCTTCACTTGACTCGGTCCATTGCCCAAGTTCTGCTCTATTACTGATTCCGGTTTTAAATTACCACTCTCTCTAAGATTCCATCGCAGTCGAAATTCTTCTACGCTAGAATTGGGAGTATTAATACCTTTGGAACATGTCCCTGGAGCCGTCAGACAAGTCCTCATCGAAATCAAGTGAAAGACATACAAGTTGAACCGAGCCAGCAATTTAAATGGAAATTGCCTGAGCTTAGAAGTCGAGATTTTCAAGGGAATAATATTATTCTCAGTTTTTGCTATAATATTATACTAGGGAGGAAAGATAAAATGTAAAAGTCGGGTTTTGAATATATTGATAACAATAAAACTTATTGGTTATTTTTATTTAACTTAACAAGCGTTGACTTATTTTTAACATTGTCTAATCTTAAAATTTTCAACAACCATGAACATCTGTTTAATATAATTTGTTTCAAATAAAGATACTGAAATGAATAAAAACGCACTTTTATTAATATTACAGAAAGTGGAAATTCTTTTAATTTCAATTATTATCTACTTCTCAATGTTTATTTTATAACTCATTATTAGAAATAATATAAAGTCTTAAAATAATTTTTTACTGAAATTAGCTACGAAATATTTGCATTCCTCGTAAAAAGCAAAATTCCTTTGAATCAATCAATTATTCGATAATTATATCCTAAAAATATTACAGTAGTGTATCCATCGGAAATGCAAAATTGTACAGAATTTCAAAAGCTAGCACATCAGGAAGTAAGTGAAAAGTCTATTACAAAATCGCATGCTTACAATCATGAAATAACTCTAGGGAAGAGGCAGCGCAGAGGTTCGAGATTATTCCGAAGAATTAGATTTTTCGGTTCTTCGATTCCACCGAAGAACCATTGTGTAAGCCTGGTGCACGTTAAATTCGTCTGGCCACATGTCCTCTCGCTGGTGTGATGTGATGTGGAAGCTTGGACAGGGGTGTACCACCTAAGGTGTAGTCCTCGTTATCTGACCGCGGTTCAAAATGAAGAGGTCCGTCCCAAAATAGTCCAAGTTATTGTATTAAGACGAGGTGTTAATATAACTAAATAAAAGTAAATGAAAACGTTTTAAAAAATATTTTTGAATATTTTATATTAATGACGCAATTCTCTTTTTTCATTTCAGTGCGATTTTTTTTCTTCATAGAAACGAATCTTGCATATCTTTAACTATTCAATCTTGTAACTGAGGTGAATTCATTCAATTGATTTAGAAAGTTATTAAAAGTTAAATATATTGGAAAAATTTCTAATTGAAGTGATTTTAACTGTACATGCATAGTGCGAAGTTATCTTAAATGATTGATCGCAAAACGCAATTTCATTCATTTTTTTCATTTTATAACCACCTTTAATCTTAACCCTTTCGCGGCGGAGCGCTCAGGAAAGAATTGCGCTCTAAGCAACCGGTGTGACGGTCCTGCTCATCAAAATCAAAAACATTTGGAGACAAATTTTGTGAACTACAAAGAAATTTCCACGAATCAATATCTATTCATTCCTCAATGTTCTCAGAAGCAGATTCTGAGCTACTTGGCAGTATACGTCTCTTGTTATTTTGTATGTATTTTGAATTTTACCTTTGTATCCAATTTCTCCAAACATTTCAGACAGTTCAGTATCCGATGACAATTCCATACCATCGCAGCTCATATTCGTCGTCCATTTGTCCATGATCGGGGCAAACTTTGTAGATAATTATATTTGATTATGTAAAACAAATCTCTGCACAAGAAGCGTGTGCTGCTAGGGCGTCCAAAACAAACGACTTAATGGACATTATTGGGCAGTTACCGATAATAAATGGTGGTGTCCCCACAAATTTATGGTGGTAATTTATCATCATTTTGGTTTATTTTTTTAATATAATTATTTTTTGTTTATTTTAATTTACAAAAAACACTAAAACAAATGATGAAAAGAAATCCAGAACAGGTGAATCGACACCGCAACACACTAGAACGAAATATAACCTTCAAAAGCATTTTAGAAACCTGTGTCAGGGTGGGATAGGTCACAAATGAACGGCGCCAAAAGACGCTGTTCTTTCGGAGAGGACAATTCTGCCTGAGCTCCTATAGGCACTGTTCGCTGAGAATGAGCGTCTATAACTGAGCGCCTGTTCGCTGCGAAAAGGTTAAAATAAGTCTACTCTACTTGCAAATTCTGCTAAATGGCATTTTATTATACCACTAAAACAATAGAGAGTAAGTGATCAGATATTTAAATTTTGTACAGAGTTCATGATCTTCTCAATATTTGGTGTATTTATTTCCAAGGCCAGATTTAAGAGTAAAATTTATGTTCAAAAATGCCAAGGATGATTGCAATGAATTCGGTTTCAGGAATGATAAGAAATTTTAACGGCTTTTTCTTTCATTTGAGTGCTGCCATCATTAATTAAAGGCAAATGGAACTTGTTCTTATCCACATGCGTTTTAGGATGACCGCTCAGTAAACGCTTTACTTTCTATAAAAAATTTCATATTTCAGTAGTAATTTTTCGAAGAGAAATGCCTATCAAAGTTTTGAAAAAATGCTTGCAAGAAACATTTTTCATATTTTCGATGAGATTTTTCTAAATAGAAATTTTATAGCTAAAAAACATTGCAGGTTAAAATACAATGCACTTTTACTGAATGCAATATTTGCACACTCAGTCATGATCTTACTTCTTAATTGATCCTACTGTATAATAATTGATACCGAGTTAAACTTATGCAAAATTTGATGACATTTTAAAAAAGCTTGCATGACCTTTATTTACTGTTTAGCTAGATATTATGCAAACTATCGCGGCTGCAAAATTTTTGCTATTCATTTACTAAAATCAAAAGTAAAATTATCTCAAGAAAATAATTGATTTCTTATAGTTTCATATCTCTTGTTTTTCTGCAAAATTGCTAAGAAAAAATTGTTATATTCTTTTCGTTTAGGCAAGATTAGGGGATTTTTTTAAGTAATTTATCATTAAAGTAAAATCGCGAAAACGCTTGATGTCTCGACTTCGATTGGTATAATTCGGAAATGTTAAGATTTAAGGTTATAAAAGAAAATAATGGAATAATATTTCATAAATACACTATTTATGAAAAACGATAAATTAAGAACAATGTTCAGTTTTAGTGAAACGCAAAATAGAAGTGCAATGAAATATCATTCAATTACTTTAAACGAAATTGTCTTCTATAAAGTTAAGTAAATAGAATTAGAGTTAGATAAATGCTGAAATTCCTTGACAAAGTATTGTCAATGCACCAAAATTTAAGAAATAAGAAATTTATATATAGTAATTTTTTGCAAATTCAATATTGAAATTATTTCTTTTCTGTTTTTTTATTTTTATTATTTTTTATTTTGATTTTTATATTCTACGATTTCAAACAGTGGTAGGAATTTAAACTAAAGAAATACCCCAGTTTTCCTATTTATATCGTTGAAAATTTAGTGACTGCATGGCTTATTATTTTGCTATAAGCAAAACAAGTGCATGAAAATCAGTCTGCGTTATATACAAAGTATCAAAACAACAGAAAAGAAACTTAATTCTTTAAATATTGCAATTAGACAAATACTTCCAATTACAAAGTTTCATTAATTAAAGTAGGCAATTGTGTGAAAATATTTTAGCTTCTCTAAAAATTTATAGAAATAGTTACAAGGATTAAATTTTTATGCTGCTTTCATAGTAAAAAAGTGCTAATAAATAAAATGTTCTTTTAACTCAGCATAATGTTTCATGGATCTATTTGTAAAATTTGCTGAGATATTAAAAGCAAATTTTTTTGAATTATAACACTTATTTCATTCATTCGACTGATGTTTTGAACCTGTCATTTGTTGAGTATTATCGTGGTGTAGATTTCTATGGCTAAACTTCAACAAATTGCTTTAGTATCGCGAAAGCATGGTAGAGCTTTATTTACTAAATCAACTCATTTTCAGAAGAATATATAGAGATATTTTCAGAAGATTATATATAGATAAAACAAAATTAAACAATAAAAAAGCGGTAATTCATTGTACTATAATCACATTATCAAATTAAATTAATATTTATCGGCACGTAAATTAGGGTTGCGATAATTCAATATTTTTTGCATGTGAATTTATACTCAACCTTTACAATTTATTAATCCTCGTTCATTTTAGTAAAAAACATAATAACATTAATTTATTACCCTATCACCACATATATAAACTATTCAAACTTTATTTTTGCTGTAATTTTTGACATCCGATCACAATATTAAAGTCACATTCAACTATAAAACAAGATACCAGCTTGAATTTCTTATACGTTTGCCGACAAAACAAAAAAACAAAAAAAAAATGGGACACCTCTGTAACTTCGTTATTTATCCACAAAATGGATGTCGGTGGAAATGACTCGAAGGGACAAGTCTGTTACAATCCACAAAGTGATCAGCCAAATTAATTAACTTTTATCTCAAAACTTTTCCATACAGTTATAAATTTTTTTCCTGGATCGATTTATCGTCATAAAAATAACCTTTTACTAAAACTTTGTAGAATTCTAATGATAATTTCGAGAATTATAGGGTTTTGAAGAATAGCGTTTCCAAAATCAAATAAATCTTACGAACTTTCGAGGATATTTCGAAAATTATTATATTTTTCTCAAAAATATATTCATTCACTAAAAGAAAATTATTTTATTTCCTAAAATCACGAAATAAATGTATGAATAACTCACATTAATTAATCTTTATGCATTTTTAAATATGAATATAGAAAAAAGGTTATTTGTAATATAGTAAAACTTTGCGTAAGAAGACGGCCGACGTGATAAAATGTAAGAATTCAAAAAAATGTGTACACATCTCTAATAATTTCAAAAATAACAAAATTACCACAATCTATGGGTAAGGCTCCCTTTTTGAAGGACCGTATTTTATATATATTTTTTATTTATAAATCTGCTCCTCTTGAAACATGAGTTTTAACGGTAATTATAATATCGCAGTTGGCTAAATCTACAACATATTTCCACAGCAGACGATTTCAAAAAAAATTACAATTTTTTTTCAATCAAGCGATATAAAATTCAATTGCAAGACAGATTGACTGTAAGAATGTTTAATCGATTTTAAATCGAATCGGGAAAAAAAATGTCCATCACTCTGTCATTCTTACAACATCCCATTATGGTACTAAAATTTCTTCTTTTTCTTCAATAAATGGTTTTCACAAGACTCGTCTCACATTTTACTGACAGTATACCAGTCTACAAATATTATCAAGTTAAAAAAAAAATTAAATATTATATAGTTCACCAACAGTTTTCAATCAACTCGTGATTCTAAACTACACAATTTTTTTTCGTATTCTGCCAAAATATGCTTCTGTTAAAGTCCAATATAGCTTTTATATCCCAACTCTTTGACTGATTGAATCCAAAATTAGATAAATAAGTACAGTTTGTGTCCTTAACTACAAACCAAATTTCATGTTTCTAGCATTTATGAGTAATTTCGTTTCAATACCAATTCAAGACAGACTCCAACCCCGTCTGTTGATAGAGCTTGAATTTCTGAAATATGACACATATATACAAATCTGTTGATCAAGCCTGCTCTAAATTATATACATCTAGCTTTTTTATTAATCATGTTAGGTGAATATACAGACAGACATTTTTAGATGAATTTTGTCCAAACTTTTATCAAAATTAATAATTTTTATATAAAGATCACATTACAAATTTCATTCTTCTAGATCTTTCCATTTTTGAGTTAGTGTACTCGCCGACAGGCGGTCTAATTTCAAATGTGCTTTTTTCGGGCTCAGAATGGTCTGAAATATGAATATTCACTAAAATCGAACCGTCATTTGAGCACTACTTTTCTTTGCAGTTTTTACAGTTATAATTAATACACGGACAATTACAGAAGTTTATTACAAATAATGTCTCATCACAAATATTATCCTCATGTGGGTCTTTAGCCAGATAAGTTGAATTTCATACTCTAATTAACTTTTGCTTCCGCAAAATTATCATAATTTAAAATTTTATTATTACAGTGTCAACAGAAAAATATCTAAATATTTAACATTTGCTTTGCGCATTGAAGTAATTAAAACATTGTTGAACTCTGTGGTAAAATTTATAAGTAATATTTTTATTTTTATTATTCTAAAATAATCCTATGATACTTAATACATCTCCTATCTGACTAATAATCCTTTCTCCACTCAATAAAATTTCCCACCTTTAATAAACACCGTTAACTTTATTAGTTTAAAATGTCTTTACTGGATCCGCATCTCACTAATGAAAATTTTTTTTCAAAAGAAATGGGTTAATCAAAGTATTTCATTCGTCATAAAAATGAAGCTCCTTAGGGCGGCATCAACTTAAGAGGCTGAATGGCGAATTGATTTGCCTCAAAATTTTAACAGAAAAAGTATCATTTAAAAAATCATGCTCATATTAAGAATAAATCTGAATCGTATTGATAATTCTATCAAAACTACCGTTAAAAAAAATCTTTTATTGCTATTAACAAGTTGAGATTTACTTAATATATGGTCCCCGTGGATTGGTTCTTTCAGGACGGAAGGTCAGCAAATAAAATTAAGTATATGGAAAGAATATCGAAATTTAATATACATCCATAAAAAGACCTGCTGGATCGAATTATTGAAAAATATCGGTTTCCGTAATGGAGAAATTTCAATTAATTAGTTAAGTAGTTAATTAACTCGGTTAATCAGTTTGTCGATTGGAGAAGATCTGCCCCCTACAGTCTCTCCCATCGACACCAAATTTGCGAAGGTGTGATGATAAATAACAAAGCCAGAGAGGTGGTAAATGTTGTTGACAATTGTACGACATTTTACTTTTCTTATATTTTGTAGTTCTAATGTTCACTTGTATTCGAATAGCTGGATATACAGCTATTCGAATACAATTTGACGTCCTCTGAATGGATTTCGTTCAAAACTTGATAGAACTCTGCAAATTTGATCTAAAATCCTTATACTAAAAGTTCATACGTCTGGCTCAAACTATTTTTTATTAGCATGTTACAAACAGACAGACAGGCAGAATATTAAAAATGTGTTGTCTGAGATGACGAAGATGTGAAATGTAAATATTCGTTAAAGTTCGAATCTTTTGATGATTACTATACTTTCTCTATACTTCGTGTACGAGAAAATAAAAAAAAATAATAATCAATAAATTGAAATTAATCTAATCTATTCCTAATCTGAACATTTGTTATATGTATTACAGATTACAGTAGGCATATAAAAATATCACCGGAGGTAAAAAATTTATATAAGCATAATTTTTATGAGTGAAGCTACAGTAAGTTCATTTTGGTTACATGGCATACTGTTATTTTGAGAATTTTCACCAAACTCTCTACGATCTTTAAATGTTTTCAAAGAATATTTCTCAACTAAATATTATCAAAAATTCTGAAGGGTATTGCATGATGTCCACCTCAGCAACAACCGTACAAAACCGTACAAATGCAAATAAGCATCATTCGTACAGTGTCGTATCATAATATCTATCTACATAAAAAAAAATACTTATCAGAACGCAAAATCAGGTCAGATTTGTTAATTATCCTTTATCAACAGCTCGAACGTTTGGATTGTTTACATGTTTGCTTCGGGAGAACTCTGAGATAATGCTCCCCCTTTTTTTCGGGGGGGGGAATTGGATAGTATGTAAAAATAAGTTTAACCCTGCTGTTCTGTTTGTATTTACTTCACATATGTAGCGTTCGGGTCAATATGACCCGACTAGAAAACTATCCTTTCTTACAGTCATTGACAGGTGCCATTTAAGAAATGGTTCAAACAATAGTAATATAAGTTTAAAAATAGATCTGATAATATAAAGCATCTATAAAAATAACAACAATATTGGAAATTGAAACTTACTTTTATTTAGAATTTGAACAATAATATTTGACATGAGATCTGCAAATGTGACTCTTACAATTAAAGCATACCATATCAGTTTTGCTGTCATTGCTTGAAGGACAGAGCGCGCACCTTGCATGTTTGACACACAATGTAGTATTCTCAGCAGATCCCAATGTAACGTTTTCCCTTTTTCTCTCTATTCGTTTCACTATTTTTATTGAGTCCTCGCTTCTTGGTAGGTGTGGCCTTGCTTCAATGTGTGGGAAAATGAGTGATTTTCCCAATTCTTCCAAAAAAGGCCTTCGTTTAGTTAATTTGCTTTTGTTCCATTCACTATGTATTGAAGTCCATTGAACAAATGCAGTGTACATAAAAGTATCAAGCATGTTATAGAGTGTTATCATGGGTCAGCGGTTTGTTTTTCTTTTACATGTGTATATGTTAAAAGTTGATCAAGTGTACCCACAGCCCTTTAGGTGAATTATAATCTAAGATCATTAATGGTTTTTTGTCTGATCTGTTGCTAAGTTCTTTGTCACGATGCAAAATGCTCAGAAGAATAACATTCTTGTTCTTTTTGGGGATGTAGTTTACAACGATTGTGTCTTATGTAAAATAAAGTAATTAGCTGCGAACTTCTTTGTTTGGCATTTTCTTCAGGAAGTTCTGATTTATTTTTTCTATTGGTGATAAGCATAGTCATTTCCTGTTTAAGAAGAAGTTATCCTAAGTTGTAAGATGTGAAAAAATTATCACATGTAATATTGTGCCCCGAATACCCATAAGAAAGATCACACACTACTCGCATTCCCTGATTTTTCTCCGGCTTTCTTGTTCTTTTCCATTGTAAATTTGTGTTTTCAGTACATACGAAGTTTTACCGTCACATAAAATCCATATTCTGATCCCACATTTAGATGGCTTACTTGGTATATATGCTGTTTGAAATTACATCAGCCGTGAAATCCTACTAATTGTTCATCCACAGTAATATTCTCATTCAGATTATATAATTTTGGTGTAATTCTATATATTTTTTCCAGATATGTCGCACTGTAGCTAATTTATCCAAATTTCCTCTTTCGTGACGAGTGGATTTATTATAAAACGAATAACGAATATGGTGCAAAATGTTTTGAGGGGCATTGTCGTACGAAATATATTTCTGCCACTTTCTTTATCCCATAAGCTTTTTGCTGATTCTCCATATGATTTATAAACACCAGCTAACAATAATATTCTAATATATGCTTGAAAAGTTTTACTTTCAATATTTTCCCATTTTTTTCAAAAACCTTTTATTCTTCAATATTCGTCAAATGTATGATTTCGTTTTCAATTGTAGAATTGGATACTACCTCAAATGCATTTTTTACGTCTTTTATCCTTGCCTTTGCATATCTTGTGACCCCTGGAGTAGTTTTTATAATATTAGCAACTGTTGATTGAGAAGAAAGCGGTAGATGATCTAACTTCCACTTTATTTCACAATTCTTGGACTGAAGACTCCCTTTATAGTTCATCTGTTGAATATCGGTATCAAAATCGTTGTCAGAACTTTCACTCTCAATTACATCACTTATATGATTTTCACACTCGGATTCTTCTTCGCTGTCAGAAGTTTCTATTAGTTTAGCAATATCAGCATGACACAAATTTCTGCGATTCGCCATTTTTTCTCTCACATTCATAGGCATAACTCTTTTAAAGTATACCAGAAAGTGAAATACAGTATATAAAAATAAATATTGCAATAAGACCAAAGAGTTTGGCCCCCTGACAATCGTGTCAACTTTTGGACCTTGCACGCGCTATCTTGTCATGTGATCAAACACATACGTCAACGAAACAGGTTTCGAGAACGGATAAATTACAGAAACTATAGTTATTCTTTTCTTTTGAATTATCCCAAACAAAAGTGGACATGTATGAGTAAAATAAATGATTTTTTTGCACTGGGTCATATTGACCCGAACGATACATTAGGAATAAATTGAAAAATATTCCTTCGAAATCAGAATAAACCTAAATCCATCTAGGAGTACATATTTATATTATGTGCCAAAGATGTCAAGAAGTTTCAGGAAATTATCCCAGTACTATAAATTTTTACGAAGGTATAAATTTTATTTCGGGTCATATAGACCCGAATAGAGCAGCAGGATCAAGTCAAGTAGTTCTTATTATAAATCAAAATCGGCGAATACGAGAAGTTCGGGAAATTAGAAAATGAAGAATTATTCATAAGAAGACCAGGTAGAAAGAACGAAATCGAGGCGTTTTTGTGTACGGAGCAAAGTTTTGGAAACGAAGGAGCACAGCTGCAAATCCTTGAAAAAAATGTGTTGGATGCTGTAAAATTCTGTTTTGAAACATGAACAATTGTATGTGGGCTTCTCATGAATTAAATCTGTTGACTCAGTATCTTTTATAGCTATAGGTATATAAATAATCATTTATATGTAGCAAGAAACCTACAATGATTGACTACAGATTAATATATATAATTCTGATTTTTGCAATTTTGGAATTGTATATTTTTTCTTTCTAATAGTTACATATACATTTCTCTGCTATCAGAAAATTTAATATTAGATACTGAAGATTTAATTTTAGTAAATGATGAAAAATTATTTTTGGTAGTTCAGGCAATTTGAAAAATGTAATTTTTCTTTTATTCCTGAATGCATTTATCATTTAATTTTATTAGCAGAAGGGCATAATTGCATAGAGAGCTAGAGAAGCAACCTGAGATCCCAAATAGTGATTCCAAAAGAATCACAGCGTGTTAGCGAGTGCAGGTAGCGCAACCCCCTAGTAATAAATAAACTAGAAACAAATAATTACTAAATTGCTTAAGAAATACAAAATAGCAGTCGGACAAGAAAGAATCAGAAATTAAACAACTGATAATATGGCACAAATTCTTCGTAAAAGCTTATTCATATAGCATTCATTTTTGTAAAGATTATTCATCTACAACATTATTATTTTTTGATGATGAATTTTTTTTTATTTTATTTTGATATTCTCAATCATCGACCCAGGTCTTTTTTTAAGATCCATGAAAGAAAATCAAAAACTCTTTGTGGAAAAACAAAATCATAATTACTGGCATTACAGAGAAAGTATTTCAGACATTAACGAAATAAAATCTAAAAAAAATAGGCAGAGATCTTTTATCACATATCGAAATAATTAAATTTTGATTAGTTATTAATAGGACATCGTAATCATTGGTCATACAATATCCCAAACATATGATGAAGAATCTAAAATTCATTAAATTTCTTTTGAATGTGATATTTAGAAATCTTTTAGACTTAAGAATAAAAAGTTAGAATTTATCATTTTTAATCATTTTGGGGGGCAGCCTGATCAAAATGATCTATCAGCTTATTCCCTAAGTTTACAAAATGTTCTCGGGTGCAACAGAGGCTAAAAAGACTTGGTTTCAAACTTTATATATGATATCTCTATCGAATATAAATTTGGATGTGATTATAGCGCATTTTAATATACGTGCAGAAGACAAACTGCCTGTGAAGTTTTTTATTTTGACATCGAGGTTCAGTAATACTAATTTTTATAGTCTATCTGGAGGACTTGTAAGCCAATATATACACGCTAGGGACCTACGTTTTCTTAAATGCAAGAGGCCCATTTCCCAACTGGCAAGCTAGTAAGTAACCTGGCAATCTGTCCCGACTGCAGACCAAAGAAACATCAAAGCAATCGCACCATTCAACTTCTGCTGTAGCAGAAGAAGCTAACTTTGCATAATTTGTCATAAATAAATAAAATACATAAATCTGCACTCCTCTCTACAGTTTTAGTTGGGTTTCTTTTTCATTTAGAAAAAACAATTTCATTCAAAGAAAATCCAGTTTGAATAGTGAATAACAATCTCATTTTAACAAACTAGTACTTTGTTCTGATGGCACCTCATAAGACTTGCATCGAGCAGCAATATTCGCCTTGCCCTCCGTTGCTGATGTGATATTTGCAGCCAGTACTAAAATCTGTAATGGAAATCATTTTTAGATTTAAGAATTTTAGAAATTTATTTCATTTTTAGAAATTTCAGATTTGTCAATTATTCTAAATTTTACAGATTTCGTGTCATCAAATACTCTTAATGTTGCAAAATTAAATATACCTAAACATTTGAACTTAGCAGATCCTAATTATATAAACAAAAGAAAATTTACATGCTAATAAAGTCTAAGCTATTTTCAAAATAATTGAGGGAATACCATTTGACTCGTCTTCAAATTTGCTGTTTCAAAATTTAGTTTTTGGCTTTATAACAACTTTAGCAATCACATCGGATACTCCCGTATAATTTTGTGGATTGATTTGCCAAAGAAAAGGCACTAAATATGATTTGAAAAAATTTAGAAAAACAGAGGATATGTCCGCTGAACATCCATCAAACAAGGAAGCAAAAATAAGTGAAACCCATTTTCAAAAAACTTATTCTTTGAGAGTGAAAGGATCAATTCATTCTACAAATACCAGTGACAGAAAAAGTCATGAGGATTAAAAGACGTACTACAAGATAAATATTTCTGCTTGACAATTTTTCTGTATTGAATAAATTTGTGTTCTTAAATAAATGTTTTCGTCTAAATATGGAATTAGTCCCTTTACATTTCAAAATACACTCGGTCCCCAAAATATAGACACATATCAAAAATGACAGCCCAAACTAAATTACATTTCAGAAATAATTGAGATATATTTTTATTGATTTATTCCGTTATATTGCACAAAATATTATAAAATAAGTAAAAACTGTGTAAAACCTTTTTTAATTAAAAATCGAACTTCCCATACATATCGACATCGTCTGGCTTTTCTAAGAAATATTATTAGTTAAATATTTTTCAGCAGATGATTATTTATTTACTGTTCTTCAAAATATTTATTGTCTGCTTTTCTTATTTTTATTGGTTTGCAATAATTTTTCAGCCTATTTTCGACTAAAAAATTGATGCTTCTATAAATTCGACAAAATGACTTGAGGTAAAGAGATTTCTAAAGAGGAGGTCATCAAAGTTTTGGATTTAAAACTTAAGGGTAATCACCCAATGTTTCAGTATTTTAAATAATGGCGATAAGCCTTATAGTAAAAAAAGATCTGGTCGACAAAGAATGCATCTATTAGCGGCAACAGAGTTATTCTGAGCATGGCATCAAGAAAAAATCTGGCATTGCGACAAACTGCATTCAAATTTGGAATGACAAAAAATACCATTCAGGAGAATACTGGAATATAAACAAAGAATTTTCAAGAAAATGTTAGATGAAATTATAAAGGTTTGGAAGTACACCTCAAAACAGGACTTTTAAATTGGATCTTATGGTGATAAATGGATTTCAACAATATTTAGTGACGAGAAAAGTGAAACTTGGATTGACTAGATGGATATAACTTCTACTGGCATGATTTAAGAAGCGAACGAAGAACTAGTAGACAGCAAGGTGAAAGATCAGTAATGAATTTGAGTGATTTTAGATTTAAAGGGCAAACACTTTTGACAATTTCTAGCAAGGAAATGAACTTCCAGGACTATCAGTAATTGTTTTCATTCAACTTCCCATCTTATTTAACGAATCTTTGTAACTGGAATTATATGTATAAGAGCAGCATTTAGATAAATAAAAGTTTTCTCGGACACGCTGTAGTATATCTTTTCTTTTATCTATTACAAACTTTATTGTTTTAATATATATTTCTTGTTTCACAAATCAAAAAGTATTGATTTCAACTCCAATTAATTAATTATACCTTTACAGTCATTTCGACGTTCGTTGAATATGCAGCTATTAATAAAGTGTTGTAAGAAAAAATAACAAGCTTATCTTCAGCTTTTAAAAAACGCCTATCAGTTTCCTCCATCTTGCTGCATAAAATAAATTATGACGAAGAAAACCAATTATTGTTCAATATAATTATATAATTCCTTATCTGCCTGTATTATTGCAATACTTGCTCGAGTCAACATGTACATACTATTTTATGCTTCATATCTATTAATTTATATTACTTTCATAAGCTCTTGATTTTTCTAACTTTAGAACCCTGTTCACGTGATCGCAGTGTTTATCCGGCAATTATCTGCAATTAGTATATTTTCCTCTTGGTCGTTTATATTCATTTCATTTGGTAAAAAATGCAAATCTCTAGAGAAAAAAGACATGTATAAGATAAATTGTCCCAAATGGAGGAGAGAATAAATATCTTAATTGAAACTCTTAATTACCAGTTGAAAAATCATTTTATTTTTGTTAATTGAAGAATTTGGCTATATTTATGCCATTTCTTTGTTAATGTTTATTCTTAATTACTTTCTTAGGAAAATAGCTTTTGTATTATTATATGAAAATAGACATAAACAATTTATGTCTATTTTCATATATTTCATTTATCATATATTTAAGTATAGATTTCTGAATATACTCTTTTTTTAAACAAAAGAATATTTGCTGTATCTGCCAGAATATATTTGTTTTAGTGCTCATTAAACATAAAATAGAAAATATTAAATTACAATTAAAATTGAAAAAATATATATATCTTAAAGTCTAATAACTTTTTTATTTACTAGAAATCATTTTCATTTTTAAGAAATCTAAATGTTTAATAAAATAATGTCTAGTGTTACAGAATATCCAAGAATTGATTGATTTTGGGAAAAAATTTGTTTTGTTTTTGAAAAAATCAAATGTCATTTCTGTATGATAGTGAGCTATAATGACAGAAAAATCTATTGAAATATGCTCAGAATTCGCTTCAATTGCAAGAAATGGCTTTCTTTATGCAGTTCTTGAATTACACTGGGAAAGAAGACTTGACCCTAAATGATATTCTTAAATCGTGAGTCAGTTGAAGAATTTTTTAGTGGCATCCCTATTTTTTCTTTGGTCATATAGTGCACTAGATTTCCATTTCAATCTAAAACGCCATTGTAGTGATGTATAGGTGAATATGTTTTTGGGTTTCCAGCATACATTTTCCACTTATTATTCTTTTACCTTTATAAAGTTTATTCTTGAAAATAGAATGAATTCAAATATTTCCAACATATTATAACTTGATAACCATGCCTTGACATTTGGTGTGCAATAGCTTAATTCTAAATGGTTTAATTTTCAGATCATATACTAAAGTAGAAGAAAGAAATGCTAAACACTGGTATTAAAGAATGTTAACTGCTTCATAATAAAATCTATGAATTTATTTTTTAAGAATGAAGGTGATGATACCATATTTGTTGAATTTTATGAATGAATATAGTTTTTAGCAGATAAAAAGACTTTCAAATTATAAAAATAATAAATATTAATCATCATATATAATTATTTAATTTCATGACTCAATTGATTTGATCCACGAAAAGACAAGTAAATCTTTGTAATTGAAAAAATAATTTAGAATTGAAATAGTCATGTGCCATATATATTTGAGATTCATTTACCTTCTGACTTCAAAAACGACTCAAATGGCCCATCATACAAACTGTCATCCCGGACCGGCTGCCGAAATGTCTTATGCTCATTTCCTTCCCCTTTTTAAGAAGGTAAGTAAACAGTGGAAAACAATGTCATCTTTTGAAGAATGGTTATTTCTCCTACTCTTTTTGATGTAAGTGTTCCAGGGCAGAGCTCAATCTAAATTAAGTTTGCTGCTGCTAAACGTTCTTACAGAAATATGTGGATTATCGGAAAAATGTTAGCTCAAAAAGAAATTTATAAAATATTTTTGAGGATGCAGTCGAATCTCATGTAGATTTAAACAATGAAGATGAAGAATTCGAACTTTTTCCAAGCCATAAATTTGTCTTCTGTGTGAGAAATTATATTAACAAAAAACAAAATAATAGAAAATATGCACAAAAAAATTAATGCTTTTTATCCCCTTTGCTTTTTGAGGAAGATGTTTTTTTTTTAACAATATAAAGTATTTTCCGTGATCAATCTTTAACCTACCAACTCTTAAAACAGTTCTAATTATGAATATAATGATTTAAATATTCATTCTTTAAAATTGTCTTAATGATCACTTTAAGATACAGAGTTCAATTACTACAATTATTAAAATTCGGCATTCTTTTTTCTTTTTTTTTTTGTATCATTTGTAATTTGTGTTTAACAACAATTATGGACTTGTAAAAGGCATATGAAAGAGAAAGGAGATTGATTATTTTTAACAGTATGCCTACAATATTTGTTAATAGTAAACGTCAGCTAACAGAATTCTTGTTCAAGTAAATATGCTCTATCCTTTATTGACTCTTGAGCTGTTTAGTCATTTAAAATTCTGAAATTTTTTCTAAATTTTTTGGAAATATATACCTATTTTTATGTAATTACATATATCTAATGAGTTCTTTAAATCTGGTACTTTTTCTGGTATTCTTTTTCAGATACTAATAATTAAATCTGAACTATTGCTCGGGCTGCGGGGGCCTGGTGGTAAGGTCTCGGCTTCGGAACTAGAGAACTTCAGATTCGAGACACTGATTCCACCGAAGAACCGTCGTGTAAGCGGGTCTGGTGCACATTAAATCCGTCTGGATCAAACGTCCTCACGCTGATATGATGCGGAAACTTGGAGAGGGAGGTACCAGCTCAGGTGTCGTTCTCGTCATTTGAACGCGCTTCAAAATGACGAGTTCCGACCCAAAATAGCCCTGCTGTTGCTTTAAAAAACGGGACGTTCATACAACTAAATTAAA
>JAPMOR010113017.1:837940-889985 GCA_026543865.1 Argiope aurantia | reverse complement strand
ATTTTTATAACTATGATATATTAAGTATTCAATGTGAGTTATATATACTAATAAACTTTTAAAATATAACAATAAGAATTCTTAAATGATTAAATTTCATGACGTAACAATAATTTTAGAATAGCATGTGCATGCTCATAAAAATGTCCGCATCCAATTTGTCTTTTGATGAACAATAAGTTATAATCATACACAATGGTAAAAAATGAAATTTCTCGAAAATCGTTTAGTGAAATTTGGAAGTGTTACACACTGTTATGGTCGATTAAAAATGGATGCATAATAGTAGAAAATACGTATGACGTTATAGTTATTAAGGCAACCGCTCTCAACGGATTACAGCATTCGAATGTACAAGATCATAATTGTTATAGGTGGCGCTCTTGTATGCCATGACGTAATACACACGACTCTTCTATAATCAACAAAGGTTTGGATGTTCGAAACATAACGATACAAGAATCTCTCGCTACGTAAATGAACGCTTAATTAATAGTAGGGGAGAGAAATTCTTATTTTTTGCCATTTTTGCTATCGTTTTTTAAATATACACGATGGTCAAAATTAAAATACCCCTACTCTGAGCTCTCTATACAGCGAACTACTCAATGCAAAGGCCCTAAAATTGTTGAATATACTATTCAAGACATGGAGAAGCGAATAACGTGGAGAAAAAAAAATTAGTTCCAGAAATACCGATAGATGGCGCTGTACAACAAAAATATGCTAAAAAGACTCAAAATACTCATTTGCAACACATTTTTTTCGAACGACCTTTGACCTTTTTTAGAACGATAAGGTCTTTCGAACCCGAAGGACCTTATCGATGCAAGGGAAACTGTTCACCCTCAGTATGGTTCCATTCTTCAAGATGTAAAATCTACATTCTGTGGATAGCTTGTTCAACTGCAGATCGTTATGGGTCGATTAAGATGCTTCTCACATGCAGAATGATGCTGCCTTTCAAATCTGCCAAGGTTACCAGCCGTCCTCAATAAATAAGATTTTTTAATTACTCCCAAAGGCAAAATTCAGAAGGATTAAGATGTATAGAACGAAATGGTTAGGTTGCCGGAAACACAAGACTAATTACTCTATCATTTGTAAAATGTTGCCGAAGAAACTGCTGTACACAGAGTCCTATGTGTGGAAGCGTTTTATCTTGCATAGAAGTAATTGAATCAAGACATTGGCGCTGTTACATACAACAAAATTTTCGAGCATATTTTGGTACCTCCTGGTCCTTTGTTTAAATTCTGAAGACGACGGAACTCTCGAAGTGCAGCTGCAGCATTTCCTTTCTTTACATAAAACAACTTCACAAACAAAGCGCAAAACTATGGCTGATAAGAATGACATTTTATCTTATAGCTTTATCCATTTTATGCCTAGAACAGTGGCATCAAAACAAAGGTTTATGCAAATTTTTATGCTTACAGTGTGAAATTGCAGTTAGAATGACAGTTCCGGTTTCTCCACTTTTTGATTTTTTTTTATATCAGCAATAGAAATTAGAATGGCCTATACGCATGTTTTTTTTGTTTTTTTGTTTTTTTTTAGATTGTGACTTTTTAACATATTTTCTGTTGTACAGAGCCATCTATCGGTGTTTCTTGAAATAGGTTTTTTTTCTCGTAATCCGTGTCCTCATGTCTTGAATAGAATCTTCAACAATTTTGGAACCTTTACACTGACTAGTTTGCTGCATAGAGAGCTCAGAGTAGGGGTGTCTTAATTTTGACCACTTTGTATATTACCATTTTGATATGAGCATGTTTTATTGATATGGTTCGCTCAACTTAGTGGACCAAAATCTCATGAATAGAAATAAAATCTTCCGTATGACATTCTATTAGTATATTTAGTTATAATAAACTAGTGTTGTAAGATTAACAAGTTATTTTATTTACTGGACATAATTAAATATAAAATAAACCTATTCATTAGAGTTTATAGGGAAATCTCAATCAAAGTACATTCCACGCATACAACAAACATCCACTTATGCATCATCTGGTTTTCTTTCCTCCAATGTAGCATTGACAAAAATTTATTAAATCTAATAAATTATTGATAGTAATTTATTACTCATTTTTCATGTTATCTCATCAATCACGCTCATATTTCAAAAAAATATTTCACTTTGTATGATAATTAAATTGTTTGCTATAGTAATTGATTTTAATAAAATGAAACTGAATAGAAACAAAGAAGTTGAGCTTACTATAATTAAATAGTTTTAATTGTTATGTGAAAGGCCGTTAAGATGTAATTAAGAAACGAGGACACAGCTAATTGACTTTTTTTAAATCGAAATCCATGATTTTAAAAAGTCTATGATTTTCAACCTAAGTGATTTTAATATTTAACAGATAAATTCTAGAGAAGAAATCAACCACGAATTTATCATTTTATTCAATATTAGTTTGAATTATATCAGTCGAATAAAAGAGAATTTGATATTTTATCCAATCAGAACATGAAACTTATCTTGCATTGATTTGAAAAAGAATATATATCAGAGAAATCTGATGGGGTTTTTTAAAATTCTGTACTGAAAACAAATTTAATGAAAAAAGAAAAAAAATGAGCATATTTTATTTTTTAAAAAAAGAATGTGCTTTATGCAGAAATGATTGTAAGAATTCAAGAAGGAAATTCCTCTCGTATGGACCAACGATAATTTTTCTCAGGAGATGAAACTAGTCTAAGCTGCATTCGAAAGAGGCGATTAGACTTTCAGCATGCATATTCAGGCCGTTTTGTGACTAAAATATTCTTCTGCGTATTTAAACACCTTGCGAAGTGGGAAAAAAAAAATCTGAAATGCATGGTTTCGGGCTGATGTGCAATTTGATCGGCATTCATGGAATTGAAGAATGGTAAATACTTAATAATTCTCTGGTAGATTGAAGTGCAATTTGTCTTTGACTTTTTACAGTAGATGATTATCGAAATATCTTTTTTGAGACACAGAAGCTATTTAGAGTAAATGGGAAAGAGTTTTATAGACTTTATCCCTTTCTTGGATTTGAAATGATAGTATGACAAGAAAAATAGGTCTGTAATTTATGTGAGGATTTAATTATGTTGTGGAGTAATCAATCATTAAATAGTGCCTTTTTTTCTAAATTAATAAATTCAGTTACACGAACGTTCATAATTAATCCAGTATGTCCCTCTTTTTCTCAGAGACTGTGGGAATATCTATTTAAGCTTCTAGTCGGAAGAACGAATTGATTTAAAGTGAATACTTTGAAAAAGGAAGAAACTGCTGTTTATTGTCTCAAAATGTTTTTCGATGACACTTTTCTTCAAATTCTCAAAAATACTTCTTTTTTTTACTGCATTACAACAACAATATCTTCTATTTGATGAAATATCGCATATAAACTATCATAACTACTTAATACCCCCAATCTGAAATAATTTATAACCCTTGTATCCCTAATTTTCTCGGGAAATAGACTGTATAAAAAAAGAAATGATTGGATTTTATGAGACAAGAGAATGAAATAACTCGCTCTTAGAAACACACTTTAAAATGAGTTAGGACTAGTAGTTCTTTTAGTAGTAGAAAATACAGTTCTCACTTCAAGTTCAATTCCCTATTCAAATAATTTTTCCCTAACGTTTAAGCTATCTGAAGAATTCTACTGCAGCGATAGGATCTGGCTGAATAGCTTTCATCCGACTCTCAGAAATCGCATACTAATGTTACATTACACCATCTACAGACCCGTTTTCAGAGCTAAAAGGCTCTTTTCCGGTTTGGGTGGATGTAGGTGAATTTTATTTTTTAAAAAGAAAAGACAAATAATAAAGAAAATTTTCAAAATGAAAGATACATACACAAAGCACATAAAAAAAATTTTTAATGATAATACAAATAATAAAGAAAAAGTACAAAATGAAAGATACATACATAAAACTCATAAAAAAATTTTTTTTAATAAAAATACCAATAAAAAAGAAAAATGAAAAATACATACATAAAAGACATAATTTTTTTAATGAAAAGACAAATAATAAAGAAAAAGTACCAAATGTAAACAAATAATAAACAAATTTTGTTGTTGTTGTCGTGTCTATGCATACAGTGCTAGTGCAGAAGATTAGAGTCCTCCAAAAGCCTTGGTAACAAGATCTGCAAGTTCTGGAGCCCGATGGCTTTGGAGAATTTCGATTGGGGGGTGCTCCAAGTTGAAAGAGGGAACTGGTAATGGCCTGGTAGTCAAAAACATGATCTGGAGTTAGTTGCGAATGGGGACAGTACTTGCAGATGGGATAGGATTTTATATTGGTTCGTGAGATCTTTATGCCTTTGAAATGTCCAATACGTAGCCTAGCTATTGTACAGGAAAGGTTTCTTGGGCAGTTTAGATCGGGGATTGTTGCCTTGCTAAGATGCTGGTTATAGATCCTTCGCCTGGCGGCAGCATTCGTATCTGCACAGGTGACTATTTATTGCACTATTCATAGAAGAGGGGTGCCATTGCCTCCGGAAATGTTGGGCTTCTGCCTGTTGGTCCGCGTGGGCTATTTTATTTCACTCCTACCACCCAATGGTAAACCAAAGGAGGCATTCCCCTATCCGCCGCCTGGGGACGGACTCTCTAGGGGTTACAGGCTCCTCCGAGAGAATAAACAAATAATAAAGAAAAGTACATACACAAAATACATTAAAAAATTTTAATGAAAAGACAAATAACAAAGAAAAAGTACAAAATTAAAGATACATACACAAAACACATAAGAAAAATTTTTAATGAAAGACAAATAATAAAGAAAAAGAACAAAATGAAAGATATATGCACAAGCACATAAAAAAAATAAACGTCACAGAAAGCAAAACAACAATGAAAAAAATAAGTAAAAATGTATCAAAGATAATTAAATAATATAAAAATATGAGAGACTTTTTGGCTGCTCAATGTGAATATCAGTTAACAGGAAGTGTACTCATTGGTGTTTATCTAAAAGAGGATCGGTTTCTTCATACATAAAGCCCTTTAAAAGTCGGATACCTGATAAATTAGTATTAGACATGAAAACAAAATTTTATTTAATAAAATTGGCGTTCTTCACATGCATCACATTCAATTGACTATCGTTTCCATTATGGATCTCACAACATAATTCATTAAAATATACATATTTGCAAAAAACTCAATTTTTGATTCGAGATAAATTTCTTTCTCCATCATCAAATCAAAATCAAAATCTTCAGATTCCTATCACAGTACCAAGCAATTTTCCTCAACATCTGTTTTCTTCTATAAATGACTTTAAAAACATCAAATAATTATTTTCGTTCTTGGTAATTAATATGCATGCAGATCATATGGTAAATTCTTTAAAAAATATCTCCATTTAATTTAACATTTAATAATGAATATTATTGAGGATACAAAATTCAGCCACGTTCCTAGATTTATCATCATTTTCTATCATATTGTTACGTATTTTCTGCCGGGGTTCATTTGGATAGTGGAAGTGGTATGGTGTAAAAAAAAAAACGCTCAATCAGTAGGCAGAAGTAGAATAAAAACAACGACGTTTATTTACACGAAGACACACAGGACAGCACAAAAGCGACAACTATATACAGCACAGAAGACGATTATCTTCTCCCGAGACGTGTAGCATACAACAGCACACACAGCAGCATACAATCAGAATCTACTGCAGACAGTAGCGCACAGCTCAGTTCAGCACTAGCTTGACTCCGTCGCTTCCGACTACTCTGTCTTCTACTTCTCCGACTCTGGCTCGGATTACTGACTTCCACCTTCTCCGACTCGGACTCCGCTGCTCTCGAACTCGGACTGACTTCGCTCCGTCGATTCCGCTTACTCTTCTTCGACCACTCCGTCCACTCTGACTACTGACTTGGACACCTCTGACTGGCAGCTGCAGCCTCTTTTATAGGTCTCAGGAGGCGGGGCTAGAAGCCTCTCAACCAATCAGGAACGTTCGAGGCGTATCTCGGTTCCTACTGGACGGATTGGGAAAATTCTCGAAGTTTCGGGTATAATCTATTTTGGCGCCAAAGTCGCCAAATTTGTCGCCAAGTTGCCAAATGGTCACCAAGTTTGTCGCCAAGCTCCGGGACCCCCGACACGAAGCCCAGACTCTGTCCCATTCAGATGAATGTAAAACTTTCTTTCCGTTGATGAAACAAACTATGCTGGGAAGCCGAATTGCAGGTTTGTAACAATATAATAAATTATTCAGGAAAAATATGGGTTTTTAAGACTAGGAATGCCTGTTCCTATCTATCGTACAATGAAAATTGTTAGGGATAATTGAGAACATTTTCCTGTTCCTGAGAACAAAGTCCCAAAATGAAAATTACTCATAACCATTATATTCCACAGACTCAAAAAATATGTAACTTTTCAACTTACCTTGCAAATAACTGATACAGGGAATGAATAAGGACACTTAAGAAAGTTTATGTTTCACTTTTTTTTTAGCATGGCGGCAACTGAAGTAAACAAGCATTAGAAAATAACACTGAACAAAGTAGGAAAGTGTTGTTCAGCTTCATCTGGAATGCCTTAAAAAAGGCACATACTTTAAGATCTTCAAGGCTTTACCGGTACGTAGTAAAGTCACCTTCCAAATTATTCATTGTTCTCAATTACCCTTCCTGATCGTATACTTTCTTTAGCTGAAATAAAGGAATCTTGAAATAGACGCATGGCTTTAACCGTAGATTGCGAATTTGAAATGTAGTAATTTTTTTAATTATTTCTTTTTGATTCTTACATTACGATAGATTATACAAACTTTTAGGATTTCTTCTACTAAAATTCACCAAAATAATTTAAATATATCTGGAAAAATCTTTAAAAAATTTATGAATATTATATAAAATACACTATATTTTCGTTCAGAAATTTTTTATTGAATTCTGTGTTATAAGTTTCCTTTTAAGAATGAGACTTTAAGCAAAATTATCTAAGGTGTTAATTGTCACTCTAATTGCCACCCAATAGATGATTTCTATATAGTTAAAGATATGTATGTATTACCAATTTGAAAAATGCTTTAAATGGAATATAGTTTTATGAAATAATATTTAACTCTGATTGAAATAATATTTTATGTTGTTTGAGTCAATTAATGTAATTCTGAAAAAAATTTCAAATTCAATATATTTATACAGTCTTCTGGTCCTATTATATTTAAACAAAAATTCTCTTGATTTATGTTAAAAGTGACTAAATAATAAATTTTTAAATTAAAAAGAGGTCACATACAAATTTATTTCAGTGAACAATGATAAAATACTGAAAAAAAATACTTCAAAGAAATAAAAAGATGCCACTGTAATATTTTTATCGGTTTCAGTATTAGATAGAAAGTAATAAAGAATATTCAGCTTAAAGGCAGGACATAAGCATAAATTATATAATAAACAACGTGATGAAAAAAACTAAATAATTTCATTGCAAAAGGGAATATTATTTTAAATGCAATTATAATAATCGATTTCATTAAGTTGAAATAAAAATCACTTTTCCTTAATTTCATGAAAGGACTCTTTTTGCCTGAAATACAAAAATGCATTAGAAAAAAAAATCTTACGCATTATGCAAGATAGTTGATGCAACAAATTTTCATGACACTATAATCAACTTTGCCATGGTTTCTCTTCCGCAAACTTTGTATATTACGTAACTCCAAATGAAGTAACCAAATGGATTTAAATCTGACGATTGCTGAGGCAGTCACCATGACCTTTATATCCAAAGATGTAATAACCATACAGTATTAGTTGAAAATATTTGTCAGGTAGTGTCCCATTTTGCTGAAACCGCAATTTTGTCCAAATAAAATAACCGTATATGAAACAATTATTAATGCATCATCTCTAATTCACTATTTGGTCATATGCAACTAGAACATTCTAGTTACCAAAAGTGATGTTCATAAATTTCAAAATAAGAAGATTTTTTCAGTATATTTTGTATTGGATTATTTATTCTTATATTAAATTTTCAGCATTTGAATTGAATATATTTAGTTGAAATGCAATTTCATATCTGGAATGCGACAAATACGGTTGATACAATACGCTTTACTTGAAATTCTAAAGCTTCCCATTAATATTATTACACCCCTGTTTATGTGGCTTAGTTCTGTGGAAACGGAATGACTGTAATTGAAAATATATATTATTGCACATATTTAGATTTCATTTTAAGTATACTGAATTCTAAAAAGACGTATTTTTGTTTTTTGTTTTTATTTATTTCTCAAAAGAAGAATTGGACAAAATGTTATTATTAAGTCACAATAAGGTACAACAGTTTTATTATCTTGCAGTGCAGCCTTCATGTTGCCATTCCATTGAATGCAAAATGAGGTTATAAATTTGATATAATTAAATATTTAGAAATTTTATCGATTATTGCTAAATTTTTCAATCAAATTCATCAATTTTTTTTAAAAAAATATTTATGATGAAATGACAAGTATATTTACCTCTAGAGATGTTTTCATCTTTCGTACTCAATGTTAAATATGGCTTTTCATGTTTTCTTATTTTACGAAATCAGCTTAATATAATTCATTCCCAAAGCTATCTTCGTTAAAAGATTACATAAAATATTCAAAAATAAGACTGTTTTAGGCATATAATTTAACATCTGATATCTTAATAAACTCTTCATGCCAGATAACTGAAAGAAATCGATTTCTAACAATATGCTAATGTATAATTGAAATTATATAAGAAATACTAATAGTGTCTTTAAGGCCGCGGAATTCAGCTGTTAAAATCGTCTGAAAAGTGATATTCAAAGGTTCATAATTTTCTCGGTTTTAAGGATAAAGGAGTTAAATTTAAAAGAATATATATTAGCTTAAATAATACTTAGTTAAATATGACTCATTGGACCTGAGAAATTTATAAAAATTTAGATATCGGTATTTTTTAACGCAAACTTTAAAATGTAACAGTTTAGAAATTAGAAACTGAGACATGATTGGAATGGATTGTAGCGTTTCTCTTCTTATTTTAATCTTCTTTGTAACTTCATTCAAATCTCTCTTCTTTTTTTTTCTTTTCTTTTTTTTATCTTTTAGTGCAGGTTATTTTCACCTGTTTCTCAGAAACGCAAGATTCATATCAAGCGTAATGAAAATGTTAGTGTTGATGAGATATTGATCATTTAAAGAATAACTCATTCAACTTCAATTTAAAATGTTTAATTGAAAAATAAGTAAAATTCATGCAAATTCAAAAATTTAGTTACTTTTCTCTCGAAACAAAATGATGATGTACTAGAAATTAGTGTAAAAAGACTCTTTTGTTAGGATAAGAGTAAGATAAAGTAATGATTTCTTTAAGTTCATCTATTTCTCTATACTAATATCGCAACAAGGGTTCTTAAATTGCCTAGATTATAAATATTCTGAATTCTAAATAAGATAAATCTGAATGAGAATCTCCAGTGCTAATTTATGTATTCGTAGCGAATAAGCAAAATAAATGAGGAGATTTAAATTCGAAGCAAAATAAATAGAAGATTTAGGAGTGTATTACGCAAACACGCGAAACACAGAGTGGCTTTTCAGTCAATTTATGGAATCGCGAAGTCGATCATAATGACATCGATATCTTTATTCCTGTTAGCAGCAGTCTTAATAAGTAGTTCTCCCTCGGCAAGATATTTCCTTTTTTTTTATTAATCTTGGATAAATATGAATTTCATCACATATCTGGCTTTGTCCTTTGAAATAAATTCGTGCATTTGATTGGGTTTTATTACTTAACATTTTACTTGACTAATAGAAGGCTTTCATGCAAAATCATTATTGTTCTAAAAATAGCGTTTTATTTTGTTCAATAGTCTTAATTTCAGAATAGTTCATTAAATTACTTTAATTAAAAATTAATGTCAACTAAAATACTAATTATTTTTAACAAAGGGGTAAGTTTTTATTTGATAAGTTTAACTAAATTATTACCCCGTTTTAGAGAAAAAAATAAGCCGAAGATACCCCGAAGCCGATCAGTTTTAAATTAATCTCAGAAGATGGCATAAGAATATATAAGTAACATATGCTAAGATAAGTCATGCGTAACTCATAAGGGGCTGTCTTAAATTGAATAGGCAAATAGATGTTAAAAGATTGGTTTCCAGATTTTAATCTGAACATCATTTTTCTCATATAAATTATATACATAATTAATTTCGGGATTTTTTGGGAAGCTAATTAAAGCAGTTTACTTTAGGTGTGAAGATTTCTGCACTGATATATGAATGAATATTAATAAAAAAGTTTTGCTTGATTTTTAACCATCTTTCTTTCTTTTCTTTTTCCTCCTTTCCTTTCTTTCTTTCTAAAAATTAAGTAAGAAAGTAAAAAATTTCGAATAATTTCCGATAATAAAAAAGCTGTAATAGTAAAGTTAATACTCTCTGCTTACGTACTGGAATCGATAATACCTCGATCTTTCTGATGCTGTTGGGTGAATGTCAATGCCACGCATTTTTCTCCGCGTATAAAAGCGATAGACCTTATGAACAATATAACTTTTAAGCTGGGAATGTAGTTTTATCTTTATTCATTTTGTTACAATAAGTAAGGATATTGTCCTCTAAGATGGTCAGCCGATACAGCAGCGTTGAAAATACACACAAAAAAAATGACTTATCAACAGTGATTCTAAAAGAATTCAACACAGAATTCTAGTTAATATAACTAGCTAAATTAGTGTATGCAAATTATTTTATAGTTAAAAATTACATGCATCAACATTTAACGGAAGTCGTATTGGCTTGGGTGACCTACCTGTATTATTATTTATTATTTAATTAATGAATATAACTCTAATGCAACTTATATTTTAAAGAACACCGGGAAAAAAGAATTAGATAAAAGAATGCTAGCTTTCGAAAAAAAAAACTTGCTTTTTAAACTATCCTTATTTATTTCCAACAGTTAAATTTCATAAAAATCCATTAAATTTAGATTCGTGACTTGTAGTTCTGAGGCGGCGGCAGATACTTATCGACGGGGAGGCAAGACAAATCTGACGGGGGGGGGCAAGCACAATATCTCTAATTTGGCTTCAAAATAACTCATAATAATGAATTTTACATTTAATTAAATAAAATCGAGTATTATTTAGCTTTTTTTAAATTCAGATACTGACCCTTTTTTACATTATTAAAAATTTGCAAAGATATTTTTAAAAAAATGTTCTCAAGTGTTTTTATTTATTTATTATTATTATTATTATTTTACTGACATTCTAAAGATCACTAATATTTGGGTCTATTTTTTTATGGGACTCTTGAATTTTAATTGCAATGAGATCTAATTTTAGAAAAAATATGGTTATATTTCATTCTAGATTGTGGTATATAAATAGAAACGCAGATTGCGGCAGAATGGCGTGTCATTCTAAATGAACAAATGCATGCTCTTATTGTGGAATCTATATAAAATGAATGTTGAAAGAATTTTTTTTATAAAAGAAAGTTTTCAGAAATCCGAAATAATAAATAAAAATATACGATGTTTTCAACGAAAATCGATTTTTCAGCATAGTCCCCCTACCTAAAATATTTGTTAAATCAGGATTGCAGCAACAAGCAGGAATTCAGATGTGTTCGAATCCGAGGACAATTAATGCAAAAAAAATTGATACAACAAAAGTTTCAATTCAACAAAAAGTTCTGACACCATCAATATAGAATGCGGAAAAGATACAATTATGTTGCTTCTTAAGAAAGCTGGAGAAAATATTTTGTAGATATATGTACAAACTTACTATTTTATACCAGATATGAAAAATATTCTTATGAAAAAATGGACTGCTTAAACATTAGATCCCCCATGTATTTATTTTCCTATATATATTTAGGCTTAAAGAAACCAATCCATTTTATTAAGAAAAAATTAGATCTTGAATATGAATTCACCTATCTTCATTTTTAGGCATGTATTCTTATGGTTAAGCACTTTTTTGAAATTATTGCAAGCTAATATTCCTCCCAAAAAGTGAGTTCTATCCCCTCAGTTGCATGCATTGGTTTTTCTTACCCGCTTCGAATACAATGACGAGTTTGATTCGCTATGGAATTACTAAATTTTTAACTTGAAATCTGGAATTAAGAGAAAGTATTAAATAATTTCGAATGCCAAAATCACTTGAAAACGCATCATTACCTCAAATGCTCTTACATCATTCTAGGGATTAAAATAACAATAATTATCTCAAATAAGATCTGCCATTTAATTAGGAAATGAAATTAATTCGTATGTCAAAGGTTTAATGTGTTATATATAAATTTTCTATGAATAAATATTTTAATCATCTTTTCATCAAGACATCTTTATACAAAGTCTATTTAAAATTTAGAAGCATCTGGAATTATATAGTTTTTGCCGCGATTAACTGAAAGAAGGAAAAAACAAAAAAAACAATAAGTTTCTCGATTACATAGTCATAATATTGAATGCAAAGTTTGAATAATTTAGGTAGTAATTTATATAACAAATGTAGTGCATACATGGTTAAACTCTTTTAGTGTAGCTAAAAAGCTATCATACCACAAATATTTATTTATTGTTATCAATTGTAGTCGGTAATACCTTTTTAGTGTAATAATTGTAGCCTGATAAATTAGATTGCAAATGAAAACACATATTTTACTGTTAAAAAAACAATTTACAATTATACAATTTACTTACTCCAGTGATTTATAATGAAGCCACATAATTTCGCAACAGCAAAGTAACTCATTTAAGCATGCATATGTACAAGAGTATAAAAAAAGATAGTTTGATTAAATTTAGTTTAACCATTAACTAGATTTTAGTCAGACAATTCTCATAGTGAAATGAATAAAAACAATTTACCAATTCGTTATCGAGGAAGTAACTATTAGATGAATAAGACGACGATTAACTTTAGAACTTGAATTTGAATGAGGAATTATGAAAAACAATTCTATCGTCCTATTCATGAATAATGTAAAGACTTCAATTTCTCTAATAATTCCACTGGCAGGTAATCGAAGTGCTCGATGAAAATAAATGGTAAAATCTTAGTCGGAGGACAAAGATTAGTCGGGAAAAATGTGACTGCAAAATATAATATAAATTATATGCCAAATGAATATTATAACATCTAAATCAGATGGCTGAGAATTTGGACTTAACGTCGTCGATATCAAGAGCAATAAATTCTTAGTCGACCGATCAAAATTCTTTGGAAAATGCGGCATGTCATGTCTTATTCATATATCTCCCTGTCGGTTATATTGCCCAAAGTAGTGAAAATTAAAAGCTTGATGAACGACATTTCAATCAAATGTTTGAAAATCTGTGGATATAGTCATCGACAGTCATTATATTCAGTTCACAGTCGGCCCCCTAAAAATTGTCGGCAGAATGCGATATCTCATTCACTTGTCGGATATATTGCCTAAACAAGTGCAAATTATAAATTATACGAACGACATTTTAATCAGATGTCCGAAAATCTGCACTTAACTCCTTCGACACTTATCGCATTGAGTTCATAGTCGGCGGATCAAAAGTTGTCAGCAAAATGAGTCTATCACCTTGTTGATATTTTATTCACTTGTTACCTTGTCGGTTATATTGTCAAAAGCAATACAAATTATAAGCTGAATGAATGACATCTGATTCATATGTCTGAAAATCTGCGAACTTAACGTCTTCGACATCCATTACGTTCAGTACTTAGTTGGCCTATCAAAAATTGTCCGTAAAATAAATCATATTATTGACCTTCCACCCTATCGATTATTTTGCCAAATATAATCAAAAAAACTTTAACCATTACTTGGATATTTTGATTGTTTACAATATATTAACTTCAAGGTGGTTCTTAAATAATCATATTCGATAATACGCAGCTCTCTATAACCATCCTGAAGTGGTGAACACTTTTGCCGACGAAACTTTAAATTTCTCGCCGACGGGGGAGCAAGAGGCTGCCGACAGGGGGGCAATTGCCCCTTTTGCCCCCCTGCTAGCGCCGCCTCTGTGGCAGTTATAATTACTATACGGGAAAACATTTCTTTAAATTCTTAAAAATTATCCTGGAAAAAATCAAAGATGAAGACAACTTTATAATTTCTAGTAACAAAGAAGTACTGGATTTTCTTAAAGATAACAACATTAATAAAATTAATACTTATGATTTCGAGAATTTATACACCAATCTACCTCGTGAAAAATTAATAAAGGTCAGTACTTTTTTATATGACGAATATTTAAATGAAGATGTTATTCCTAAAAATAACTGGCTAGAGTTATGTAATTTTAATATTACTGAAAATTACGTTTTTAATGGAATTAATTTTTATAAACAAGTAAAGGGCATTTCAATGGGAACAGCTTTATCAAGTGCTTTGATTAATATTTTCCTACATTACTATGAGAAAAAAAAATATAATTTAATAAACGGGTGGAGGTATATTTACGACCTACTTTTTATAAACTTAGACAATACTAATATTGTTACTAATTGCTAATCAAAAGATTTAATTCTAACAGAAACAAATAAAAATCAACTTGAGATTACCTTTCTGGATTTAAAAATCGAAATTGCTAATGATAAAACAATAGTTGATATCTACGATAAAAGGGATGAATTCAACTTTAAAATAACAAAACTTTGTAATTATCATTCCAATCTAAACTCTTAAAATTTATAAAAATCTAATTTTCTCACAATTTAGCAGGGTCAAAAGGGTTTGCAATAATAAAAATTCCTATATTGAAGCAACAAAAAGCCTCATTAAAAATATAATTAATAATAAATTTCCAAGAAACTACTGTAATATCAACTTTTTGACTAAACAAGATATGATTTGGGATTAATCCTTTACCTAAAATAAAAAAAAGAACTTTCCTTGCATATTAGATCACTCAATAGATGGCGCTGGGACACTACAATTGTTTTTTTACCTTAAATGCGTTAGCTTGAGGATGTTAAAAAAGCGGGAATCACAATCGATAGCTTAAAATTTCTTTACCTGCTGTGTATTTGTTCTTTCCTTTTTGTTATCATTACTGGTTTGAGTGTTATTATATGGTATTTTTGAAATTATTGTTATTTTTGTTATTGTATTTTTGCTTATTAGTGGATGTATTCTTCTAATTTATTGTTTTGTATTTTCCTTTCTGTTAAAATGGCATATCTCTTGGGCCTAATTTCAGGGTCACGAGGAATCATTATTTGACTTTTTAGTCTGCATTCCTTCACAGAAAAAATCTCTTTTTTTGAATCCCTGCCTGAGGGTGGCCCTTGAAAAAGTCTTCAGGCCGGATTCTTTTTTATTTGGTTTAATTTGAATTTCCTTTTAATTTGATTTTTATTACTTTTGTCTCAATTCATCTGTGTTTTAGATATAGCTGCATTTTCGCTCTCTAATTACTATGATGTTTTTCCTGTTCCATTTTTGATTTTAGTTTGAATAAGAAATAATTTATAGTTGGGATTCCGAAATATATATATATATATATATATATATATACTCGAACCCTTCTGGATTTATTCATCAACCTCTGGCTTTAAACGTTTAAAATATGCGAAAATATTGCTTCCGTATCGGCTATTACCTTCTTCGCTACAATACTAATACCAACTTCAGGTTGTCGGGACACTAAAACTTTAATAGGTTTTCATATTCTTGATAATTATCAACGAAAATAAAAGTGACACTCAACTTCTCTTAAAACATTTCATTAAAATTTGCTAAATAGAAATTTTAAAAAGAGTTTCGGTTGAATGTTCTTGATTTTCATGAATGATTTATAAATATAAATCAATATTAGAAATATTAATGATTAATGTAGAATCATTTTAAATTAGTCAAATTATCGTTCCTCGGTGAAATAAAACGAGGATTATTTTGGGAATGAATGTGAAATACTGAATCGTCAACCCATTCCTCCCTCCACTAACACACCCCATTACATAAGACATTGATATTCACATATATGACGTGTTCTCTCCTATCAGGTCTGGCAAATGAATGTATAAAATAAATTTCATTGTTTACACTTAATTCTTAAAGTGTAACAATTTACTTATATTCTTGTGGATTGCGTTTAACTTATATTCTTTTATTATATGTATTTACATATAATAAAATGTATATGCGTTTTACTTATATTCTTGCGCGAGACTTATTTTCTTTTGAGTGTCATGCAGTTGTTGATGTCTTTTCAATGGCTGTTTTTGTTGGCCTTTGTTCAAAGTATTTTGATTGATTAATGTTTAAGAAGATGCTATCTTTATCATTTGAGCTAAGCATACAATATTTTAGAGCAACTTTATTCTTTTATCAATTTCTGTTCTCCAAATTTTGGAGAAATCTGGTTAAACAGTCCCCGCAACATTATTATTTTTGATACTTTCATATTTATTTTTTACTGCACTCTAATCCGACACTGTTTATTAGACAATATACTTTCTAAAATCAAATAATAAAACAATTCCAGACAATAACAGTGTAAAACTAACATTAATGTAACAGGAAAATTCTTCAAAATATATTCGACGAAATACATTAGACTTTCATGTCACTAAGTATTCGAAGATTAAAAGTGAGTCAAAAAGAAAAAAAAAAGAAGAAGAAGAAGAAAAGAAAACGAAGAACAGATAAGAACAAAAAGGAATAAATAAAAAAAGGAAAAAATAAATTCACTTCCTAAATAAAAGCAACAAAATCGTGTGAAGAATTTTACGGCCACTTTACGATGAAAATCTCTGCTGGTAGTCTATGCCTTCCCTAGTGACAAGTGTGTTTGCGTTCATCCCCACCCGTCTCGAGTTCGCATTTCAATGCACATTAACGATTCTCGACTCCACTTCAAGTGAAAATGATCCAAGATCTGACAGATTCTCTTCAACGACTTTCAAATCCGTCTCATTTGGTTCTAGGTCTCAATGGACTGGAGGATTCTTCCTATGCTCTGAATAAAATATCAATATCGAGTCCATTGCTGGAACCTGCACATGTACACGAAAAGTGTCTTATTTTCTTCTCGGGAATTTCTTCTCAGACGGAGATATAATTTGCTAAATCATACTTAGGAGAAAAACATTTTCTTGGGAAATTATCGCTTTACACTAGTTCTTTTATTAGATAATAAAATTGTAAATCATTTCAATCAATAATTTTGTTTCTGATATACCATCAAATATAATGTTGTCTTAGTTTGATTTTGAAGGTTGAGGAGTCAAGCTTACCAATAAAAGATATAATATATTTTGCTTCCTAATTTAATATATTAAGTTAATTTAGTATATTTTGTTGCGTAAATATCTAGGGGAAAATCGCTCTTTGACTTCATAAAATCCCCGAATTGATATGATAATAAAGAATGGTTGGTGTAATATCAAAGCAAGTAGCAAAACACAAGTCTTTGCTCGAAATTTATTTTTACAATAAAATGTTATTTTTGATTGAGTTGTTTTCGAAAGAGAACATTTATCTAGACAATTTATACGATGACTGCTCTTGGAAAAATTTTTGCAATTGAAATTCTCAGAAGTTTTATCCATTCTTATAGAAACGAACTTTATTCACTTCAAAATAAAAGTTCATGTGGGACATCCATAAATATTTTTGATACTAGAACAGCTCAGCATTTCACATAGTAATTCACAGAATTATCTCAAGCCATTAAAAATACACAACAATAATGTTTTCAAGAAAACGATCAAATATTTTAATAATCCAATGAAGATATAATAATTTAATTTTTCAACCTGAATACAATTTTTTATCAAATGAATTTTCATTTCTTTCTTCATTGAAAAAAATAATTATCTACAAGCGAAATGACTGTTCTTGTAGCAAATTGCGTAGATTGGAAAGAAATCTCCACTATAAGTAGGAGATAACTTCAAACAAAATGAACTTGAATCAACTTCTTGAGAAAATTATAGTTTCTATTAAATAATAAATTCTGTTATTATCTTTTCAAGTTTGCTGATACACTAATTTTTAAAATATTCACGTATTTTTACTATCACGACAAAAATTATTGCAAATATAAATTTTTCCTCATCAAATGGCATTTTATTTTCATTTTTCTATTGCTTAAATATTGAAAAAATAATAATAACAACCGCAATATACTATAATAGAATAACCGCAATAACATACAAATTGAATGCCATGCAACATAGACTGTAGGTGCTGCATACTTATAACTTGCATCTTTAATTTTTGATCCTATAATTCAGATCATCTTGCCAGCAATTTACTTTTAATGATAGCTTCATGATAAGATCACTTATTATCGCACGCCATTCACAGAATTATTTAACCGTCGGTGTCATTAGCTCGACATATTCAGACACATGAGAGAATGTTTCTTTTTACATCTAATCTGCTATAAAAGTTCATTTATTGATGCTTTCATTGACATGTTCTCTTGAACAAGGCCAGCTGTCACAAAAACAACCATAACTAAACTCATATTCCCTTTGAACATCTCTATTTCCTCAGCTATCAGGGTGGTCATAATTTTTGACAGGGAATTCATCTTCGTAAACCGTTAGGAAAGATTGAGTGATTGTTCGACTGACAGAATTCGTTTTTTTTTTTTCCTGTGATACAGTTGACGTTAAACACCAGCACGAGTAATTTAGTGCATTTGGTAATATGAACCCTGGCATACCAAAGTAAAGTTTCCTGTAATGAGTTTTAGTGACATTTCCATCGGAAAACTGTTTGAAAGCAGTAATAAGCTCACTTCTAATACTTGTGGATTTACTTTTACTGGTCAGGGTTGTAAATGACAAATATGATGAAGTGTTTGAATAATGTACAGTGCATCTATATACCACGAACACAGACTTTCTTTTATATCAGAATTTCAAGAACTCATTTTAAAAAATATCTTATTCGTTATCAAAATATACTTGCTTATCTTGATGATTTTCAGTCGATAATAGAAAATAATTATCTTTTGCTTGAGCGCACTATTTTTATGCATAACTGCGCAGTCTCTTTAGGAAGTACAGAGAATGCAAACCAGTTATTTACAATTACCAAGAAATATTACTATTGCACGAGGCTAAAGTTGTAGAAATAAATGAAGTATTGAGATGTATTACAATATAGCGATAAAGAACACTGATGGTTCCAGAGCTGGCAGATAGTTTAATGATTTAAACTACGATAAACGAATACTCTTTCTTATAATTAATTCAATTTTATCTTCTGGGCATTGTTCATTAGAATAAGCACTTCTTACAATTTCCATTTTCCAAGACTAAATATTATAATTATTCCTAATATAAAAAGAAACCTAAAGCCATTTAACTAAAAATTCAGCAGATTCGTTTTGTTGATTGACAATATTTTTACTTCTTATTTTATGTGTCTCTGATTAATTTTAGAGTGAGTAATATCGGTATATGAATTAAGTTTTTGAAATTTTCGACAGTTTTAAAAAACTTTATGCTTTGTTTTATTAAAAAACACATTTGAATTTCTTCAGGGAAAGTATTACTATTTAAAAATGAAATAAAAAAAACACTTAACTGAACCATTTGTTTATCAATTTGAATAAACAAATTATTTCATTATTTGATAATCAGAAAGTCGAAATTTTTTTTCCTTCAGGGTTTTCATAGCTTTTATTTCAGGAGAAAGAAGAAAACCATTTTTCGTTTTGAGATAGTTTATGACCTGAAATTTAAAATTCTTTTCCTTTCAAATGAAATCATTATTTCCTTAATATTAACGATTTTCATTTAGAATTCTACAATCGATGTGGAAATCTTTATTTATTAGAGCTTCAAAAAACTCTTCTCAAAACATAAAATTTAATGGATTGTGTTGATACAACATCCATTCAATTATTTTACTTACTGGATTATTCAGTCACAAACATGTTCAGGACTTCAGTATTTTTATAGATGAATGTACAATAAAACCCAAATATTGCAACGGAACCCATTTTCTTCTTTGCTGATTTGAAGTTTTCTGTCATTACTTGAGAAATTCACATGAATAATTATTTAGCTGATTTTGAAACTTTGCTAGAAGAAGAGGTCATCATTTCCGTCATTATACTTCGTTCTTCAAACCACAAAAATGCGTTGAACCCGGCGAATTCAGAAAGCACCAGGCCCTTGTGAACTAGAGCTGGTTTAAAATAACTTTCTTAATGAGATATTTTGGCATTATAATCATTTCGGCTCTTATTTTAAATAGAAGATATGTCTCCTCTTACAAACATTGGATAGGACTAAAAAGGAACCTTTTCACGATTATCTAGTTGCCTTTGACACTCGAAAACAATAATAGTTACTGGCAGCCATAACGCACAATGCTTAGCCAATAACATCAGCCTTAATTATACTGGAATATATATAGAGAACCTTACCCTATTATATATAGAACCATTAGAACCTTGATCTTACTTCGAAGGGCTAACACCAATTAAAAAGGAGTGGACATAAGGATGGAACTAAAAAATCAATTTTTGATTTTTAATTTTGTAATAGTGCGGAAAAGTTGCTTTTTGGAGAAGATAAAATAGATTATAAATATGAAAAATATTGGAGTAGGTCTTGAGCGGCATGGCAGTGAGTCGCCGCCGGAGTGGTTGTTATTGAGGTAAGGTGGAGATTTGTCTGCGAGCGGTGGTAAGGAAAGGCTTGGTTTCAAACCAGTAGCTTTGCCGAGTTCAGTTGAGTTGGCATCTCCACTCCATCTATTGTGTAACTGATTTGTTAGTTTGTGCGCTTGTTTCTTTAGGATGATTAAAAAAGGCTCAGTCTAAATTAGTGAAGACAAGACAAATGTCGGAGCATTCTATTTTTGGGAAATTTAATAATTTGCTTGAAGTTGAACTCACTACTTACAAATCTGTTATGAAGTGCTACTGTTATATTATGCATAACCTCAAAATCGCTTGATAGAAGGATTCTTCAGTAAGTGAAATATGTGACACTTTAGATCCCATAATATAACAAATATAGTTAAGAGCTTCTATTCCTCTTTCTTCTAGCAAAAGAATTTTACAAATGGTAAAAGCTTATCATGCTAAATACAGGAATTCATTAAAATCTAAAAGTAGAAAATGTTCAAATAAATTCGATTCCAATCTCACAGAATTTAGAGAAGCTAAACATTTATTTGATATTACTGACTTGTATAAAAGAAAAAGAAAAAGTGCCAGTTATGAAACAAAAGTTTCTAAACGATCAATGCTCTAAGAGGAAAATGGTTATAGGTAATATTAATATTACTACCGCAAGAGCTTTGAGGGAGAAAGAAGCAAGAAAGTGTAAAGAATACAGTAAATAATTAAGATTAATCAAGAACGGACAAAAAATACTTGTGTATCAGAAATGATTACTGGCGACAATGGCAACGCTGAAGAACAACAGTGTTCTTTACAAAAAGAAGCAAACCAACCAGATACATCGAATAGACAAGAAGAGAAAAACCTACCAGGTGCCTGTGGGGTTTAATATTAAGTTAAAACTTTCATGAACTTATGGTTCCAAACATATTTTTAACCTTATCTTATATGCACTCTATCTATTTGACGATCTCTAGAACATTATAGCCTAAATTATTCAAAGAAAAGGGTACTTGCTGCTTCAGAAAATATCCTTTTGTCCATGCTAAGTGGTGAACATAAAATTCAAATAGATCTTGATTTACAATGTATTTTAAAAGCAAGAACAGAAAGTAAAGACAGAGTCAGGAAGTTTAATGTTCTAAAGATAAACTTCGATGCAAAGGATTACATCGACATGATCTCATGGCTTGAAAATGACGTAACTGACCCTTCCTTATTAAAACATGTTTCCAGTGACTCTCTGAAAGACTTTATAAGGAAGGCATCTGAAACTGAACCAAATAATTTAGGGGACTCGGTTATCAACTTTCGCCGGCTTCTTTGTCACATACAAGAAGTGGAAAGAGCCGTGAAACTGGTGGCTTAATCGGCTCAAAATGTCTGTGGTTAAATCGTGGAAGAGTGCATAAGAGCAAAAATTGACTCACTTGTGAATATGTCAAAATTTAATTACAAAAAAAAAACAGTTTAATGTGGCAATGAAGTAGAAATAAACATTTTGCAGCTGTAACATTTGTAATAATTAAGGATACAGAAATAAGAAACGTAAGATTTGACAAAAATATTTATTATTATTATTATACTTTATAATTAATAATTTTTTTCCAATTTAAATGCTTATATATGTATTTAAAATCATCTTCTGTAACATTATATGAACAAAAGATTCATAAAAATATTTTATCAAAATTTATATTTTTCAATTTTTTTACAAACCTTTAAGCTTTTTGCGACACTTTCAGATATTCTTGTATTGCAAACAGAATTTTTTAAAATTATTTTTGAACTGAAAAGCTAACTTTTCCGCACTATTACCAAACTAAAACCCTAAAAAAATTTTAAAGTCCCGTTTAAAAAAAATTTTTTTTACAAATTTCAAGCTCTTTGCAGCACATCAAAATAATGTAATATTGCAATTAAATTTTTAAAAATTGTTTTTGAACCTAAAAGGCAACTTTTCTGCACTATTACCAAACTAAAATCTAAAAAAAAAAAATTAAGGTCATTTTCATTCTATCCTAGTGGACTTGAGATTATAATTTATCTCTATATATATTTTAAACTTGACGGCGCTGCATTAAATTAGATATGCGATATTTTTAAAAATCATTCAATGCCTTTGTTTGTAATAACTGTACTTTATGAAAAGAATATAAGAAATGAATAAAAAGGGAAAATTGCTTATACAGGGTGCCTAGATACCCCTGGGCAAACTACCCACAACTAAAATTCTCATAGTGAGTGTATAAAAGTTGCTGAAAGAACAACTGATAATTTTTGGGGAAAAAATTCCTAAGAAAAATTATAATATCACGTCCGCTTCCAGAAAAATTGACAGAAACAGCAATATTTACAAAAATAGTTGCTCCAAACAACCATCGCGCCTTTCGAAGAATGCGCGCGCTCATCGTTATAAGTGCGATTCCTCTGCAGCTGCTGCATCTCTTGTTAGACGGCGAGTAAGTATCAAACGTATAATTTGTGATTCCCTATAAACCGTTAATTGTGCAAAGAAGTAGAATTTGGGCAGTCAGACAACATGAAGGTAAAATGCAATCGAGATTCTTTGATTGGTTTTTTACTGGAGTTTCGATTTTTTTACAGAATTTTGCATATTTGTTAAAGGTAAATTCGCGTTATTAATTGAAGTGAATTAATAAATAATGTTGAATAAAATAATTAATTATTTTTGAATTAATTTTAATTCTTTCTATAAATTAAATTAATTAAATAGTACATTTTATTAAATAAAATAATCGATGTTTAATTAATTAAACTTAGATTGGAAAACAAAGTAGATTTTCATTATTTTGCTTGCAATTAATTTAATTAGCGTCACAACCATATGAAAAATGTAATTACGCATGTCATAAAATATGTACTTACATATTAAACTTGTCTATCATCTAAAATCTTTTGTTGAGAATATTTTGCGAATCTTAAAAGAATTGCTATTCTTCAGCTTTTTTCGGCTGTGCGAGAGAGAAAAACTCACACAAAACGAAAATGTCTCTAAGTTATTATTTAACAAACCGAAGTCATTAAAAATATGCATTCCAAAAATTGGATGAAAATTTTTTTAACTTACATTATACTGCCTTCTTTTCGGCCTTAAGACTTTTGTAGCTGACTAATCAAATTTCTTTATAATCATAAAGATAAAATGTAATTAATTATTTAAAATATACTAAAATATACACATAAATTCGTAAATCATCATCTTTATAATAGTAAAAATAAATGTGTGTTTATGTGTGTGTTAGAGCTATATAGGTCAAACGTTTCTAAGAGATTTAAATTTAATACAGTTATAATTTGTACGGTCAAAATGGGAATCTCGGAGCGCTATTTTTGTAATCTTAATAAGAATTTCAACTAAATAAAGAATAAAATTTCTGCTTTTTTTTTCTTGATAACTTACGAAAATATAAACAGACAAAAATAAGTCTGATATCACTGTAAAATTAAAAAAGATTATGTTTTCAATTATATCATTTTAATTATCTTTTAATGTTTTCCTAATTTTGATAAATTTTTAAAAATATTTTTATATGAGTATCAACAATATGTTTTATTGTTGTATTGTAATGAAAATCAAAACGGTTTCATTGTTTCCCCAAACCATTAAAACTTGTCATTTCTCTGCTAAAAAATTAGTTTTTTCTTTATCATGTGAATTCTTATCGCATTTTTTAGAATCTGATTCATAAAGCTCATGCTGATTGAGAAATCCTGTTTAAAACTTAATCGATCCATTGTTTATCCGTTTTGTTAATATTACTTCAAATTTATTGCATCTTAATTGTTTCGTCAAGAAGTTTCAAAATGCTAGTTACTTGGGCAACTAAAAACTATTTCAAACTATTTTTCCAAGATTTGATTTCACAGTAAAAGCTGATTAAAAATTGAACCAAAAGATTTTCTTCTTCTTTTGTTTCATTTTTTTAGCATTTGAAGTGTGGTAAATTTGTTTCCCTGTTTTAATCAGATCACTGAAACTTCCATATTGTAATTGGGGCAACTAGGAATTCCTTTCAATCTTTGGCATCACTTCTCTTTTCGAATTAATGATTTTTGTCAAGTAATTGTTTCCAATCGTCATTATTTTTATGCCATCGAAATAATTCTTTCCTATAATATTTTTATAAAAACTTTTTTGATAATTGGCAAATTTAGAATTTTTTCTTATCTGGCCATTGCATTGATTTGCGTCTAATATTCAAAGGGTGGATCTGTTCACTAAAAGAAACGTTTTAATTTCATATTTAGGTAAGGTGTTAAGGGTACGGATTGTTGATCTTTATAAAAATGTTCATTTATATAAGTTCACCCAAGAAAAAAAAAAGAGAGATTTAAGGTCAGCTCAAAATAAGACAAAGAATTGCAGTATCTCAGAAAAATCAAATTGAAGCAATGTACCAACAAAGGTAAACGTCTAATAACAAAAGAATGAAGAGAAAGAGTCATTAAAACGGATGAAAGAAGGCATCATAGACGAGAATTGCAATTGCCATTATGTCTAAAAAATGAAGAAAAACTGTCACAGGTAAGTGTCTGATAATAAAGACATTTAATAAATAAGTGCCTAATAACAAATGGTTAACTGCCTGAAAAGGGTTACTAGGAACAGTTAACTGCCTAAGAATGACAACTGCAAAAATATTTGACACAGAAGAGAAAAGAGGACAAAGACAATAATCTGGTTCCCCAAAAGACGTAGTGGCCTGGTCTGAAGGTCTCAACTTGGGATTGGAAGACTCCTAGTTCACACCGAGATTCAACTGACGAACCACCGTTTAAGCGAGGTATGTGACATGTCACCGTGTGTGTCGAGGCTTAATTGTAAGACGTGCTTATTCTAATGAACAATGGCCAGAAGATAAAATTGAATTAGAAATATTATTCATTTATAGTAGTTTAAATCATTAAATTATCTGACATCTCTGGAACCATCAGTGTTCTTTATCGCTACATTTTGATGCAACGTCTCAATGCTTCAATTATTTCTACAACTGTTTCCTCGTGCCGTAATAATGTTTCTTGATAATTGTAAATAACTGTTCAGTTTACATTCTCTGTACGGCCTTAAATCGACTGCACAGTTATGTATAAGCTACAAAATGCTCACGCAAACGATAATTATTTACTACTACAGACTGTAAGTCATCAAAAAAACAAATATATTTTGGCAAAGAATAAAAGATTTTTTTTAATAAGTTCCTGAAAGTCCATTCCAAAATAGCTCTAGCTTGGTTTAAAAAGGGAAGTTTATATAACTAACGGATTACCTAAGATTAACCTGAACAAGAATACCAGAAACTACTGATCATCATCAATTAAGGCAATTAGATAATATAATAAAAATTATGAGCACAAGAAATGAAATTTGAAGGCAAAAAAAAAACCCTCTGCATTTAAACATGATTCAAATTTTCGTTACGAAAGTGATCCTCTGAGATAGTTCGACTGGCAGTAGAATACTTCTTTTGTCAGAATTTTAAATGGAAATTCGAATTGAAGAGTATGTGCTGTAGTAGTTTGTAAAATCCAAATTCCTTTGCTGCAAACACTTATCAAAACCACTTCTCGAGCTCTTAACATAGATTCTCGTGATGTGATCAGTTTTCAAGGCAGTTTACGAAAATATAATTCATGTTTTCAAATGGCTTCATTCAGTTAAAACAAAGAAATTAGAAATTAAAGTTTTATTACAACATTCCAAGTTCATAAGCAAGTATACCACAAAGTAGATAGTCTGTGGCCGAAATTTCCAAACATTTATTTCGTTGTTGGCATACAACGGAAAACTGAAAACTGTTGCAGGAATGCTACACACACAAGGCCAGGAAAACTGTAACAGCTACAAGATATGCTATACCAGCAAAATTGAAAGGGCTAAATTTACAACGAAAAAAAAAATACTCCTGAAATGAAAATTATAAATTCATGCAGATAAAGTTTTGATGAACATGAAAAGAAATGCGATGATTCCACAAAATCAGAAGTAGCGTTTATTTTAAATGACCATAATATAGCAACAGTAATATTTTGTTAGAGCTTAAAAGTAATGAAATAAAAAAAGATTACAGACATATGATGCATATCAATATCCTTTAATATTTTAATAAGGTCAAGATGGATATAATTTTGAGTTGCGATAAACTAATCTTATAAGTAGAAAAACTCCAAAGAAAATTTCAGCAATGAGTTTTTATCAGCAAGAAAATTTCAATATTGGATAAAATGTCAACATCATTTTGAAATGCTTCATTAGTTTATTGTAGATATAAATGTTAAAATTGAATCTCAACAATTACACTTTATTTAGTTAAGTAAAAAGAAACTCAAATATTTACGGAGGATGCTATTAACGATAATAGTAATTGTCAACAATTTTGCCCTTTATCTCACATGCCATCTTCTGCATAAGCATGAACAAACTCGGGATTCCATGACATAAACTAGAAATGACGGGATACCTAATATCTTCACATACAACCCGTAGTGGCAAAGAGCAGACAAATTAATTGATAATAAAAGGAAAAAGTCATAGCAGGCATTATTTAATTGATAGAGTATTCTATTTAAACAGAAAATAATAAATAGCAAAGTTACAGAGGTGTTCCTTTGTTTTTTGTTTGTTGTTGTTGACGACTGCACATAATTGCGAAAGAAGAATTTTATTTATTGGTTTATTTTTCTCGAATTTCCCGTATTTTTCTGAGAAACTTTAAATGTTCATTTTTTCAAATTTCTCTTCCTTTCTTTTTAAAGCCAAAATTGCAACTATCAACCAATCAAAGAGAGTAAAAGTAACTGTGATTGAATTTTTTTTCAATTCATGATGATTGAATGATCCATTAACAGACAGATAGTTGCACATCACAGTTTTTCTACATATACAAATATTTGGCAGTGCCATTTCTTTTAGAATTAACATTTCTAAAAGAGATGTTTCTCTTTAAATCTATTATAAACCCATATAAATTTAGAAATAAACGCATATCTGCAAATTTTGTTGATAAAAGGGTGATATTTTAAATTAAAATTGAATGTTAGAAATACGTTTTAATAATTAACAATCTTACTCTAGGGGGCTGAATAATTTTTTTAATTCTTTGTTATCAATCTCTATAAAAATTAATTTTTTTTCATTGCTTACCTTATTTAATGAATATTTGTAACTGTGAGTATATCTCTAGGTGCGATATTTAGGGAAATAAACGCTTGGTCTGCTTTTTTGGGATACCTTGTATAAACAAAGGCTCTGACATGGCTGTATTTAATTTAGCAAGTAATGACACTCGACCCGACGAGCTCTTCTGCGTGAAATAGGATGCGATATCTCATCATCAGTGAAAGAGTTTGGAGGATATTAAGTTTTTCTATCCGCGAAAGGCATCCTTCATCTGTTTATTTTAGTGTGCTGCTTGAAGATGATCAGAAATTTTACTTTACAGAAGAAAATGTGCTATAACGAGCACAAATCCCACAGGAAATTACTCTAACAGCATTTATCAATTTATGTCAAAGCGATGAATTTGCTCATTCTTTATTGTATCATCAATTAGTAAAATATTATACTTGTATCATAATACAGGGATAAAGAAATGAGTTGTAAGGAAATTTGTGCATGGACTGAACAGAGGGATGTTGGTCGTGTAAAGCAAGCAGTTCGGAATATTTTGATAACATAGTTTCTCTTACATGATTCTTGAAGTACGATGAGCATTGGTGACAGCAATCGACCATCGGCACTAATCACTGGTTGAATTGTATAACCACGTCATTCTGGGTTTTGATTGAGTAGCAGCTTCACGTGTTTCGAGGCTCCTGCCATTATGTATCTCCTTTTGGAAACCACTTTGATCTGAATTAGAGCAGGTGGCAGGATTATTTGTTGCACTTGGGCATATTTCAGCGGTGAAACTGGCAATCGATTTTTCTCGTTGAGCTGCATTCTGTTTAGTAATCCTCTTGACGAAACTCGTGATTCTTCGTGACACAATGTTGCATTGATTTTTAATTTTCTATACCCAAATTAGAGATGCTGTGAAATCCATAACTTTTAGTATAGTACTGCGTTCCAAAGCCCAAATACATAAATTTTTGTCATGGGCGAGATGACGTTGTTCACGGGCAAAAATTCATTTCTCGCCAAATTTCGTGACTTTTCTTAAAATATGGCCAGACTTATTATATCTTGATAGTAGGGAGACGAGGACTCAAGATTTATGCTTCCAAAAATGTTTCACTATGCTCTTTCGATTGCTGCTTATTTAATTTTTTTTTCATTATTACATTGTTCGTGTGGTTTCCTGGTAAGGTGAATCACTTAGTGAATCAGAGTTCCAACGAAGTAGAATTTTTAGCTTGCTCCCATTCGTGTTCGAAAATTTTTGATTGTCTTTCCTGTAATAAAACTGTAATATTTCCTATACGTGTTTGTTTTCATTTAGATTTTTTTTCTCCAAATGAAATTCTGTTTTACTTGATATTGTTGTAAAGCAATATATTGGTGTGAGGTGAAAATGTTCCAAGAAAATTAAAATAGACACTGAAAGGCTGAAAAGCAAATTATAGTTTCTTTTAAATATTCTCAGGTATAATTGTCGATTTTATAAATTTGAAAGCATTAGAAAACTCTGTCTCTCTCTCCCCTAAATACTTGTTTCGTTAAAAAAATGGCATCTTAAACAATTTGAATGTTTCATACGATACTTTTGTACCATATACGGACAGCAAAATACAATAGATGATTCAATGTCAGTATATTGCAATCAATTTCACAAATATCAAAGGATTTCATGAAAAAAAAATTAGCTTTAGAGTATTTTAAAAATATTTTTAAAAATCGGAATCTGTGAATTTATTATTAACCTAATGGTGAATTTAGGACTCGGACAAAGTAGGTAACTCATTTTTCAGCACATTCATCTTAAGCTCATTAAAGCACAATAGAGCAAATACATTTCGTCAATATGCATTATGTAATTGCTGATTTTAAACTTAGTATTGATGCTTAGTAATTTTTCGTGATTTCCTTTCCTTTCAAATAAAATGACATGTCAAAGAAAAATTTTATTTCCTGAAATCGCAGTAAAAATAACTATACCAAATTTCTTCATTGTTTCATCATGCCATTGCTTTTAATAATCAATAAAATTGATTGTCCTCGGCAGAGAGTTATTTTCGAATTTCAGAAACTTCAATGGAACTCATAAAGTTTTCTCCATGCTAAAAATTATTTTCATTACTGCATTTCTCAAAAGTACAATGATTTAAGTATATATTAGGATGTTCTTGCAAATCCTTTTTAAATTTTTAAAAATAATTAATATAAAGGAGGATCTCATCAGCCCCAAAATGAGATTTATCATATTTTTCTTCATTGCTGAAATATCACATGATATCTTGCCCTATCACATTTATGCATAATGTTTACTGAGTTGCCGATACCAGGATAGCCTCAGAAATTGTAACTGAATTTAATTAGAAAATTTGATTTGATTTATGATCATTCTTTATTTTTTAATATTAAGAGTGTAATGTTAAAAACCTTTTAAAATTTAAATTAATCACTTCACCAATTTGTTTTCTATTAATTAAACATATAAATTATTTTTTTAAAAAATTGCAAACACTTTAATTACAAAAAAAGCTTCCATAAAAATCTTGAAATAAAAAGGCAAGTTGAATACATGGAAACTGATTGAACATGTATCAATTTGCAATCAAAATAAGAAGCATTTTAGTTTCTCGTTAAAGCTTGTATTCTTGCCAGACGTCTAGAGGAAAAGTTTTCTCATTAGTTCGTCGATGAAAACGGGTGAAAACTAACAAAAGAAAATGAGATTAATCGTGTTGTCTTTAAAAGAAAGAAGAGAGTCCGAAGAAAAGAGAAAAAGTTTAGATTGTCTGATATTCCAACCGTCCGTTTACGAGTCGATTTCGTTTCTGATTCTCGTATTTGAATGAGTTGTTCGATCGTAAACAAGGATAATGGTTCCAAGAAAGTTTTGCTCCGATGTTCATTCGAGCTTCTTGTCACAATTTATGTTGTTTTATGTTTCTGAAGTAATTTCAGATCAACTCTGGCTTAGGAAGCAATTTCTGAGTTAACAGTTATCGTTGGTTTTCCTTGCATGAATGACTAATAAATGGGTATCTGAACAGAAGACGGAATAAAAGCTTCCGACGAGAGAAATCTGCATTGAAGCAAATGTAAGAACATCTCAGAAATGAATGTGACAAGTGAAACTATTCGTTCCATATTTAGTTCCGATTTACTTCATTTATTTTTTAGGCCAAAAAATGGAAAATGAAAACCGGCCAAAGACTAGAAAATTCATTAGAGCAATTGTAGCATTTTCTCCTGCTGTTCGGAAGTCGATACAACTAAAAAGATTTATATGCTGTGAGATTAAACAAACAAACAAGAGGCTTTCTATTTCACGCAAAATGTAAATGCTTTATCTCTGAAATAATTTAAATAAAGGAATAAAACAGTAATAGACATTCAGTTAAGATTCTGGGCTTACATTTTTTATTTTATTTTTCAATGTTTAAAACTTTATGAAAGGAAAGTTTAAATAAGTGTTTGCGTAACTGACAAAAAAATAACAAATGTAATTCTCTTTCTAGAAAATGATAAAATAAAAGAATAAATTTGGTACTATTTGCTTTAATTAGATGATTCGCTTTCAAAGAGTATTTCTTAAAAGGTTGTAATCACTCTTAGATATTTAAGTATTTCCTAGAGCATGAATCATTTTCAAAATAATGACATCTCACAAAATTTAGTCGAGTATATAAGGGGTTCACAGATGTTTTGTCTTCATTTCTTTTCGAATGATAAGTTGAATTGAAATTAAATGATGATCTCCCTTTAAATTTGAATTCATCATAAAAAAAGATTTATTTTAAAATTTTTCTTTTCTGTTAAATAAAGTGTTTTTTAAAAAAATATTTTCAAATGAAATTTTGTTATATTTTTAGTTATTATAATTCAAAAATTAGATATTTTACTTCACCAATACTTTAGAAAGATATATTTGAAATAATTGACCAAACCAAAAGTCTTCAATTTGTATTTGCATTTCAGTTCAGTTTGTAATTCAATTTGTATTTAATATGAAAGCTCACGGCACCCAGACACGTCATCAATGACCGCCCTCCTCTCAATATTCTCTATTTTTGAGAGGAATCTCAAAAACAATCTACATTTTCTGTGAGTAAAATTCTTAAATGAGTCCATTATTTCCAGACAGTTCACCGATTCCGCAAATATTTATATTATACGAAAGTTCATGCCCAGTGAATATGTCACTATTCATTGTTGTTGTACCGCCCCCTCATACACATCTGTTTGTTTTTAAGAGAAATCTGAAAATAAAAATTTGACAGAATATTTCATCTTCAACAAATAGACAGATTTCGTCAAGTTTTTTCTCCATTTCATAAGCTAAGTGACGAATAACATATACAAATGCGTTGCATAAACAAATATAATTAAGCAGTATAGTGTTTTGTAGCAATCAGTGCTTTTAGTTAATCCAGTTTACTAAAACTTAAATAGGTCACATTAATTAAATTAATATTATTTACATGATGATGAATGTAGTGGTCACCGAAGATGGCTAGTAAATAATAGTGTTAGGTTATAAAACATTTGAAAGAGATTTTAAAAACAAGAACTATTTTTGGGGTTTTCGCATTTTTTTAACGTCTATGTAACACAGAAAGAAGATTTTTTTTTCTCATTTATTTTCTCAAACATTTTCTTCGTATCGGCATCCACAAGAAATAGAATCTTCTAATTTATATGAAAATAATAGCAAATAACTGTCACTTTCGTTTCAAAACACTTTTCTTTATTATGACGATTTTAATCACGTTGTAAGTAGAAAGAAGAAAGTAAGCATATTTCGATTTCATTTCAAAATCAGTATATATTTTTGGGAGATAAAATTTTCCAAACTATTACAATTACTTAGTCCATTTAAATTCTCTGTATGCTGTCAAACGCTTTTAATAATTCTGCAGTGATTTGTATCGATATATTTCAAGATTAAATACTCGCCATTATAATCAGAAATTATGAAGTTTAAAGATGAAGGAATTTCTCTGATAAATTTTGATTCTGAATAAAAACAAGCAGCCGTGTTGTATAAAAGCATCTAGAAATATTTAAGGGAGGAAAAGACAATTTTTTAAGAAACCGAAAAAGGGGCAATTTTAAGAATCGTATTTTAACAAGCAATTGAATATATATATATATATATATATATATATATTAACATTTTTCCGTAAAATATTTTTTTAGACTTCTTTGACCGCATGCGACGTCTTTTGGAAAAAGACTGATTTTTTTTATTGCATTGCAACATCAATATAAGTTAATATTCATGTTTATGTAACAAAATCTACATTTTAAGCAGAATTTTATGCTCTACTACTAATTTGGCTGCCTTTTTTGATTAAATATGCCGTTTACAAATAATAAAAGAAAAAAATCATTAAAAAATGCCTCATTTCGTTTAATTTTTTTCCGCTTAGCAGTCAGTTCTTAGCTCTTTGAAGAAAGAGAACTTGGGATATTAATAATGAATCTTAAATTAACTGATTAAAGCAAGAGTTCTCAAATTTTTTAACATTATGACTCATTTTTTAAAAATCGAATTTATAGCGACCCTCTTCATCCTCCGTTATTTGCTTCTATAACGAAATTTTTAACTATTTTTCACTGTTAAGTTTAATGAATGTTTTGTTACCAAAGCAATGCTTCAATAATTTAAAGAACAATTTATTTTAAAGATTGTAAAATTTACAGGTATAAATAGTTAAAACACATTAAAATCTCTTATAACCAATTCCTAGTTACCCATTAAAAGTAACATAACCTACTTTGAAGCTATAAATTTTATAAAAGTATTTTACGAAATTATATAAGCAAAACTTTTCTGAATCACTGCAGAGGCAACATAATTTCAATAAACAATTTTACTGCATTGCAGTTGAATGCTAACTAGTTTTTTTTTTTTTTATAATCAGAATATTCTCTACACAAAAGGTTTTCTAAACTATCAAGCATTTTGAAGTAAATCTCAACATAATCTATTGATAGTTCAGCATAACAAACAAGCAAAAAAAAAAAAAAAAAAAAATGAAGGAAGCTATTTTTTCATCACCATCAACTCTAGTGATAAAGCTGAACAGGGTTCAGGCAACTGAAAATTGATTCACCTCATTTAAAAATTCTTCTCTTAAAGGTATAGCAGAACTCAACGCTTAAAAGTTGGAAAATGACTGCTCCATTCAGTCAATTCTTTTAATAATGATTGCATCAGGCGTATAATCTTTTCCCAGAATTACGTCTGGGAATTCAGGCCTACAACATTTAATGTCACCTGCTTAGATCTTCCACAGTGGATATAGAACATAAATTTAAAATTCATCGCCTGAAAACTTACATGAGAAGACTGGATCATGGTTATTGCAGAAAAATGTTGGCTCTCAATTTTTGAATGCGACTTACCATATTCCAGAATAATGAGGGCTCATTCCTCAATCTAATTTCTGTATTTTGCAAAATCTTCCAATCTGCGAAGACAGATCTTACTTTTGTTGAATTTTCTAGTGTAAGGGTCCCCAAAAATATGATTATGATATTAAGATACATGTCCAAATTCACTCATATGAACGTAAATAAAAATTTTACCTTCATTTATGTTACTTAAAACTTCGAAGTTATATTTTGTGAATAGTTTCTTGAGAACAAATCTGACATTTTTCTGTTCGATAATAATTTGTTAATGTAAGTTTATCTAGGAAATCGCAATTTTATGTCTTTTTCAAAAAGAATTATTTCCGTGAATTTACCGACAAGCTTGATGAAATCGAACCTTTCTTGATAACCTCTATCCGACCTGATTCATATAAGAAGCAACAAAGCAGAGACAGCGTTAACAGGGGGGCAAGGGGGAAATTGCCTCCTGTCAGCAACCGCTTGTCCTCCCCCCCCCCCCCCCCATTCGGCGAGAGATTGAGAGTTTCGTCGGCAATAATCTTCACCACTTCAGGATGGTTATGAAAAGCTACACATTCTCCAATATGATAATTTAAAAACAATCTTAAAGTTAATATATTGTAAACAATCGAAATACCGTGTAACGATTTAAGCGGTTTGACTTATTTGGCAAAATAATCGAGAGATCGGCAGATCAATAAGAAATCACATTCTGCCGACAATTTCTGGAAGGCCGATTATGAACTGAATGCTATGGAAGTCCACAGATTTTCAGACATCTGGTTTAAATGTCGTTCATTCAGTTTATATTTAGCAAAATGATCAATAAGCTGGCAAAAAGACGTCACATTTTTGCTGACAAATCTTTATCCTTAGATGTTGTCACAGGTTATGAAAAAAAAAATATTGCTTTCGTCGAGTGTTTCGATTACCAGCGAGTGAAATTATTTGGGAAATATACCTTTATATAATATATGAATAGGACGATAAAGTTGGTTTTCCTAATTGAATTCTCTGACTAAAATCTTAATAATGGTTAAGTTAAATTTAATAAAACACTCTTTTCTCTCTACACTCTCGTGCAATATGCATGCTAAGAAGAGTTACTTTGCTGTAGCCAGATTATGCCAATTTATTATAAATCACTGTAATAAGTAAATTCTATAACTGTAAATTAAGTTTATTTAATAGTAAAATATCTGTTTTTTTTGTTTTGTTTTTTGCAATCTAATTTAAAGTTCGCAATTATTACACTAAAGAAATATTACTGACGCTAACTGACGACAAAAAATAAATACATGGGGTATAGGTAGTTTTTAGCTACACTAAAAGAACTTAACCAAGCATACAATAAGTTTGTTAAATAAATTACTACTTAATTCTTCAGATTTTGCATGCAATATTATAACTATGTAATCGGTAAACGTATTTTTTTAATTTTTTTTCTTTAATTTACTCTTTGTCACAAAAAGTATATAATTTCAGGTGCTTCTAAATTTTTAATAGACTTTAGATAAAGATGTCTTGATAAAACGATGATTAAAATAATTATTCATACACTATTCATATATAATACATTAACCACTCGACGTACGAACTTACTTAACTTCTTAATTAGATAGTCCATCTTATTTTGGACAATTATTGTTATTTTAATCCCTAGAATAATATTAAAGCATTTGAGGTAATGATGCGTTTTCAAGTGATTTTTTTTTGCATTTTAAATTACTTAATACTTTCACTTAATTTCAGATTCAAAATTTAATAATTCAATGCGCGATTCTGACACGTCTTGGTATGTATGCGAAGGGGTTCAGAAAAATCAATGCATGCAACTGAAGAGGTAAAACTTGCAATAGCTTCGAAGGAAAAAAATTCTTAACCACAAGAACATGTGCCTAAAAATGAAAATATGAAAGTTTATATTTAAGATTTAAATTATCTTTAATACTGGTTTTTTAAGTCTAAATATACATTGAAAAATAAATATACGTGAAACCTAACGTTTAAGCAATCTTTTTTTCACAAGTACATTTTTCATATCTTACTTAAAATAGTAAGTTTTTTCATGTATTTACAAAATATTTTTTCTAATCTTCTTAAGAAACAACATCATTGTATCCTTCCCTGTTGTTCGTGTTGAAATTGTAGTAAATGTTTGTTGTATACGCGCACATTTTTGCATCGGATTTAAAATACATCTGAATACCTGCTTGTTGTTGCAGTTCTAATAAAAATTATTTTAACTTCGCTTAATCGATAAAATAATCGATTTATAGAAAAAACAACGAATGTTTTTTTATTTATTATTCTGGATTTTTAAAAAGTTTCTTTAATAAAGCATTTTGAATTTAGTTTCTACATTCATTTTATATGGCTTCCATGATAAGATAATGCATTTGTTCATTTAACATGACGCGCCATTCTGACGTAATCTGTCTTTCTATCCATATACTACAATCTAGAGTGAAATAGGGATATATTTTTTTTCCAAAGTAGATCTCAGTGAAAGTAAATCTCAAGATTCTCATTCAAAAATTAAACTCAAATATTGACTTCTCAAATATCTTTTGATGATCAGTAAAAGAAACTGAGAACACATTTTTTTACAAATATTTTTGTAAATGTTTAGAAATGAAAGAAAGGATCAGTGTCTGAATAAAAAAGAAGCTAAATAATACTTATTTTCCTTTAAGTAAATGTGAAGATTAATTAATATGCGTTATTTTGCAGCCAAATTAGAGAAATTTTTCTTGCCCCTCTCGACAAACCTCTCGACAAACCAGAGAAAGATAAAATGTCACTCTGGTGCTTAAAATCATAAGGGTTATCTTATCAGAAGTGTAAGATATTAACAAATCCTTCTTATGTTCATCGGTGAGACGATAGAGAAAAATATTGCTACTGAGGGAGAGAAATACTGTCTATTAAAATGGCAATAATTCAACATCATAATAAGTTATTAATAACAAAATGTGTCATATAATTGAGTAATAATTAACAAATCACGAGATAATTTTTCCTTGACTTTTTTCTCCTTCTCCCACCCCTACATTTTCCTGAAAGATTAGTGTCTCTATAGTGATTATATCTGAGGTGGTGCATACCTAACTTAACACTCAGTGCTATCTCCGTAAAAGTGCAAAAAAAATTCAAAATTTAAATTAGGGTAGAAGGGAGAAAATGAAAGTTCACTTAAAGGATATACGAGATAGGTGTTCCAGGTATTCCAAGAAATGTCATGGAATTGCGGAATGAGTGAAATTATAACTATTTTAGCTCTTTCATCTATACAATTATTGAAAAGTGGGAAATAAATATATGGCACTTTCGTCTAGAGAAAGCTTACTTAAAATGTACTTATATCGACTACATAAATAATATACGCTCTACAGACCAGACCATTCAACCTACAGCTACCAAATTTGGCACGTGTATACCTTGGAGGCCGGAAGTGTGCACCTGGGGATTATTTTTTCGAATTTTTATTATTTATTATTTATTTTAAATATTACCGCACAAAAAAGATTTTTACATGAAGTTAAAGATCAAAAATTTATCTTTTAAATGATACCAATGTTTTAACCTTAAAATTAAATTTCTACTTTTAATGAATTTTTAAATAAATATTTTAACTATATTTTTCAACAATTTTTTTCGTACAAAATAAAAATAAAATTTAAGCTGCACGAGTACGTTTCGCATTCATGGGAAAAAATTAGCTTTTTTCAAAGTGTTACCATCACATTGATTAAAGCTCCAACTAAAAATAAATTAAATCTTTTTGGAAATGAAATCTGCAAAAATATAATTTTCGGCACGTGTCTGTAGGAAATGAAACAAATATGAAATATTATTTTTTCTAAAAAATAAATTCAAGAAAAATTATTTTATGATCTTTTACACTCTCTATATTATTAATCCAATAAATCAGTTTTATTTTAAGGCAAGTTTTGTTTAATATGAACAGGATATCCATTCAAATCAGGGTCACACAGCTAATTTGTAAACCTTTAGTAAGACACAGATCTGTTAAAATGGTCTAAATGGAAAATGATTATATTTTATGTAGTTTGATTCAATAAATGCTCTAATAAATAACGAATTTTTGATTTTACATAAAGCTTCTGCTGTGGAAATCACGAATAACAAAATGTTCTTGAAACACTAATACTTTAAATAAAAAGAGTTAATTTCCAATCAACTAAATCACTCACTTAAACTGACTGATTTATGAAAATTTGAATATCACTATTCAATAAAAAAAGGATAATTTTAGATTTTCAATCGATCGTTTCAAAGAAAATACGTCAATCAGCGCGCAGGTTTCTCAAGATTAATTGGCCTAAGATTATGAAAATGTTGAGTTTTTCTAAATTTTTAACATTCAAAACTTCATAAATAAGTCTTAGTTGATCGTGGAAAATAGAAACATTCATTCATTTATTTTAAATTTGGTGTGTCCAGAATATTTCTCAGAATAAGATACCTTACTGCATTAAATTTAGACTTCATAATTTTTGAAATATATTTATAGACCGGAACAAAATATTATTATTGATTTCATTTCAATCCTTTTGAAAGCAAAACTAAAAACTGAATTTTATGCTTAATCTGAGAAGTTTTTGTTGAATTATTGTTTGAGATATTACATAAATTATGAAAAATATTTTGTAGTTCACATAAGACTTAAATACCGAGCAATTCTGTTTGCAATACTCATATTCAGTAATAATAATAATAAATAAATAACAATAAAGATGATAAATAAAATAAAACACTTGGTTTTATTTAAAAATATCTTTATATTAATTGCAATTTCATCATTTCCACTTTAAATTAAAGTTGAAGTTTTACCGGAAATGACAACAAATTAGGAAAATATATATAGTAAATTGAACGAAACGATCTAAACAGTATAAGTTTGGTATGACTATCAAAATTTGAAGATTAAAAATGTGTTGTTTGAGAATCTATTAAGAGACCAGTTACTTAAAATATTTAATTGAAAATTGTAGCGAGCGGTAATACTGGCGAACCGGCTGGTCGCCAAAGGCGGCTAGTGTATAATAAAAAAGCTTCTGTTTCCCTAATAATTCCATTGACAAGTGATCGAAATACCGGATGCAAATAATTTTTTCCCATAAACCATGATACTATCTTAGCCGAAAGACAAAGAACAGGAAACATCTTATTCATTTACCAGTTTGTTTATTATTATGCTAAATATAGTGAAAATTATAAGCTGAATGAACGACATGTTAATCAGATGTCTGAAAATCCACGGACTTAACGTCTTCAACATCCATCATATTGAGTTTTTAGTCAGCCGACCAATAAGTGTCGGCAAAATACGATTCTTATTCACAAGCAGTGATGTATAATCTACGATTTTCTGATGAACAAATATTTTTGCTATTGTTATTTTTAAATATTTGTTCCAAATAACTGTTATTTCAATCATACTTTTAATTAAAAATTATTAATTAATATTAATAATGAAATTTATTACTTATAATTAATATTTAATCAATTAATTTAAGTAAAGTGTGATTGACGTAATATATCTGTTTGAGCTAATTTTTTAAACCATTTATTTAATTTATTTTTCGGGGCAAAGTATTTTCTAAAAAATTGAAATAAAAAAAAATTTTAATGACCTTTTTTTTTTAAATTTTTACTTTAGTTCTATTTTTTAGCAATAGATGGCGGCTGCAAAATGAATGCCAATAGAAGGTCACTTCACAAGCATTTAAAATTATCTTTATGGAATCCCCATATTGTCAAGTGAGCAGTCGGATATTCCAAAGTCAAAAAATCACTGATAACGAGCAACGACTTCACACTTACAAACACTTCATATGAATAGCCTAATTACAGTGATATGCGGTTTCGAATGATGCCAATGATTCTGTAATTCTAAGAATAACTAGTCCGTTCATTTTTCAACGCATCCACAGGTTTCTTCCTTTCACTTTCTATGACTTCAATTAAGGGGATGTAAAAATGGCTTCCCTGAGGCTGAAAGTCTGTTTCTGGCATTTCCTGTCCTCCTGCGGGAGACACCTTCCCCCCCCCCCTCTTTTATTCCCTTTCTTTCTGAAGGGTCGGTCAGACAGACATTTCAGACATTATTTCTTTTTATTTCTTTTTCGGCAGATGTTCTCTATGGAAATCTGAATTCCCTGACAATGATTAATATGTACTGTCGTCAACTAATTCTATGAGAACTCTGAAGGATTGAAATTTTAGGAGAAAAATGCAAATAATTAAAACGATATTTTAATGCATTTTATTACGATTGACATCAGGAATCTTTTTACTCATTTTATCCATAAGATATACATAAAAGTTTATCTTTTTTAATAAATAATTGAAGAAAACTTTCTATTTATCATTTATTGACATTGATAAAATCGGATATTTGGGGGATAGGAATCTCTTAGATGGTATTCCTTTTATGTTATTAAATTCAACATAATTAAATTATTAACCTTTTTATCATTTTGGCTTGAGTAGCTTTCAATTTTCAGTAATCTGCAGGGAACAGCAAATATAAATAATTTCGTTTTAACTCATCGGATTTATTAATAAGTTCTTAATACGCTGCAAAAACCAATCGTGGGAACAATTTAACTTATATATTAAATTTGTGTAAACTAATTTTATGTGCTATGGGAATTATATAAGTGTATCTCAAGACTTCGTTTGATTTTTGCTTTGTAAATGAATAAACAAACCATAGGTAGTATCATTTTTACGAATACGACTACAAAGTGTTTGTTCGCGCTCTTTTCTCCATCCTGCCCGATCACTTGACTCTATGCAATCACGTGACTTAATGCAATCACGTGACGCAATGTATTGATGTATATGTTTCTCTGTACTGTGTTGTAATAAATGTGTGTCTCTAACATGGCGTGGTTATTTTGAGTAGAGATAATTAACAAAATGGATGTGGTGTGAGAAGTGAATAATATGGTCCGTCGATATGTTGTGTGAGGAGTTAACAGTGTTTTTATTTATAAACTGGATATTTAAACCATGAAGCAACAAAAGACAGATTTTTTCCGAAAATAATATAAATAGACTGAGTTTCTATTGGATTACCTTGTTAAAGGGTGAAATACACAAAGAGAGGAGGAGACTTTTGCGAATTACGATCTTTAATGCCTTTTATGATTTTTTTGAATTGTATTTTGTATTTATAATTTAGTTTTAAATATGAGATTATCAATGTAATTTTATATAATTATTCTTTATATTATCAAAATAATGTATTCACTTTAGTGTTAATTTGTTTTTAACTCCTGAAACTATATCGTTTTGAGAGGCACAAACATCACATTTTGCTATACCTTGCTTATACACAATACCAATTTGTAAAAACTTTTCTATAAATCATAGTTAAGAAATATGCTACATTAAAAAATTTTATTGTACTTATTTTAACATTTAAAACTGATAATTTGAAGATGTTTTTATTTTGCTAATAAATATTTTGCAATTAAGGAAATTTTATGATTTTTTAATATATTCTATGCTTGTTGCTCTTATTAAAATTTTCTTTAAAAAATAAAACAAAGTAACAATAAGGATAATATATAGGCATTATACACTGGAATATAGTTGACTAACAGTCAAAATGTGAGTTACAATCCTTTTTCATCGATTCCTTTAATTTCAGAAATTTCATTCTTATTCGACTTTTTGCAGATACTGAGACCCGGCAAGTATTATAGGCATTTTCTTGAAACAATTTTATAGTAAATTTATGAGTTATAATATTTTCGAGTCTACAAAATCAATTATTTCATTTTTCTTTTATATACCTCTCCAACAGTTTTTAGCGAAAAACGTAAGAACTTTTATTTTAGAGTGGCAATTTATTTATTTGCATTACAATTAAAAATATTTTTAAAAATAAAATAGTTTATTAAAAAGGAACAAGGATTAGTTAAAATAAATATTTTTAATGCGAACATTATAATTTTTCCCCCTAAGAAGAAATCCACATTACACTGAAATGAAATTAATATTATAATTAACAACTTAGAAATCTTAATAAACAAAATCTTTATTACACTGCCAACCTTATTACTGATGATGTATAAAATCCTTAATAGATACCTTATGCCTACATTTAGATTTTCTGTTACACATTTAAAAAAAGTATTCACTTTTAGATGAATTCCTATGCATCATCCAAGATGTATTTAAATATCTATGATGAGAAATTTATCAGTGGAATTTTATGTAAAATATCTCTTTTATTTTTAAAAGGACTTAACAGTAAGTCATATATCTGTATAAAAAACTGGCATTCTTTGATGGCAATGAATTCTCATACCCTTTAAATATGTGAATATCAAATCGTTTCAGTCATAGAAAAATATTCAGTAGATCACAGTAATTATTGCTTTACATAATTTAAATGGTATCACTAGGAATTGCAATACCGGTATACCGGGATACCGAATACCAGCATTTTGAGCCATTTGTACAATTTTGTAATACCGGTATTCACAAGTTTAAATACCGTTTTTTCGCTATTTACTAGAAATTTTTAAAATTGTCTCCTCTATATGTTCAGGGATCACCAAAATAGTATACGTTTTTGTTTTTATGTCTCCCTAACGGGCGAAATTAATTAGACTGTGAATAAAAGTTGCATCGTACAATTAAGAGAAATGATAAAATACTGTTTGACAAAGGTTTGTAAAACCCGCCGCGCTTTTGCTGGTTTAATTCGACAAAATAGGGGTGAGAGGATAGATGAAAGGAGGAGATGTTTACATTTAACAATGAAGACTCGCGGTTTTATGAGACGTAAACATTACAGATAATTAGTAATACAGAATGTCTTACGGTATTTACATAATTATAATGCTTTTAAAAATGAAAATGAAAAAGAAGAAAAGAGACTAACCAATTAAAATCTGATCAAGTTTATAGTAAATTTTCTTAAAACTTTTTACCCACAACCTTATCCACATTCAGAAAAATTCGGTACAGTTATCGAAGATTATGATGACACTAATGTCGATAGTGAAAAGGAATTGTCTCTTGAACAAAAATTAGAATTAGCGATAAATAAAAAAAAATTCAACAAACCAAAATATAGTACAGAAATCAGCTATACCAAAACCATTTGACAAGAAATTGATTTATTTGAAGATGAGGGATTTAGAGCTTAATACTTTGAAAAAGTTTATCGCGCATTGCTAACAGTACCACCAACTAGCATAGATGCCGAAAGAGCGTTTTCGACAGCTGGTAATTTTTGCACAAAATTACGTTCCAGACTTAATGATAGTACATTTGATGCATTATGTTTTTAAGATCACGTTTCAAAAATTTGTAATAGTATCATAGGCTGAATAGTGATATTTGCACTTTTTTGTGATTTAAATAAATAAGTTATTCCTTTACTTTTTTGTGATTCTTTATATACTGTTATAATTTATAAGTTGCAAATTATTTTTTGTAAAACTGGCAAATAAAACAAAGAAACATCTGTGTTTTCTCTCTTTTTCTAAAATTGGTTCTACCGGTATTATAACTGGTATCCTGATATTAAGATCTTAAAAATACCGAATACCGGTATTGAACTAATGGTCCGATAGTGCAAACCCTAGATATCACATATGGAATTTATTTACGGCATTGAATGTCTGCAGATACCTCTTTAAGAATAAATAAATAAATATTTTACTGCGGAAGTTTGAATGCGAAAGAAATCTACTTTTTGAACAATGAGATAAGCAGCTCATTACTTCCAGCAATAGTCATTAACATTCATGTGTCAGGAGAGTTTCCGTTCTTTTACGGATATGATCGCAAATCTGTCATCTGACCCATTGTATGACCACTCTTGCCCAGAGACGTAGATAGGGAGCTTTTCGCAAATTGTCGGTAAAATGAACAGACATTAAAGAACCCCGGGAAACAGGATGTGAGGAGAAAGAGGGAGAAATGCTCCAGACTGAAAGTGCGCACGTGGTTGTTTGTGAAAGAGAAACTCTCTGCTTGTGACCACTAAGTCTAGCAACAACAATGGGGGAAAGTCTTTTCGTGGAACGTGCGTCAGTATGTAAAAGGCTTTCCCTATGCATATCTGAATTCTTATTCCTTAGCTTTAACTGGACAGATCGTATTGATTGTTACTTTCTATTGTGATCCAGGACCTGTAATCGAAATATCAGCAGTAAAATCATATCAAGAATTTGAATCACACCTCTCTTTGAAAAGTATTGATAACTGGTATTTGTAACTTTTAGATATTGCTTACATAATAACCTTTCGTAAAATATTCGTTATCCCTAGCTGAAAGGAACAAGAATTTCTATTAGAAAGGAATAAATGAAAATGAATTTGGACAAAGTGAACAACAGACAACTCAGCATTTACAATTCACCTTCCCCTCTTTTATGTTTGGTTTTTGCTGCTTGCCGCGTTATGCGCTGATATTTAAAAAATTCTTTATGTGAATTTCATGATTTTTCTCTTAAATTTATTGCTTTAAAAGTTTTTACCATTGTGATTTCTTCAAGTAAGTTTATTTTGTTTACTTTACATATTACTTCATTTACAGATCTCTTAGAATTTTTAGCAGAATTCTTTTTTGTGTTTGCCAAAGTTTGTATCAATGATTTTGACTACGAAGTTCTGTTTGAACTAGAGCTATAAAAAAGCTGCCTAAATTAATATTCATTAAAATGACAGCTTCATATATGAACATTATCAATCTTACCTAAGTCTAATTAGTGATAGTTTTAATTCGTAAAGACATGTTTGGGGAATGATATTTTTAGTAGAATTCAAAGTGGAATTCCTCCCGAATTATTTCCCACATAGTCTTTAACTCTGAATCTAAAGAACATCGTATAGATATTTTTATTGTGTGGGATCCTGTTTCATAGCAAGTTTTGACTTTATCTCAGATAAGTTTTTATCTATCATCATAATTCCACAAAAGTCTATAGTTTGGATGGGATTGGTATATAATGAAATTATACTGTCTGAATTGTTCTCTTGTTGGGGGGTAAGTGGCTGAAGCTTAAAGTTATAAGACCCATTCTCAATAACCCTCCTGTACCATTCAAAGAAAGAAAGAGAAAATATACTTAAATCTGCTATTCATTCCTTGCTTTAAAATATGGGCATTTCTGGATAATGTATTTTATCTTAGTAGTGAATTTTTTTTTAAATATCAGAATCATTAAAATTTTATTACAATAAAGGCAAAACAATGTTTCATTTGATTTTATATCTGATATTGATATTAGAGTATTTTTTTGTGGACTACAACAAAAATACAGTCATTCAAAAAAGTATTGGGACACAATGCAATAATTTAAATATATGATTGAGGCAAAAAAAAAAAAAGTAATATGTTACATTTTGATATATTTACATCAAATTGACTAAAAATATTATATATTTATTAATATATTGTTCATATATTATTCATATGTACATTAATTAATATATTAATATAAATATGCTTACAATAATCCTTTGATTTTCTTTGATAAGAGGTTTTGTTAACTCTTGCTTGTTAGAAATATTGGGTTCATTGATCACATCAGGGCATTGTTAGAGGACCCATAACTTGCAAGTATCAACAGTATGTTTTAGGTCATTATTTTGATCCAATATAAAATGTCTTGAAATTCCTTTGTTACTTGTATTTTATTGCACATTTTGCTTGAGAACATCAAGTTAGACATCTTTATTCATTATGCACTCTATGAAGTTTTTATTTCCTACATGAGAGCTTGCCATACAACCCCAGACTAATTGGTTGCCACATCCATATTTTACAGTAATACACAAATTTTTGATATTTAATGTTATATTTGGTGTGTGCTATAGTTTTTGCTCTTATCTGATCTGAAAATGTTATATTTGCTTTCATCCACAAAAATGACTTTTCCCAACATTTTGTTGAGTGCTTTATGTATATATATCAAATACCAGTCTAGCTTTTTTGCTGATGTAGGGCTTTATCTGAGGTACTGTGTCATGATGCTAATGTCTTTTTAAAACATTTCTAAACAATTTCAAGATTCCCAGAAACTACTTGTACATTTCAGAGTCAATTTTACTGTTCTTGTTCTTGGATTAATATGAATTTATCTCATGATCTACCTCTCTCCATATTCATTAAATGCCCTTGGATGCTTTGATCTTTGGTTGTTTTCAACACTATTTGCTTTCTTAAACTTGCAAATAATATTAAAAACAGTAGACTTACTTAGTATTAAGATTTGTACTATACAGTGTAATTTTTGTACTTTACAACATTTATAAATTACAACAAGACATATTTTTGTTTTTCACTATTGTTCTATACACAGTTTTTTCTGCTAATACTTTACATCTAAAATTATAGTCTATAAAGGGGGAGGGATAAATTAAATTGATATTGGTGCACTGTATATTTCTTAAATTTACAGTATCCCAATACTTTTGATAACTGTTTGTGTTTAAATTAATTTAAAAGGGTAGTTTATTACATTCTGTGTACCAAATTTTAAAGTATTTCTTGATTAATTTTGTTTTAAAATGTTTAATATTTTTATGTATAGCTTTACATGCTGAGCATACCAAATATCCTATTACTTTTTTGATTGATTGCATATATAATGCAAGGTGTGGCTGTCCTACAACGGGTGCCTTGGATTCAAATCTTGCTCTTATAATTTTGTTTAACTTTAATTTTTTCAAGGGTGGATAAAAATTATTTGTGTGCTAAATGTTTTAAATAATATATATGTTTTCTCAAACTATTAGTTAAAGTGTTCTTCATAACATGAATAACAAGATTATTTTTTTACCCATATTTCCTCCATTCTTCAGCATCACATGACGAAATCTATGTCTCTTGATGTAGCAAATATTTCATCTTACAGAGTTTTAATTTTTCTAAAATAGGATATATCTACCATGTGATAATACCATAACATATTTTTTTAGTATTTTGAGGGAGATAATATTAAAACAAACAAAAACAATTGCACTCTTTTTCTCACAAAAGGGTCAGAGATGTATATCCCACTACCCTTCAAATGATTTGAGCATTTCCTAAAACCCTTCTGTAACTTGTGTTATCATTTGTTACATCTTTTTACATTGGAGCATAAAATTTGTTTATTAGCCTATTTTCTTCAGATGCCTAGAAAGTGTGTGCATTTGAGATTGTAATTGAAAAATTTTCCCACAATCAAAACTCAAAATCTGACATTCTACTATAGTATTTTGATGAAAACTTCAGAACAAAGCTGGCTACTCACATTCCAACCATAAAGTCATATTGTTCTCCACGGCTTTTTAAAATAGAAGAAATATAAATTTGTTGTCAGTACATATGGTTGTTATTATTCAGTTCCAACAACAACAACAAAAAAACCAAACTCAAAATCCCAATAGTAAACACTAAGTTCATCAGAAAGTGTTGCAAAAAAAAATTCAACTTCCCTCATTTGAAAATTATCCCACAAAGAAAAACTATATGAACATTCCCTTGATCGTATTCAGCAATCCACATATACTATACATAACACATTATGCTATGAGAAATATGGGTTAACTTTTCTAAAGCGAAAGGAAATGGTGAACTGACAAGGATACTTGAAGAAAATACAATGCATTTTATTCAAAAAGAAAAGAATGAAAAATTAACAGTGTGGTTTTTATGTAAGCTGTAAAGTTACAAAAAATATGAATATCATTATTTTAGCAATTCTGTTTAAAATAAATTCAGGAGTATGACATTTTTTACAAATACATCCAAAATTTTTAAAAATTGTATACTTCTGTTTTACTGTGGTATAAAATATATAAATTTCATTGTACATGTAATAAGTTAAAAATACTAGTTTATGTTAATTTATAAGAAATCTGTTAAAAATTTATATAAATAAGCTATTGTTCAATGAAAACTAAAAGCAACTGATTCACAAATTCATATGTTGTTCCTTACTTACTGACAAACCTTTGAAGGTTGTGGAACATTTTTATCCGGCTTTTTTTCAATTTCAGTAATTGATAAAGAAATTGCATGTTTAATGAGTAACTTAGTTTTGAATATATTTATTGAATTTTAAAGATTTCTTTTGATGTAGATATATAGTCAGAAGGACATTTTCTTTCTCTATAAATAAATAAAAAAAATAAAGAAAGAATTTCAACATTTAAAAAAGCATGAATTTAAAATCATATCAAACCCATGCTGATTAATTTTAATCGTTGATGGAATTTCTTTAAATATCTATTAAAATTATTTTGTAATAAAATAACAAGAGCAAGTTTATTTTTAAAAAATGGACAGAGGTTGTCCCATCATCTCTTGAAGGGTTTGTGGTGATGTTCATGTAGAATGTTGTATAATTAACCAAATTTAAATCAGAAGAGATGCGAGTTTTCTTATGCAGGTCACCATTGTGGTGATGTTCATGTAGAGTGTTGTATAAAGCATTTCATCGCTATTAGAAAAATAAACTCTTTATTTCATTAACAACCATCGGAACATCACTACTTAGCACGCGCATACGTACAACGGGGATTTCCCCGGGCGAAGTATATACATAGATAGGTAGCGCTTTAGAATGACATGAATGAAAGATGGTGCTACGATCACTACAGGTTAAAATCATAGATTGCTTTCTTCAGTAAACATAATCTATTTATAACTGTTTATAAAACCTTGTATTTGCTGTATATAGATATTTTTTATGTATATAAATAAATACACTTAATACCAAATTGAGAATGTCATTTATTAAGACAAACTAACAACAACAACAAAAAAAAGCATAACCTTATATATGGAGAAATTAAACACAAAATTGAAAGCTTCATTATATGTTTTCCCTTAATTTTGATGGAAACCTTGAATAACTGGACAAACTTTTAAGTTTTTCAACAACATTAATTTCATTTTTCATAAATTTTTGTTTTTTGAAAAATGAATGTTTGCTGCAGTATCAAACTAGATAAACAATTTACATTTCTTGTATTGTTTGATGTACTTATTTTGTATTTAAGTTAAGTTTGTATTAAGTCTTAGCCCTCATTTGAATGCCTTTTAATTTTTCTTACAATTTTCTTATTTGCATTGAAAGGTTTAGTATGCAATATTCAAATTCTTATTAGCACTATATAATGTAATGCTTGATACCAATATGGAATGTACCAATAGTAATTATGGAATGCTTGATACCAATTGTGGGTTTGACAATGCCTTGCCATATTCAGACCTGTATCTTCATTTTTCTTGCAGAAGAATTCATCGGTTAGTGAGATGATCTATGCTTGGGAATCTGTACAGAAATGTTTTTGCAAAATCACCCATGTTTGGTTATTATCTTCTATTGCAAAAATTAAATCCTGTATTTCTTTTTAACACTGAAGTAGAGCCAATCAGATTGAGGCAGTTAATCTTCTCTTTAATTATAATATCACCATGTAGGACTTTCTATCAGGCCCATTACCTTTTTGATGCATTTGATGAAGTAGAATACAGTAATTATGGTGATAAAAAACTATGATGTCTAAAGATTTAAAAAAAATTAACTATTTATTAAACATTTAAAGTAAAACAAGCTGTCCAAAAGCACAAAAACCTAAGCATATATCCTCTTATATAGTCAAAAAATTTGCATAAATATTCTTATTTTTGGAATGACTAAATTACAGACAACCAATTAGATTCAGCAGTTACCTGGCTACAATTGAACCTAATATATTTTTAGATAGATGTTTTTGTTAATTGTTCTATGATTGAAAATCTTAACCACCCTAAGAAGGGTAGATATTATTTGTGCATGAATTTTCAACAAAACGTTAACAATATCAGGCTTTTTAAATAAATTTAATCTTTCAAATTGCTAAATATGTAATACATTCTAAGATATGAATAATTTAGACCATATTCTACTTCATTGTTCAGGATTCTCAATCATTTCTCGGCAATAAACTGAATTTGAACCCTTCGGATCCAAAGAACTCATTTGCAAAATATTTGAAAATAAACCATATTTCCCGATTTCCCTTCAGAATCTAACATTTCTTGACATTTATTAGATTCATTTATTACTTACTTTTTAGATTCATTTATTACTTCCATGAATGTAGGGATGTCAGACTTAGCAGCTAAAAATTCCAAAATCCAACCAAATCAGCATAAGATATTTTTGAAATTTAACTGTAAGAGTTTACCAAAAAGGAACATACAAATTATTTATATATAAAATTAATGTTCTGTCTAGTTGGTGCATGTGTGCATTGTAAGATGAAATAGTTTACTTCATCAATATCTTACCTTTAGTGTGCTAGCAAAGGTATCAGATGTTTTTAAGGTAAAACAATTTTATGAAACCATTAGTATAGAGAAATGCAAGGAAAGGTACAGAGTGCATATAAAATCATACCTTTCTGCCATTGTAACCCACAATAGAAGAGAAGAAACACTGCAAGTTATATGCAAGTATAAAAGAAATAAGAAAATGATAGACAACGAATTAGCAGAAAATCACCATTTTTCCAATGCATTTCACATATACCCCACATTTGCAAAATTATTGTAAATGAATTTCACACATTTTATGAAATTTTATTTCAAGAATGCCTTTGTTAACAGGTCTTCTCACATATTCAATGACAATGTCATTTCTCTTAATTAAATCACCAATATAATAATAACAAACACCTGTATGTTTTATTCAGTTGTTTACTTGAACATCTTTGAAAAACGCTATGGCAATTTGATCATCACAAAGGATTGTAGAATCATTTCAGAAAGACAAACCTTTGCATTCATTCATTATATTTAATAGATTGCAGATTTCATTAAGAGTCATATTAGAAGCAAAAAAATTCCATCATTGTGCTTTTTGCTATAAGTTTCTGTGCTGCTGATTTCTATTCTAAATAAATTTCATCTATATCAAATATATATGCAGATATTAATCTTCTACAATTCCATGCAAAGCCCATGATACATCTGAATATATAGTTAAATTACAGGGAGTAGTTTTTATCGAGTCAGTAATTTGTAATTTCATTTAACTAACCGCATAGTACATCCAACATATTTAAAAATTCTTATAAGTAAATTATAATGATCGGTAATTAGTTTAGGATAAAAGTAAGCAACAAAAATAACAGGAAATACAACATCTGGTCTACAACAAAATCCTAATAATTCTCAGAATGAATATATATATATATGTATGTATGTATTTATCTAATTCAGTATAATTTAGATTAGGATTTAAAGGAGTATATATTTTAACTATTAAATCAATATTAAATTTTCTAACGACTTTTCAATATGTTTAGTTTGATGCATATATATTTTCTGATTAAGTTCATTAAACTGAATTCCTAATAGATTTTCTAGATTAGTAATCTTATAATTGGCAGCAATAAAAATACTGTGTCACTTGCTTATCTTTACAAAAATAAAAGTAAATAAAATCATCAACATATAAATGAAGAACATATTTATTTTCGAGATAAAATATGTAAAAGTTAAATTGAGATTACAAAAATTCAAATTTTTCAGAACCCTTGTTTAGTATTCATACCAATTAAAGTACTTTGTTTAAGACTATACAATATCTTCAATTTCAAAACATTGTTTTTATCATCATCATAAGCATCTGGTACTTGCATACATATATTTCCACTCAAGGACTCTGTATAAATATGCATATTTCCTTTCAAAATACTTTTTTAACCAATAATTTAAAACTACAAGTAAACAAACAAAAACCTTTATTGTTTATTTAAAAATTTGTAATAGATGAAAATGTCAATTTATAATTCTGTCCATGTTTTTTGTTTATGCCTATGAGCAATTATATGTGCTTTAAGTGTCTTATTCTG
>JAPMOR010113017.1:825436-837840 GCA_026543865.1 Argiope aurantia | reverse complement strand
ATATAAATGCCTACCTAGATTTTCCTTTCTTCATTATAATGAAATATTTATAAAACATCATGTTTTATAATAGTATCCAGCTCTTCTTGTATTAGGCTGCAATATATAAACTGCTGCCTATACTGGAAAATCATTTTAATTTCTTTTGTTTTAGTATTACCTGCATTGTTGATTGAAAAATAGCAATATTGAATATTTATTTAAAATGCTGGTTTGAATCAATGAAACCTATTGAGTATTTTGAGTTATCTCCCTGAAATACTGACACATTCAGTTTGTACTATTATCTCTTAAATAAACTGCATGATGCCATCAAGCACAAGCATTCATAAATGATGAATCCCAGATGTTGAATTTCACCAATATGTAACTAGGATATGTACAAGTTTTATCACTTTTCAAATTAATGCTATTTCAATGCAGCGTAGATGAAATGAATGTCCACTGTGTTATTCACAAGACTTTTCATCATTCAATTACCATTTTGTTGTTTACTGGATGCATTGTTTGGTAAAACTGTTACTGCTGATTAAGAGATCAAATTATTCACTTAATTGTTTTTGCCATTTAAAATTTACAACTGGAGATTGGAATCATGGCTAAAATTTGAAGTTAATAGGTTTCTAGCAAAATAGAATATATATAATATTAATGAATTTCTTTCTCAGCAAAGAAAAAAATGACTTTTTTTTTTTAATGCAAAGATTATACTTTTTCCCCTAGCCTATTAGTTTTGAAAAGTGAGGTTATACAACTCATCAAAAAGTGACTCATCTAACAATGAGCCTTAAGTATACTATATCTGTATATATAAGAAACATCCAAAATGAATAAAGACTTGCAAATTTAAATTTTGATCCAAATTTCCTACATTATGTGCATATAGAATTGTCTAAGTAATAAATAGAAAATGTGAAATAGGATAAATATGCAGTATTTAAAAGGATAGAAGTAATGAAGATGTATCATTTTTATAGATTTGAAATTATGCATTTAATAGGACACATTTATTTTATCAAATGTAGGTATACTGAAAGTTTCAAGTGCATTTAATTGATTACATATTTCTGCTTAAAAGTATGAATTATTTCATCGCTGAGTTTTATTGGTTTTGATTTTCCATTTAATAGATATTTTTGCTTGGCACTGATTTCAGGTATTCACTCTTAATTATTAGATAAAACTTTGGGATATGAATCAAAACCAGGATATGAAGTATATAAAGCTATAATTGCTGCATTTCTATAAATAAAAATTATTTGGCATGTGATAATTTACTTTCTTTCATTGCATACGAAATTGAATGACATAGTAAAAGAAATCTATTGTAGAGACCTTCAGATCTTTTTTTTTGGAGGGGGGGGGGGTTACTGAGGGTTATTGCAAGTGGTATATCTGAATTTTTTAGATTCAGTATATTTGTTTTATAAGAAGAAATCATCGAAAAACTTTTATTTCTTCTTTGAATAACAAGTAATATTTGATATGTTTTGGGTCTGATAAATAATTATTTCAATTGTGATAAGTTATTTTAGGATTCTTGTTTTAGTAAATTGACAGTTAAAGCTTTAGCTACGCCTATGAATGTAAAAATATTTCTTAAAAGTTAATTAATGTTTAAAAAGTGCATGCGAATTATTTTGGGCTGATAATTGATGCTATCACAGAAGCAATAATTAATCATTTGTAAACATCATAAATAACTTCGTAAAAATTGTTCTTTTTACCAAAAAGGGGGGATGTTGCAGTTAAAATTATATTCTTGGGTGAATATTTCTCATATGTAGCTGTTATTTTGTTTAAGAATGAGATGTTGATTTTAAAGAATATATATATATATATCGGCATTTTTCATAAAGTTTTTTTCATCGGCATTCTACCGACAATGAGCAATTTACTTTATAATGTGCTTTGAAATATCAAGATGAATTTCTTACATATATAATTCAGCATAGTAAGGAAATATAAATCCTTATATTTTCTTGTTAAGAAAATTCTGGGAATTCATGGAAATGTTCTCAAATCCATCGGCAGATTTAATGCGCAGTAAGGAAAATGAAAGAAAAACTTTTGAATCTGTGAAAAGACCTAAATTGAATAAAAATTTAATTGAATTATTTTTGCAGGCTTCAAAGTTATAATATGCAAAATTAGCATAAACATATTTGTCTCTGCCTAAACATTACATTGCAACTCCAGAATAAGACCCCCTCTTTTTTATTTAATTAAGTGCATCAGTAAATCTTAATATCAGAGAAGAGATGAAACCAACAGAAAAATACATTATTTTTTTGTTCAAGGTGAATGTCTTATTATTACAAAAGCAGCAAAATGCGTATTTTTTTCTTAGCGTTATATTTCTGCTTAGCTGTGTTTTTTTTTTTTTTTTAATTATTTGAATGAAGACCAGAAGTCAGTTCACACCTAGAATAGATATGGATATCACTGCTTATTAAGAAATAAAAAAGGAAGACTCGTATAGCTTTCAATAATTTGAATTACTATACATTTTAACGTTATACAATTTATTTATGTTTATTAGTGGATTATTAAACATGTAACATTCTTCTTGATGTGCCGCAAAAATATAATCCTTAAGGGTACGTGAAATAAAAGCAATATTCGGTTTCTTTCAGAAGCTTCTTAAATGTTTATATGATGGCAGAAAATAATAAAACATTTTTAATTAGCGAAGGAATTTCATCATCCACCTGGAGGATGTGAAACAATTATATTTCAAAAGATCTGGAAACCAATTATATGTCCCCTTCCTTAAGCCAGTGAGTGAGTGTTACGTCTCCGATTTTCTACCAATCTCAGCACAACTCGTTTTGGACTTCACGATTGTGAAAATATTTATTTATTTGTGCCGGTTAGTCGACGCGCGTATTTAAACCGATTTGTTATTATTGATCAGTTTCATATGAAATTGTAATTTTTTTCTTTTTGAATTTTGTATCTTCTGTATTCATCGAGTAAGATGATTTATGTCTATTTTATTAATTTTTTTCGCCAGTGACGTCGCTCATAATTTTTCTTAAATTTTTGTATCTGTTTGTCAAACAGATGCAAAAGTTTTTCTTATATTTCCTTATCTTGGCAATACACTAATTAGGTCTAGTCAATTGATATTATACTTCTAACCATTTACTTTTCAGATTTTGTTTCGAAAATGTTAACGGCCTCTCAACCAGTGAATTCGATCTAATATCAATATCTATTATCAATATTTGAAATGATTGGTATAATGAAGTATCGGAATCAGAGAAACGGAATTTAGGATTTGGAAATTAATTTCCTTCGATTTTTAATAGAATTTTGACTTTTGCGACTAATTTTTTTAGATTTGAATCTTAATTTTTATGATGATTATTTTAAAATGTACATTAAATAATATTAAATAGCATTAATTAGTGTAGTTTCATAGGTGAAGATAAAAAAAAGTCATTAGTTTTTTTACAAAATAATGTGCCGAATTTGGGATTAAAAATTTTGTAGTTGCTAGTATTAAAATTCATTCCCAATATCTTTTATAAGGTTATGAAACAAAATAATATGTGGCAAAGTCTAGTTTTCTGTACTTTATCTAGAGTGCCTGACAGTAAGATATTAATGCTTTCATAAATGGGAGAAATTTTCGTTTGACTTTATCACATTATTCTTTTAGAAGTTTTGTGTCATTGCAATGAAAGAAATAAATGCCTTTTTAGCTGATATTTCATGAAAAGATATTGTTTTTGAACTTGCTGAATTTGCTTTAATACATGTTTTGTTTTCTTAGAAATAGTGCACGATTTACTTTTCTATCAGATTATATTTCTGATTTTATTCATTTGACTTTCTTTTCAAATTTTGTCTAGTAAAATAAATATGCTATTAATCAGATGTCAATGAAAATGTAATACTTTTTTTCCTCCGTAAGAGGTATTTTTTTCACTTAATTTAGATTGATAGACTTTTGGAAAAATAGAATTTAAACTGTTCATACTTATTCATAGTTCTATTTTACTAAACGTCTTTATCTAGTTACTTAATAAAATAAGTAACAATTGATGAAAATGTATTGAATTTTTCAATTTCAGTAATAAAACATTTCAATGTTCTTTTTTATGACTCTTTTTTGTTATAAGTCTGTTTACATTTACTAGAAAAAAAGTTCAGATTAAAAAACATCATATTTTTAAAACTTTAAAATTAACTTCCTCCCATATCATTAGATATGCTAGAATTAAAATGCTCTAATTCTGGACATGTGCATATTTAAAATATGATGCCCTCCCTCACCTCCTCCCATTTTATATTTTTCATGTATTTGCTATTTTGGAAATATGCCTTTGTAATAAATATCTGGAAATACACTACACATATAAAACATTATTTAAAAAAAGACAGGCAGCTGTATAGGTTTTATATTGTAAATGGTCGGTTTTTATTTATTCATATTTTTCCCAAGTTTTTTTTATATGAATTCATAATATTTAAGTGGAAAGGAAATGTAAGGCTTTGAAATTAGACAATACATGTAGATATTATAATCTCTGTCTGATTCCCGAAATGTTGCATATTTTACATATTAAATTGAAATGAGTTTATAATTTATAGTATTGCATGATTGAGATGGGAGAAATATTTTTAATTTGCTGCTATGAGAAACAAATTCCATTACTTCAGATTTTGGGTATGCAATTAAAATGATTCTAGAAATAAAGGAGGGAGAGGAAGAGTAGAGCCAAGTCTTCTGTATTAATGAATAATATTTCTCTGAAAAGAAATTGCTAATAAAAAAATATATAATTTATTATGTAGGGAAAAAATCTGTGTTGCTAAAACAAATATGAGGGCTAATTCAAGGAGAGACTATGGCAGAATAAATATGTTGTGCTAATAAAAGAAAATAATTTATAAAACTGAAATGGTTTAAAGAATAGTTTCATCTTCTCTCATATGACTCAAAATAGCTTGGAACTGATAGGTTATATATAAGAAGATCTTGATGAAAAATTATGCAAGTCTTGGGCAGTTTTGGGAAAAATAGATTACATAAAATTCTGTTGCAGCAAATATCTGCTAGTAACCTAATTTGAATCAGTTTCACTAATTTGGTTTTAAGGAACAAGCATAAATCTTCTAATTAGGCTTCTGAATTTTATTTTTTAAAATAGGTCTTGTATTTATGTTAAACTTATGCATGATTTGCTGTTCATTATTTTCTTTAAATAAGCCAGCCAAGCATTTCAACTTCTAAAGCTTACTGTGTAATATTTTTATTTCCTATGTTGGTCATTATAGCAATAATTTCATCGAATCTTTTAATATTGTTTGATTTTTATTAACTCTTCCATTTTATCTGTATCTTAATATTCTAATAAAAGAAGAATCAATATTAAATATGCATTTTCATTTAAATGTTTTGAATTGTGTCTTTTATATTTTGAAAATTAAAAAAAAAATCCTATATTTCAAATTGATAAAATATGTATCTGAATCTATAACATTTAAAGTGATGCATTCTTGGAACTAGTATTTATTTGATCTTATTTTAAGAAAAAATGTCAATTTAAAAAAACTGACCTCTATGTTTTTGGAAATAATTGAAAAGACCCCCTCCCCCATTTTCCCCCTTTCATGATGCTGTTTGAAAAATTTTATCAGACATGCTCTAGGAGAATAACTTATATTTATTTATTAATATCCATATCCAAATTGTTCCATACAAAAGTCTGAATATATTCAGTGTACAAAAAATGAGTATTATAATAATGATTATAATAACAAATAAAAAATGAGTTATTAAATGGTTTCCATTTTCAGGCATACAATTTTTGAAACATAAATTAATACTAAAAATGATAGTTTATATATGACAGTTAATACCATTCTCCCACAAAAGCTATGTTCATGTCCAAAGTGGTAGGGTGAAACCGAGTTGTAAGCATGCCCACACTTATGGTGTATGCATTTTAGGTTTTAAAAGTCTGGCTTCTCAATATATTCCTTAAATATTCTCTTTCAAGAAATTCATTGAGAAGATGAACCCTGTATAGGTGCCCATTGTCATTTTAAGAATTAAGCTGGGGCAAATATAATGTATAAAGATACCTTCACAGCAATTCAAGTCTCCATCAAAGATGTCAAGTCATCTGTCACGATGCCTACCCACATTATCAAGCCTCTATTGCCATAGATCTAGGGGACAAATAGCTGATATTTGGCTTTCTCTAGATTAGAATTCATTAGTAAATTGAATAGTACCTTACTGATGTCTGTTCCTAAGTCAATATTCTTCTTATATTATTTGGATTCTCCAGTTAAGAAAAAAGTAAAACATAAATTGTTTGTGTTCTTTGCAAACAAATCTCTCATATAGACTTTTGGAGACAATAAAATTGCAACTTGATTTGCAATGTTGTGTTTGTATGGTGGTTGCAATTAAACTGAGAAGCTCTTCTGCACATGTTATGCCAAGCTTTAAAGGGTAAATTTTAGCTGTCTTAGTTCTTGTTTGGACCTTCTCCAGTATCTAAAATATTTTCATGTTGGATGTGATGTTTACATTATGTTCAAGTTTTTAGGATTTTGATCTTGCCTTTGCCATTTTGAAGTCTCCTGATGGTTCTTTGCCTTATTTATATATAATTCATCTTAATGTGTCAGCAGAGAAAACATGGAAATTGTCAGCAGCTGGAATAAAGCTTATTCAGTTAAATATACCTGTGTGCTTAGAAGTAAAATTTGAAGATTTGCATCTTAATTTGGAAGGATTAATTTTATCTTTTGTTTATAACTTTTTGGTAAATTTGATAAAATTCTGAAATCTTATTACATGAAAATATATTTGTGAATAGAAATGTTTAATGTAATTATATTGATGTATTGACTTCCACTTTTCACAGAAAAAGGGAAGGGAGATTCCAAAATGTATTTTTTAATAAATATGATTATATTTATGAATTGACATCTCACTGACATGTCTTATGCAATGAGAAGAAGAAATTTTAAAAGATTCCAAATTTGTGTTGTTTTGAGGAAGTGATTAATTATGTCAGTTCAAGAAAAAATTTAAATAAGGATTATTTTGTTTAATAATTGGCTAACTTTTAAGGTTGTAACTAAAATGTTAACAGTGCAGAAATAGCTATGCACAATTGTAACAAGATATACATTTGGTAGATGCATTTTATTATTTTTTATTTCTTCTTACCTAAAAAGGTTTTTATTTCATTTAAGTTTTATATATTGTTAATTTTAGATATATGACTTAGAGCTTTGTGCAATTAGCTTTGAATGTATTTAGTATTTTTTTGTTTTTTTTTGTTTTTGTGTTATGTTTTTTTTTTCTTTTTCACAATTGTTTCTAATTTTATTTTATAAGATTCACTATAAAATGAAAGATGCAAATATTTGATAAATGTTATTTTTGTAGGAATTTAGATATGTCGGACATAGCTGCTGAATTCATTGCATACTTTAAAAATTTGCCTAAAGTAAGTAATATTCTATTAATTTAAAATATTTAAACTATGGCATTAAAAACTAATTTGCTTTGTTTATATATATAGTTAAATATTAAAATTTAACAAATTGATGGTTTTATTAGCTATGCTATCTTCTGCTTCATTAGAATGCTATCTTCTACTTTCAGTTCAAAATGAAATTTCTTTAAAGGGAATGTAGGAAGAAAAAGTGACAAAGGGAAGGGATTAAATGTTTCAAATTAATAATTTCTACTTTAAAAGATAAATATTAAAATATGTAATTGAGGAATATATTAAATATTCTCATTAACTAAGGCAGTTATTTCTTTTTCCTAACTGAGTTTTATCCAGATGTAAATTTGACAATTCTTTAAATATATAATTAATACTGTAGGTCTAAGATTATTTAGTAGAAACTGTGGGAAATCTAAAATTGTTGCTAACTTTGTTAAATGATAATATATTGAATTCTTGGTATATACATTTTATTCAGTGATATATCTATATGTTTTTTAAATATAAATTCCTTTTTATCTCATATAAATACCCAAGAGGATGAATTGGAATATTTTATATTATACATGATATGCATATTTTTATATATGAAAATGTATTTGTTTCAAAAAGCATACATAGGTGAATCAATACTTGATATCAGCATCTCAGTTGTGATTATCTAGATTTAGATGATTAGTTAAAATTGTCACATTTAAATGATATTTATGCATTCTCAAGGATTACTTTGGTGTCGAGTTATGATTTCATATAGAATGTATCTCATGTTGCCTGATTTCAATTGCTTTTTTTTAGTTCATTTATCAGATACATTTTGAAGACTTTTCCAAGTTAGAAACTTTTACTTTATAATGGATTACTGTGTGTTTCATATTTTTCAGTGATGCATTCTAGAATTAAACCAGTTTTCTTTAAAATTCTTTTGCTGATGTATTTATAATGATGCAGGCTAACATTTATTAATTTTTAAAAATTCTTCAAGTATATAATTGACTTTATTGGGGAAAAATAGGTTTCATGTTCTGCTGATATTCAAAGATGGTAGTAGAAGCCCAAATTCTTCATTAAGTAGAAAAAATATTTAGTGTACATGAATGACTCTAATATAAATTATCTGTATTTTATAAAAATCAGATTAACTTTTATTTAATTGATATTTATGTATTTTACTAAATCTCGTGTTTGCGCGTGTGTATGGCACGCTCTTAAACTGTACTGAACACCTCACTGTTTTCATGGTAATTGAATTTTCCCTCTCCATTTTAGATTAGTGGTCTATGCCGTGTGTATGAAAGAAATGTAAGTATGAACTTTTTTTATGAAGTTATGTGCTATATTTGTAGCTTTAAAACTGTGCAAAAAATATCGCGTAGTAATTAATGACTTTATTTCATGTCATATGTAGGGATATTAATTTCATGTATTTAAAATTTTCCTTATAAAATGCTGTTAATATCTGTGTATTAAAAGGGGGAAATGGTATCTGATATAATTAATATTTTCACATATTTTTCAAGTTAGAAACAAACTGTCCATTTATTTATCTACTCATTTTCTTTCTGATAAAACATAAGACTCAACAAATAACACTGCTAAACATTTGTCTGGAATATAGTTGTTACAGTTAACCATTTAGCATATTTATTTAGACAATAGTAAAAAGCTTCCTTATTTTATCATCTGCTATATATGTATAATATTTTGTATGTTTGTTACTACATATTGAAATTTAGAGTTAAGTTAATTGTTCCAATTATCAAAATTTATCATGTACTTTATTATAAGATAAAATGACTAATAATCGATTATATAATTGAATAATGTAACATTTTGTTGGTGTTGTAAATTTTTTTTAGATAAAAAAAGTTAAGTAAACCTTGTTTTAATCTAGTTATATCTTAAAATTCCCTGCACAGTTAATTGAAAGTTCTCTTTTTTTTTTTTTTTTTTTTTCTTAAAAGGAAAGGATGATCTAATAGAGAGTGTCATTGAATAATTTCTTAGTTATTCTGTAAAGCCTTTTTTAAAGCCTGTGATAACTAAAATATTGAAATCTTCGAATCCTTTACTAATTTCGGCATTCAGTAACTATAAGGATTGTTTTTGATCACCCTTATATCATAGCTATGACAGTTTTACAGATAGTGGGCCTATTGTGCTATAACTACTTTTTATCAATCTAAAATACTGAAATTTGTTTTTGAGAAGATATTAAAAATTAACTTTATCCTCCATGGTCTAGGTTGCTTCATAGTTTGCTTTATACGTCTTAAAAGATTTTAATAATATTTAAAAAAATTTTGCAGCTTTGACTTTTTTAACATGTTATAGATTTTACAAAATAGGGTGAACGAATTGTTGATAGTTTTAGAAGTAGCTCTGGTTTTCTATCATTTACAGTTGTGGTATGATTTTTTTAGTATTACATTTTCATAATGGTTTCTTATTTTCAATAAAAGCATTTGTAATATAATAATGTAATTATATGTTTGTAATGTAATTAAAATAATATTTTAAATTGGGCACAATTATAAAAGCATTAATTTATGAGTTTCTAAAAATAAATACTGAAAGTTAAATGATTCATGCTCCATCATGTTACAACATGTATCTGTTGTGTGGACACAGTGTGCATCATAAACATGTATATGTGTTGCATCATAAACAAGAATATATTTTTCTGACATCTCATTATGGAATTTCTTTCTATGGAACTCATTATATAATAAATACTACTATATTACTAATATTATTACTCATTATATTATATTACTAATTTTATATTTTGAGTACAAGAGATTTGCAATCGTGATTAAGAATGTCAAGAAAATGTGAAAACCATGCCGATAACTTTATATATATGTATATAGATATGTTACATTTAGAGGTCAATGCTCAATTATGACTTATCTGTTTAAGAAATGTTATGAACTATATTTTGACCAGAAAATGATTGACTGAAATGAAATGAGGAGAGCACAGCACCCTCGGTAACAGTTCGAACCTCCAATTGATTGTTCATTGTATCATGAGATACTTGGATTCTGCAAAGGTGATGGATAGCAGCGAGGGAGTGCTGATCCAATCAGAGGCTTCTTAAGCAGAAGAGATATTGGTAGGCAATGGATCATCAATAGCAGTTGAGGTATAGAGGGGTGAGCAGTTGGACAAATTTGAGGCTTCCTGGTTTGGAGTGAAAGGATGTGTATGGAAGGATAATGTATTGTTCGTCCTAAGCCAATAGGAAAGTAAAGTTTTGAGCCAAAATGGCAGTGAGAGATTAATTGCAATATGGAACAGTTTTAATTTGAGAATTTTAAAAGTTTAAAAAGCAAGCATGGGAGATTTTTTTGTGTGGGTGTTAAAGTAATATTATTCTAGGTCTTCTAATATTTGGGGTGGGTTGGTAAATGTTTATTTATTTATTATTATTTTGCTTCGTTTTTAGTACTGTTTAGGTTTAATGAAGAAGTCCTCAGAGGGGTGTTTCAATTTTTTATTGTTGGGATAATAAGCATTTTGGCTGCCTTCATATTTGGGCATATCTCATAAACCATCTGTCTCTGAAGATTTGCCTAAGAACCAGATTCTGGCACCTGTCTAATCTCATAAAATATGATTTTGAGGAATATGCTGATATTAACCAAGATAAGAACTACCCCCCCCCCTTATAAGATTGTTCCTCTTGGGATCATCATCTTCATTTCTGACAGATAGTTGAAAAATTCTTGACATATAAGCTTTGACATTTCAGTGGTGTGGCATGAACCACAAATCATTCCTCAGACTATTACATAAATATAAAGTATTAATGGCAAATCCAAGCACAAAATTACCCTCTGCTGTCTGACCAGTATTTCTTCTGTAGATCTAGGTAGATTGATCAAAAGCTGCAATATAAGTTGAAAGTGGGAATCAGGAAATATATTATTTATATAATTAAATTATTATAAAGTTGATTTGCTTTAGATTTGTAACATTGTAGCACTTTTCTTTCTCTATAATTACTAAAATATTTTTAACGATTAAAGCAGCTTTGAAATTTTTAAAATCAAACTAATTGTATTGATCTGTTTAACTTATTGTACTTGTGTAATATTTTTAATGAATGTTCAAGGTTTTGAAAGAGAAATTAATTTCAGAAAATCATGTTAAATAGGAATTCTTCTATTATTTATTTCATTTTATGTTGTGAAATTACTTGTCTGTACAATAATTCTGTTTGCTTAAATTAGAGTATTGACCTTTAATATAACCAAATTTTTTGAAAAAGAATAATTATCTGTTGTGCATTTGTTTCTTTCCAAAAGGATAAATATTGTTGTTATGGCGAGGATGCTAAATTAGTAACAAAAGTATTGACGACTACGCAGTTAAAGTCTTTAGGATCTGGTATGTATATATTATTTTTTTTGTGATGATTTTATGAGTTGAGATTAAATTGCATTTAAAATCAGTGTAATTTTTTTTAATCTCAAAAAGTTAGTTCACTTTTTCATATCCTATTCTATATGTCACTCCGATTTTTATTTCATTCACGGCAAGTACCTTGTGCAAAGAACATTTAAAAGTACAATTTGCATAATACTGTTTTTTTATTTTGTATTTCATCTGCTAAGGAATCAATGTTTTCTTTTTTTGTACATAGTTTGTAAAATATCTTTTTTATTCAGAATATATATATATATATTCAATTCTGCCTTTTCTTACTTTAATGAAAATGTTTGCTTAAATACTTCAATAAGATTTCTACCTGAAATTAAATTTGCAGGACTGCCTAGAAGGAAAGAAAAAAAAACCCATTTTAAATATTGTAGATTTGATGGTGATTGTGAAGATTTAAGTACTTCTTCATAGGCAGACTGCACTGTAACTATATATATATATATATATATATATATATATATATATATA